>JAQLOL010000005.1:18074633-18086273 GCA_029783665.1 Naso thynnoides | reverse complement strand
TGGTCCTACACGTATGGGTGATCGCGCCCCCCCCCCCCCATTCATTCGCCAAATATCCAGAAACGACCTAAACCAACCAACCCAAGGCAACGGCCAAAAACGCCGTGTCCAGAGAGCGAGACATAGAAGAAGTCAGGAACGTGAGATGAGACGGCGGAATGTCCCAGGCGAGAGGAGCTGACAGTCGCTGGGTATGGAGTGAAGGTAGTGCAGCGCGCGCAGTAAGTACAGTATGATGATCAGTATGGGTGCGACTGGATGACAATGATGGGAGGAGTAGACAGGCGGTGCTGTGAAAAGATCTGCCATAACCGGCACAGCCTATTTTTAAACCTGCACGTAGTGCACTTTGATATTTTAACAGAATCCTCCACAAAAGCAAAAGTTCTAGAGAAGGATGCTGTTTAATCTGGAAATGCAGCCCTAGGAGTTGATATAATAGGTATGTTAAATTGAATAACTGATTCAATAAATTTGATAAAAGGGAGGCAAGTTTTCCCTGCTTGACCTTGTGAGGCTGATTACCTAGCCTGGAGAAAAATAAGGAAAAAATGTAGATTGAAAGGCTTTCCTGAATTTGGACACCGCTATATATTTACTAAAATTATCATATTCAACTACTGCATGAAGACAGCATGAAATAATGACATATTATCACTGGCTTTAACTTTACATCACAGGATTGTTCACAGTTTTGCATGGAGCTGCAGGTCATTCTGTCACCAAGACAGTTAACCTACTTCAGAGCCTCGGTGACCGACACAAATGTAAGGCGGTGTGTCTTAGTTTGGCTTCTATCTTCCGAGAAAAGAAAAGAAAAGAAAAGAAAAGAAATAAAAGAAAAGAAGGAAGAGATGAAGATAGGGAAGAGTAGCAGTATTAATCTGAGTGAAGTTAAATAAAAAAAGGATAAAAACTAGAAGTTTAAATATATATACAGAGGTCTATTCGATCTGGTGATACCTATTTGACGTGACATATTCAACGCTGTGACGTAAATTTTATGATCATGTGACATTATGTTTCCAGTATCCTTTCAGGCGTCGTAAAACAATTACTAAACTTTGATGTCTGCTCTGTTATCGCTAACGACAGAGCAACACAGACACCCTCTCCTTCATGGAACTAACGTTAACAAATATGACACGACAACAGTTTCATTCGTAAGTCTGAAATCCCTACAACTGTCCTGGTGACTTCACGTAACATCACTCAAAAAGTGTCGTAATTACACCCTCACACAGCTGTTTAACTTACGTTAACGTCAAAAATAGCATGTTCACCCAAGCTAAAGCGTTAAGGCTAGTTTGGCAGCACTTCAGCGCTAGTTTTAGACTTGATGCAAAGTAGCCGATGACTTCACTCGACACAAACAGGTTGAACGAGTTCGTGTTGAATGGGAGCTGATTGAAGACGGAAAAAAACACACAACAGTCTGTACGTTGACGTTACAACCAGGCTAAAAACAAGTTAGCTAGCTTTTTTTCCACACGGAGCAAACTTACCATCGACAGTCTCCCTCTTGAAAAGGGCCATGTTGCCGCTTTGTATAAACTTAAATACAAAATACAAATCCTGTACTGGTATACTTTGAGATTCCTATTGTTAATACCGCCGTTTGTCCGTCACACCGGGGCGGTTGGTCAGTTGAGCAGCCTCGGCTTCCTGGTTGACTTTCTAGTATCAGAGTTCCTCCCTCCTCAGCTGACTGACTCAACCGTTCCCATTACGTCACGGCGGGACTCTCACGATGCCTTCAGTGTTCCTCGTTAAACGGCATGAGCTGAAAACGGTGCATTTACCCCCCGAAAATCGTAAGCTAGAAAATACTAACAGCCCTACAACCACTACTGCTATTGAAATTGAAATACCTAATTCAATGTGTTTCAGTCACTACATAAAAAAATCAGTCCTGTTTAAATTCCCTATGCTCATTTCCATTAAACATAAACTCGCAATATTCCATGCAGTAAGTGAAGGCAACATGTATACTGATAAAAATGTTTATTGGCAACAAAGACAATCCATGCCAAATGATAAGACTAAAAAAAGAAAATGAGGTCATACTGACATATGAGGTTGATTTGTCATTATTGTTTTTTGTTGTTGTTGGTTTTTTTTTTTTTATCTTTTTTTCAAGTTGGTATTTGCATGTGTATGCAAGCAGTCTGTATGTCTGGTAGATGTTATCAGTAGGCCTATACACACTGGTCATACCACATGTACATGTTCACTGTTTTAAGAAACAATTCCCAGAGGAAGTCACGAAATGCTCACAGCTTCTCGCTCCCTCATAAAATTCTGTAGCCTACTCTCAATTTCTTTCCTCATTATCCCAAGAGACACGAGCATTCATACACTCCAGCTTGTATTCATGTATTCCTATTGTTTTATTTCATATTGGTGCTCAGAGCGACTTTATGTGAGATGGTGGGATTCTTGAACCATAACCAACTCAATTTGGTACAAGTGTGTGTCTTGCGTTGGAATTAGCAGTGGGAGGTGGCGCGGACGATACAAGGAGGTGGAGAGGCGGGGGTCTCAGCCCAGACACAGAGAGAGGTGCCAAGTTACGGCTGGAGCGGAGGAGAGAGGGGTGACTTTGAGGGAGGAGAGGAGGATGGGTAGCCCTCAGCTCTTTTCTCTTTCTCCAAGGATGCGTGTGTATGTGCGCACTTGCATGTGTGCATCACCATGTCGTCCTGAGGCGTTGTTCTTGTTAAGGTTATTAGGGAAGATGTTTGGCGCTAATCAGTGGAGGACTACTGGGACCCCCACTAAACGGCCTCATCATCACAGGGCCCCAGTGGTGATAAATCTAGCCCCAAGCACCCAGAGGGCCTGCAGGTACTAAGCCTGTATATGTCACTGGTTTGTTTTCACAAAGTAGGAGCAAGTGGATCAATACTCAAATTTGCCCCTTTTTCTACCTGCAATGGATATGTAAGAGTTTCAATAAATATGCACTGTGGGATCAATTAATATTATATCTTTGTGAAGCTTTAATCTGAATTTATTTTACCAGATTTCATATAATTTACCAGGTTTCATATTGCTTATTTGGGAGGGACAGTAAAAGTTTATGAACATTACCAGAAAAACATGGCATTGTAAACAAGCCAGAGTGTAGCCACAGGCTAGTTTTCTTCTGTTCTCTCTTTTAGATGTTCCCTACAAACACAATGCACAATATACATTAGAACAAAATTATATGCATGTCTAAAAACATATCAGGTAACAAATTAACAAGATACAAAAAAGGTAACAAAACACAAAAAGTAAATTCAGGTAACAAAAATAAGTACACAATGTCTTTTGCACATGAATATACACATTGCAGATGTTACACTCAATACTCTAGGGCAAAATAGTGCATATTACACTCCATACTCTTATATACACAGTACAGAATATACATAAGCCTAATTCATATGGTCAAAATGAATTTAAACAAAACAATAAATACATAAAATCTAAAGAAATGTTTCTTTTTTCTTTCTTTTTCATTACTGTTGTTTTTTCAGCATCACTTTCTCCCCTTTTCTTCCACTTTGTCTAACTATTTATCCCTCTCATTCTCTTCCTCCTCCTCCTCCTCCTCCTCCTCCTCTCTGTGATCTACCCTGGGGCGAGCAGACATGTAATGTTAAGGCACTAAACTACAGAGTGTATGGACACACACACACAAGCAGCAAAGAGAGAGAGAGACGTTCATGTGTGAAATGAAATCGCTGCACAATCAGTGGGAGTCGCAGCCATAAAGTGCATCAAGCTCTTCGGCTTTAAGGTATCATCAAGCAAATTGCACAAATCCTTTTATCTGATAACTGTGGAGTTTTTCTTGTAACAGTTGTGTTTTTTTCTCCCCTTGCAGAAGAAAACCCATTCACGGACATCCAGTGAGGATGCCATGTATTGAGTCTAACAGTGAGGGGTTGTTGCTGAAACGGACAAGAGCTGAGGGTTTAATATCTGTCCATTTTGATAGCAAGCACAAAATACTTTGAATTTTGCAGTGCCAGGCACCTTTTGTCTTTACAGTTTTAATCTATTTTATTTTAGACACGACCATAGTAGATCCAAACTTTTTTAAAACTCTATTTTAGCTTGAAAAATGGTCTAATTAGGATTGAGATTGCACCGTTTCATATCCATCACAACAGGAACAGACAATCCTGACTCCGTGATGTCTCATTTTTACGGCAATAAACAGCAAATCTTCCCCATAAGGCAGAAACATTGTGGATTCCATTATTTTTTTTATATTTTGTCATATGCAATAGAATTTTAACAAAGCCCCCCCGGGATGTAAATCTCATTTCTCATATTTTTCAAACATGAATTCTCAATCATAATAGGGTATCAGATATGAGTATACACTGCATTCTTTCCTGTGCTGCTGACATGTTAGTGGGCTGAAATATGTTTGTATGCAAACACAGAAAGAGATGAGGCTGCGATGGGCGGCTCGGGATTTTAACGGTGCTTCTTCTCTCTGATGGATGGATGCTTCTCTGCTACCCAGATGGAAAGAGACAGTTAAAAGGAGGCAGGAAGGACACAAAGAGTGCCAGGGAGATTAAAGGAAGACGAGGACACAGAGCACATTCGCAGAGGAGGAGAGGGAAGAATCAATGGGAGTGATACATAAGAGCAGGTAGAGGGGAAAATCTTACAGTTTACAGTGTATCCAAGAAGACGATGGATTGATCATGATCTAAAAAATACCTTGGTGTCTGCCACTGCAGACTTATATGGAAAAATGCTGTTCTTTGTCCCTTTATTAAAGGAATAGTTTGCCTTATAGCCATAAATTAGATGAGAATTTTTACAGTCTTCTTAGTTTCATAATATTGCACCCAATAAAAGTTATGGAAAGGGTGGAATGGGAGTCGCTGTTTCACCTGCAGGTGAGGAGAAAACAGCACCAAATCAACATCTGTGAAACAGCAAGGTCAGCACACCTGGACAGGGATGTAACATTTTGATGATGCGTACAGTGTGCATGTGTGACCCACAAATGTGAGATTTAGATCCAGTGTTAGCAACTTACTCAAAAATGTCTCCAAATCAACAAGGTCCGAGAGCCCCTTACCCTCCAAGCAAAAGACAAAATTGTCTCTCATAAAACAGAGATCTAAAAGATAGTTAGCATGTTATTTCCACGTTCTGTCAGTAGATTATTCCCTAGGTAGAGTTGGTTAATCACAAAATAAGTACTTGCCGGGTCTCCAATGTTGTTATCCGTTGCCTCCAAACATTTTTATTTAAAATTGTGTAGTTTCTGAGGGGTTGAAATTCCTCTCCAAACAAATATGGCACTGGCTCGTCTGTAGTGAGAGGGGACAGGCGAGGGATAAACAGTTTGTAGTTCTTCCTGAAACCAGTGACGCCACTATTTCCAGGTTTTGAAGCTGCGTCCCAGAGACACAGAGAACATTTAAAAAAAATATTGCTGGGTTTCACATTATACCCTTAATTTGGATAGATGGAGATAAGGTTGAAAATCAGTGGAGTTCCCCTTTAAAAATGAATTATCTTGAACATGACACTTGGATCTGTTTCCAAACATGGGAAGTACTTGGAAAAAGAATTTGGAACATATGGGCGGCAGCAGCTGGCTACGAGAGCATGAAGAGACAGCGGGATGGCAGGAAGTAAGAAGACATGGTGGTAGCAGCGGGGGAGGATGGAGCAGGGACTTTGGGATGGTCTAATAAATCGAGTGAGTGACTCCACTCATTTCTGCCCGTGGGACGAATCCAGTCGTGCTCACCGGCACAGTGCGGCATCAGGGAATTGTGGGTAATGAGAGATTATTCTCCCCTGTAGTGTTTGCTCATCATCATTGCCACTTGCAACCTCCCCAGCCTCCCACGAAGCACACACACCCCCAAACACAAGCAGATTTAGCCTGTAGACGCAGGTGTGGAGCTTTGTATACGAACATACACAGGCGGCGATGCACACATCTCACAGACATGGCTATGTGAGTAAGGTCAAACAGCGATGTGTTATTGTTTAAATCTGCTGCTGGCGCCAATTTCGGATTTCACACTCAGTGAGGCGCACACACACACGCTTCAATGACACCCCTCTTTTATCCACAGGTCCTTTTTGCCTGAGGAGATCAATCTGTGCGAGGGCAGATCCTACATGCATCAAACTAGAACCATCTTTTGCCCTCGCACTCTCTTTTTTCTCCCTCTCCCTCTCCTGTCTCTTCAGTCTGTGGTCCTCTTCGCCCCGGAGCCAGGCTGTGACCACGAGAAGTAGGCTGGTGGTCCCAGCAGGGGCCGAAGCTCAGACAAGCCATTAGCATGAGGGAATTAGAGTCATTACAACTGGAAGGGCAACGGAGGACAAGTCCTTCGCTCTGCAAAGGAGGACGGTGGTAGTGAGAAGCTTTATTAATGAGATAGTTGTGGAATGCGTATCCAATATGTAGTACATGGACAAAGTTATATTGCATTCTGTTCAAGCAGTAGATGTTGTATATAGTCCAGACCCTAGACAACATGTTTTGGGGGTTTTTTTGGGGGGTTTTAGGGTTAGTATTGGGTATTCCATGTAGGGCTGTGTCATTCAACTAGTGCGTCAATGAGAAACATCAAGCCGGAGGAGTTTAGTTTAGTTTATTTGCTTATTATATTATGGACAATCCTCGTTAATTGACTGTAAAAATAGCAGCAAATAGGACAGCTTTAGCCAGCATGGCTAATTTCCAGCTGTAGTCCCAGGCAGGATGAAAATGGGCACCCTAAAATACAATACATATATATCACAACACATTAATAATAAAAGAGAGAGGATATTCAAGATGAGGCAGTAATCATAAAAGAGAGCAGTAAAAAGAGCAGAAATCGCCTTCAGTTTTGTTTTTAATTTGGAGTTGTTTAATTAAATAAATACTAAAAAGAAGGGTCTTCTTATTCTTGTAAAAGTGCATTGGATGTAGTCCTGGAGACGCATGCTAATACTTTGAATGTAGTTTTTACCTTTGAGGTTGATTCAGTTCAAGACAATATACTTTATTGTCCCCTTAGGAAAAATTTTCTGGGGCTCAGGGCTCGATTAACATACAAGCTTCAATTAAAAAAAAACACATACAAACACATTAAAACCGAAAATTAGACATAGCATTGCACCTGGCAACATATTGCACTCTAATATTATTGTGCAAACCCCATGTTGCCCTGTACAATGACAACATTGCACTATAAAAATGCTAATAATTTGCACAAGCCACTTATTGTACAGTTAGTTTTATTGCACAATATTGTTTTTGGTGACAGAATTCAAACTCTTCAAAATTTCATTATAAATATTTAATATGTGAAAATACTACAAACAGTTCAAAGGGGTTGGACATTTTTAGTCATTTTTATACATTCTTATTTGTTATTTACATCTTATTTATATTCTTATTTCATTATTTACATCTTAATACAAAGGGGGGGGGGGGGGGGTATTCCAATTGAGATATCAGCCAGGGCCCCAAAAAGGCTCAGACCTCCCCTGTCCCTTATTACCTTTTCCTAAGGAGTCCTAAAAGCAAAAGAAGCTTCCTGTGGCTGTTTTTTGTGTTGTTCATGTTGTGTCTTATCGCTGCCAGAAAGCATTTTATTACTGTCACAGATATTATGAATCTAATCTACATTCCCCCACATGTCATTGTTTAAACCAAACATCAATGTTGGGCATGATGATATGGAAAGGGACCTGTATGCATAATTTCACACATATCCAAAGCATAAAACCTAATGTCCCACATAAACAGTATATTTTTACCCATTTAACTTGGGTTTTCGGGCTAAATGTTCAAATTCACATCTATCATTTCTTTAAAAGGAAAATTTCTCCCAGTTTGACCCTCCAAGGGGGACACAGACAACATCCCTTCCCATCAACATGACCCCATTTTTGAGTCTCCATCATCTCATTAACTCGTGCCGGGCAGCTGGGCACTTCCCTCTATCTTTAAACATGCAGAATATTGAGTCGAAACTGGAGGATGGACGGAGTAATTATCTGCTTTTTAAGCAGGGTCAGCATGGTGACTCTGAGGAGACCCAGTATCCACTGGTCACTTTGTTAACAGTTTCAGACACACATGCACGCACACTGTGAAGGCAGAGCTTTGTCTCGTCTTTGCAATTAAAACTCTCATTTCCAGTTATAAAACGTGCAGTAATGGCTGGAACAATTAACACTGAATATGTGAGATTGCTGATATAATGAAAATGTGAACGTGTGGCGCTTTTTTTTTAAAAAAAAAAAAAAAAAACAGAGCCTGTGTAGCCTTTTTTCCCCCCTTTGACTTAACATGGAAATTCCATTTCCATTAACTTACAAATGACTGTCTTTTGCTCATTAAAAGACAGACTGGTGCTATAATGCAAATGATCCCACCATGTTGTTTTGTGTCTCAATTAAACTGAATTATACATCCAGACTCGTGCTCTTGTTGTAAATCTGTAAATGCAGTAAAGATTGTTTTAAATATGACAGTAAATAAAAATCCATTTACATGGCGCTGGTCCGCGCTTGAAGATGCACTAATGGTTCTTTAATTGGGCTTGTTTACACTCCTCCCCCACCTCTTACACACTGAATGTATACACACACAGACAGAGATATGAATGTGTGAAAGTGTAAAATAATGGAAGATAATGAAGATATTTCGCTTACATCATTGGTCCAATATTGGCTCTTTAAATATTTTCCTTGATCTACAACAATTTCATTACATGCAAAGCTTAAAATGACAGTAAAGGTTTTCTGATTCTGGCAGTGAAATATGATGTGCTCTCTTGAATTTTCTTCACGTTTCTAAATTTTGTCTTTAAAACTGTAAAATACTGTTGTTTTGCAGAATCTATCAAGAATGTAATTGGTCGATTTTTGCAGCTCATTGTTGGTAGTGTCCTTTCGTATCTAAATGTACATGCAAAAACCTGCACATCAAGTATTTGTTTTATGCTAAAACCATGTGTATACTAATCTGTATTGTCATCATCATCATCATCATCATCATCATCATCATCATCATCTACGGATCATCCAGAGAGTCCACTCAGGCAGCCAGGTGTGTGTTTGTACTTCTCTCCAAGGCAAAAGAACAATAAGACGCCTACTGCAAAACTCATGATGCTGCAGTCTGCCTAATGTGAGATTCCATCATCAACAGCAATCAGCGTAATCTCGCACCTGCCTCATCAGAAGTGCAGTGTAAGGTTAAAAAAAAGATCAATTTTAATGTGAAGAGAAAATGCTTGCTTTTGCTGAATATGAGTTTGACAAAAAAGGATTTTTCCTTATGAAAAATTGTTTTTAATCGTCTGTCTGTCTCCAAACTTAAACTTAGGTCAAACTTTTTGTGATCCTTTTTTTTTATTTTCCCCTTGAGACTCAGATCTGGGACCAAAAAAAAAAAAAAATGACCCACTTTTAGTAGTTTGCTGATGTATCCCCAAAACCTCCTCCTTCCCAGAGAGCGATGTTCCTCTGAAATGTGTCTGTGATCTAAAGAAGTGGAAGTTTATTAGGCATGGTAAATTTCGTTAGATCTAAAACACTGGAGGTGCCCCTCTTTCTGTAAGCAGTTAAAGCAAACAATTCTCCAACTCCACTTTAATTTCTGTCCCTTCGCTTCTCCTCCCTCCCTTCTCCCCTCTAAAACATCCACTAATAATCATCTCAGTGCCTCATTAGGGAGCAGAGGAGGAGAGGCGCAGGCTGCTCCAGATGTTTGGTGGAAAACGCCCTGAGGTCCAGCGTCTGTGTCAGGGAACTTGTGTGTGTCTGTCTCATGCAATACGAACAATCAAGTGTGTATGATTGCTTGAGAGCGTGCATTTGTGTGTGTGTGTAACACAGCTCTAAATCCATGCATTTTGATGCTTCCTGCGTTGTCTCCAGGCATCACTCTAACTGTTCCACTGCCCCACTTCCACGGCAAGTGAAGGCAGTGGGGGACAGATTTCCTCTGCGAGAACACTAGATGGAGATGCCTGCTTACTTCTGCCACTTCTGCACCATTTCATAATCAGTCTCTTGGTCTGCTGGTGTTGTCACAGTGAACGATCTGTCAGGTCAGGAGATGCAGGTGTAAGTAGGATCTGAATGATTTATAGGCTGTCACAGGCTGTTTATGAACACCTGCACAACTCGCTGTCTTTTAACTTTGTTATGAGAAATTTTGTAAATACTTTTTGTTCTATACATCATAGTAGTATCAAGCAGCTGACCACACATTATTACTTTTCTTGAGAAGCTATTTCATTACCTCTGTAAAGGCCCAAACATGCTCTCTGCGTTGAGCGTCCGCAGACACGTATGCTCGTGCAGACTGGGAAAGCGGTTTCATTTATAAAAAACAAAGGTCTGCACCAGTCTGGCCATATGTTACATGCAGTCTGCAGATTGCAGCAGAATAAATGAAAGATAACAGAAGAAGTTTTAGCGTCTACACTTCTTTTCTTTTATCATTTTTAGCCAGACTGATGTTACGAATGTTGCAGCTATAACTAAATCCATGTCATCCAGGCAGAGACCACAGGAGAAAAAAATAAAGTTCTGCAGACATGACAGAGAGCACATTATCACCAGAGTGGAATGTATTATATTCTTTTTTGTTGTTGTTGTTGTTGTTGTTGAAGAATGAAATGAGAAATCTTTGTTTGAAATGTTGCCATGAATCAGTGTATCTACAGTAAGTCAAAACATTGCTCTACTCACACACGTGAAGGAGCATGCACAGTCGGCGTGCTTTTAAAGCAGACCGTCCATGCGGTCACAAATTTTGGGCTGCATGTGGATGTCTGCGGAAAGGTCTGCGCAGACCCTTGCAGACATGGATGGATGACGATTTTTTTACGTCACTCATACCAGAGCATTCCCCTGCGGACACACAGACGCGAAAACTATGAATTGGCCTTAAGACACATTAAGCACTTGCATTTATGGAAATTGAATAGACGTGTAATGATGCATTGATTTATATTCCCATGATCCAATTACATCAATAGGTAAACAGCCAGTCATCCTTCTAGTTTAACTTGTATCGATCAAAACTGCTTTCAAAGCAAAAATCGATTGCATTGATACTAAGAGTTAGTGTCTTGTATTTAGCGCATCAAACGTTGTTATCTGGATGTATTTTTCAAACTTATAATAACAAATAGTTGTAAACATCACTCTGGTTCTTTCTCCAACATTCCAGGCATGTATATTGCGTCAGTAGCGTCTCTTCAGATAATGGTGGATCATCGTGGGGAAGCATCAGGAGAACACCAGATTTTCAGACGGCTTTGCGCTCCACGCAGACTGAATCGAGGCCTTGCACTAAATGTTTGTGTAGTTCAGTGTGTCGAGCTTTTCCACTGTTTTACCTCCTCTACCACTACATAGAAATAGACATTTTCTTTTCCTCTATTCTTGGCCAATAAAGTTACTATAGTAATTTCTAGTCATTGAATCGCACCAAATTGTATCGCTCTGTATGAGCCCATATAGTTCTTGTATCATATCGCCAATTATGTATCATAAATTGCATCGTATCGTTATGGTTACACCCCTAAAATTAAAGTAGAATAAATCAAAAGAATTAAAAAGGTGCATAAGGTATACTCATCCCAC
>JAQLOL010000005.1:18060362-18074533 GCA_029783665.1 Naso thynnoides | reverse complement strand
TAAAAAGGTGCATAAGGTATACTCATCCCACTTCCTCTTTTAGCTTTCCATTCTTATTATTTTGTAATATTAGTTGAAAATTCTCTCATCATGTAACTTTGATGGGCACATCTGAGCTCCTCTAAAATAAGCAAAATTCCACATTTGTGGAAGTCCTGTTCTTTCTGAACAGAAAAAATGCTGCCCCACTTCTGTGGTGCCTAATCGCATCGTCAGCTTGCGACTGAATAATTCACGCTCCCTGTGTGAAATCAAAGTGAATGAAACATGAGTGAAAACGATGAGACTGTTACTCACTCGACATGGTCTCTGGGGACCCATCAGCTCTGGCAACCAGCATGCACCGCTGGAAGAGGAAATAAATAATGAATCTCCCTGTTGTCTTTCATAAACATTTACCTTTAACTAGACCTAACAGTGGGGGTAATGAACGATGAAAAAAAAGGATTACAAAGTAAAAGAAAAAAAAATCTACAGTATCTCTGATGCCAACACTGAAGCAACTCCGCTATAAGAACTCCATTTCTTTGGAAAAGATTAATTTTCGAATGGATCAGTGGCCAAAACAATACAACCTCTTGACTTTAAATATATTTTAAAATTCCTGCTTTTGGTTTAAAATGACTGAAATGTTTCATTTTCATTGCATTTCTTTATTTACAGATATAAAAACAAAACAAAGATACACAATGCGTAATAAAAAAAGAAAGTGAAGGACAATTGTGCAAACCCCCAGGGTCTCCAGGCGGTGATTACAAGAAATATGACAGTTATAGTAATCCATTAAATTTCTGACTTATTAGAAGACAAAGATATTGCTAGACAATAATTCTTCCTATAAAGACCTGTCTGTTTCATAAATACTAAAAATCAGTCAGGGTTACTTGGAGTAGGGTTGGGCGTTTAGTTAAATACAGGAGTAAGCAGAAACACTACTGTAACCAGTATAAGAAACTATTCTTATGTGATTTGACTTTACGATTGTATAAGAGAAGAAAGGTAATAAAGAAACAACAACAATAATAACAAATAATAAGCCTACAGTCACGGTAAGGGGCCCTTCGAAGCTCATCTGGTTTGATTTTAAAGCTTTTATTTTGTTGATTGTAGCGACACCTGTGGACAAAAGCAGTACTGCTTCCTGTCTAGCGCGAGCATTTGCTTTGGAAGAGACTGAAAGAAAGTCGCCACTCATTTGCACAAAACCAGTTCAGCCAAAAACACAAAATATTGAAATCATCCGAAGAAAAATAGTCTCCTGCTTCCAAACATAAATAGTAAAAAAGAGAAAAATTGATCAATCATGCTCGTAAACAACAAATCATTTCTTCCAGTCTGCGTATTGTAAAGTGTTTCATAGTGTTTCTGTTGACAGAGCAGACCGGACTAAGACATTGTAAAAGACAGGATAGTAATCTCCAAACTCCTCGCCTCGATGGTCTCATTTGCTGATGTAGGTAAGATGTGAGACATCAGTATTAAATTTAGACCGAAAAAATAAACAGTTAAAACTTCCTTGCAGGGACGTATGGAAGAGCAGAGGTGTAAATGAGAAAATAAGTGATGACTTGAATTCCATTTGGCTGCTTCAGTTTCAGGGTCGTAGTATCGTGATTGCTGGCTCATTGTCACACCGTCATGGATTACTGGGACACTCGAACAGAATTAAGCCATCATTAATGTTATTGTTAACACCATTTCTTGTCCCGTTGGACTGACGCATGGTGTGTGGGAATAGAAATCGAAATTGGGGGACTGTGTGGATATTTTCAGTGTGCAACATGTGAGTATGTGGGGAGAATCAATGACACTCGAGAGCTGTTTTGTTCTGAGCTCAATGATGATCTCATTTTCCTTCAGAAAAACACATTTAACATGGCTGCAACGAATCCCTCTGACAGCGGAGACAAATGTTTCCACATGCAGTGTTATTTATTACAATTTACTGTTTGTGTGGCAGAAAATCAGTTCGTCACTGAATTACTGCCTGCCTCCCCTGCGGCACCCTGCTATTTATTTGTGAAATTGTGAGCCTTTAAGAAAGAGTTGGCTGTAATGTTTAAATATGCAAAAGCCAACTTCAGCATGTTTTTAAACACAACAGCTGTTTTAACGACTTGTTCTTTGGCTTGAAAATGGGAATTGATGTAATTGTTTACTAAAGTTTAATCACTTTTTTCTCACACTGCAATCTGGATTGAATTTTTCTGCTGGCTCGTGACTACGGGGTGAAAACAGGATGGAAAGTGGAACACATATATTGTATTAAGTGAGCAGTACTGAGGGCTTTCACACCTGATAGTCCACTTCTAGTGGCATTAACAAACCAAAAAAAAAAAAAGAAGTGGTTATGGTAATGACATCAGCCCTACGGTTATGTCACAAAATCACAGTATTGGCATATTGCTGTTGTTGTCATAGGTATTGAACCACAGAAGGGCCTTACAGCGGCTGCATGCGCTCCTGCAGACAACAACTACTTTCTGGCAGACAATCACTTTTTGGCCCAACACCCATACATTGTCTGCTGTATGTTGAAGCAATGATAGTGGTCCAAAAAAGCAAACGTAGAGCAAAAAAATACAGAATAAACACTAAATAAATAAGCGGATATAGGGTGGAAGAATACATTATGTACAGCAACCCAGATATTTAAAGTGACAATGCATAACATGTTTAAAACTGAGCATTTAGATTGTAAAAATTTGGTCTGTCATGAATATAACTGGGATGTAAGTTAATGGACACTGTACGCATGAGTGCAGCAACAAGGACGCCATCATTGTCTTCCGAGTTCAAAAGTTGGACTCGACCGTCAGATGTCGGATCACATCAAAAGAATCAAAGTTCATGATTAGTTGCAACTGAGTTTAAACGGGGGTCAGCATACCACTGAGATTTTCCCCCTGTGGGCAGTCATGATGCAGAGATTAGTCTTTTTTTGTTGTCACCAAAAATCTCACTGATTGTTTTTTTTCCTCTGGGCCTCAGGGAAATTACCTTTTGATGTGATGTGAACGGTCTGCCTCTCACAGCATGTCTGCTCCTGCTGCACTTCAGATCGGGATTCAGGCTGAAACTGAACCGTCATATGCTGCAGGATGCTTTCATCTCATTATTGATGAGAGTACGTTTTCAAATTTTCAATTAGCTTGAATCGTTTCTCATATTAAAACAGATGGATACTCTCTTTAATGACTTCATCATGACGCAGATGGATTCACTTCAAATTTATGACTCAGACGAACTAGAAGAAACAAATCAGTAGTGAATGGAAAAATCTGCAATAAGGAAGAATTAAAAAAAACTCACTTTCACATGCATATCTAAACCATAAAAATATATATTTAACATATATACTAAAAAATTATCATCAAAGTTTTTAAAAATCATATTCTAGAGGACGCGTTTGACAATTAGAATCATTTGAACAAGTTATAATAAAACAAATTGCCTACTCATATTTTTAATTAGTTTGTTTAATTGACTCATCATCTTCAGCAAATGGCCTTTTTTTACAGTCTGAACTAGAGCTAAACATGGTGAAGCAGCGTCTAGTTTCCATGCACCAAATATCTGAAACAAGCTCCCAGAAAACTGCAGGTCTGTCCAATTAAGACGGAGGACTTAAATGTTTGCTGCTGCCTTAGATTAAGATGTTATTTCCTGACTGCATTGTAACTTTTATCCTGGAATTTTATAACTCTTTTATTTTGTTTAAGCTGTTTTTTATTTGCTTTTCCTCTTGGTTTTTAATGGTGCGTTTTAAAATTGCACGTTGAAATGTCCTTTTATTGTGTTCCTTTTGCACTTTTACGCTTGATGTGAAGCATTTTGAGTTGCCGTGTTGCTGAAATGTGCTATAGAAATAAACTTGCCTCGCCTCTAACTTTTTGTTTACTTCAGTTTTGTAATCAAGGAGAATCAAGAAAAAATTTATCGCCATTCACATCAGGTACGTGGTACAGAAGGAACGAAATTGGTTACCCAGGTCCAAGTAGAAGGCGAGATTTTTAAAAAAAGATATTTAAAAATAAAAGCGTAAAAAATATATAATTTAAGAATAAATATATATAGAAACAAGAAAAGGTGCAAGTAACAGTGCAGGACAGTATAATAAGAATAGCAGCATCAAAACAGATAGCAGCATTGAACCCAGAGTGGGCCAGTGGCTGTATAAAAGACCAAAAGGCAGCTCATCTGGGCACAGAGTTCAGGAAAGAAGTTGTTCCTTAGCCTGGACGTTCTGGCCTTGATGCAGCGCAGACTTCTGCCTTCTGCGTAGTTTTAACAAAAGCTAAACATTGCCCACTTTGGGTAATCTGCATTTTACGGGTTTGTTGTTTACAGTTGGTACTTTAGGGTCAAACCGCAGTGCATGTCATTAGCCAAACCAACAGGTGGCAGCAAACAGCTTAATTTAGCCAATCAAGAACTGAGAGCTTCATTCAGAGAGTGAAGACTGATAACCAACAACCAGCAGTAAGTATGGCAGCTGGAAGGTTAAGAGATGAAGGTCACTCCAGCAAAGTCCCATGGTTTGATTTTTCAACTTTGTTGGTTTCTCTCCTGCTTTCCTCTTTGCCTCCAACTGTTTGCTATCAAATAAAAGTCAACAGGCCAGAACACAAAATAAACCTTGAGAGCAAATATGGCAGAGAGTCAATGAGTTTGAGAGTTTCAGTAACTTTCAATTTAAATCAAATATGATAAACCAACAAAAGCGAGGCAGGAAATGACAAGTTAACAAGCACACACACACACGCACAGTCAGTGAAAAGGATATTCTGTATCTGTTTCCTTTCACTGAAGCCATCATTGCAATTTTTCCTCTAAAATGTAAACTAAAGTAAACTAAAATGTTTTGGGTTTTTTTGCGATATGCAGCAATCCAGAGGTAAGTTTGTGTTTTTGTTTCTTTTTTTTTTTCTCTCTCTCTAACAAAAGTTTTCCAACCCCCCTGGATAAAGCTTCAAAACCGAATCTGCATATATGGGGGTAAAAAATTAGGCAATATTAAGAAAATTCAAAAACATTTCCTCATAAAATCTTCTGTTGTATAGACTAGTTTATTGAGTTCTAAAGGCTCCATTATCCCAAATGGAAGAAAGTGAGGGAGGAAGTCAGCAGACATAACTAAGCTTCACATCAATAAAACTTTATTAAAAAACCTGTCAGTGAACATTTCTGTCTGAGTCACATATAGGCCCAAATTTTGTTACCTGTTAAACAGTTAAATAACCACTGCAGGTTGTTTTTTCATAGTTTTGAACATCTGATCATTAGCATAAGATATCACATTTTGGTGATTAAAAAACAATCATCAAAAACTAATAAAAATCAGGTAGCTCTTCTGCTCAAGTAATCCGTGTAGGGGCCTCTTGACTCGAGTGTATTTGGCCCCCACCCTGAATGTTAAAGGGTCCTGAGCTCAGAGGCCTCAGATTTAGCCTATAAGGTGTTCGTGTTACTCACAGCACAGTAGTACATAAAACTTTTATGAATGAGAGCCACCGGTGACTCTGGTGTTCGTGCTCGCTCAACTCCGCTGCTCCGTGCAGGCCCTTCCCCGGTGGGCGTGAGTAAACGGCCCCAGCCCTCTCTAAATATAACTCTCCTCCAAAACAGACAGCGAGAGGAGGGAGATGATACTCACCCAATCAGAAACGCTCAGAAAACTTGCCAGAGAAGAGTTTTGTTTTTTTTTCCTCTTCTGTTTTTGGATACAGTGTGTTTGTCTCATACCGTTTTGATCCACTTTGCGGCCCCGGGTGGTGCTGGTGGAGCGCGCAGCGGGAGGCGCATTGTCTGTATGCAAACTGGACGACATGGCCATTGTATGCGTTTGGGCATATATGGAGGCACCGACGGCTCTGAGGATGCAGCCCGTCTGAAGCCTCAGGAGTGGAGAGTCGCCCCTCGGTTGTGTTGCGCGCGTTCCTCTCCTCCGACCCCCTCTCACTAAGCGCTCTGGTCCGTCGCTATGAGTTGCCTGGATGTGATGTACCACCAAAGCTATGGAGCGCACTACCTCCCTGCAGCGGCGTACAAGGCGACGTACTACAACCACCATCACCAGCAACAACAGGTGAGATATTCATCAGACATGTTTTGGAGATTTGGAGACTTTTGTTGTATTTGAGTGGAGGATGTTTTCAGCGTTCAAGTAGCCGAGAATGAAATGTGCCAAGCGAGTCCAAAGCTTCAACTAACTGTAGCCTAATTTATGTTACTGTAACACAGCGCTAAAAGGAAAACTAAGCGGTTAACTAGAAACTTAAGTCGCTATATTCGGTGATGAAGTTGTAGAATCACCTGCCATAAGTTAAAGTTTTATGGCGATGTTTCTTTTTCTTTTCTTTCTTTTTTTTTTTTTACGCAGAAAGGTTTTTCATTGCCCGACTTCTGTCCAGGACACCCTCCCAAACTTTCTCTCACACGCGCTTCTTAACCTCATTTTCAGTTCTGAATGATTAAATTCCAAAACTGAGGCTCGTTATTCACCTCAGGTCAGGCGTAATGACACGG
The DNA here is from genome assembly GCA_029783665.1 of Naso thynnoides. Classification (NCBI taxonomy): domain Eukaryota; kingdom Metazoa; phylum Chordata; class Actinopteri; order Acanthuriformes; family Acanthuridae; genus Naso; species Naso thynnoides. The sequence continues at coordinate 18,068,005 of JAQLOL010000005.1, read as the reverse complement.
AACTATTAATCCTGCGGTCAAACGCTGATGTAATGACAGCCAGTCAGTCACTCAGGAATGTGGACGAGGCACATTGAGCTCACAAATAGTTGGAATGCAGTATGGGAAAAAAGAAACTCATTTTCACACAACTCCCAAGCTGCGCCCAGAGGAAAAGAATTGCTGGTATGAGGAGCGTGAATATTTGCTTTTTTCATTGTATGGAAAACAACTGTGTTAGCAGCACATCCAGAAACCAGTCCTGTAAAACAGTATTAAGGCTTAAATACTATTTCTCTCTGTTTGTTCCTCCAGAGAAGGCTGAGTGTTTACAGTAAGATGCAGGAGTGTATGGAGCACCACCACCACCAACAGCAGCAACAGCAGCAGCAAGGAGGAGGACGAGGGATGCTTTCCAGGGATCAGGGCCTCCGGCAGGGTCCTGCAGCACCGGGAGCCGAATCAGGCCGGAGATCTGCATCCGGTTCAGAGCTGAAGGATGGTACCCAGCCAGCAGAGGCCGAGTACTTGAGCTCGCGGTGTGTTTTGTTCACCTATTTCCAAGGAGAAATCGGAGACGTTGTGGACGAGCACTTCTCCCGCGCTCTCAGTCAGTCCAGCACCTTCAGCAGCGAGACCAAACCAATCAGAGTGACGCAGCCATCGGCCTCAGCAGCCTTATGGAAAGGTAGGGCTGGGCAAATGTTGGTATTGTGTGAGACAAGATATCGTGACAGATTTTGGATATCGTTATCGATATGGTGTGAGTGTTGTCCTCTCCTGGATGAAAACGCTTCATTACAGTAAAGTGATGTGATTCTCTGAACTTACCAGATTGTTCTCACCGTTCTTTTATCAACCTTTTATCCACTTATCCACATTTTTAATGATTATTTATCAAAAAATGTCATGGGGTTAATAATTTATGGATTCACCAATAGCCATCTTTACAATGCCATCTCAGTGTTAAAGTATTTGCTTGAAAATATTGTGATATTTACTCATTTACCACCTAAGCTGCTCCCATGATCATTAATTAGCAATATCAATTGATATGAGACTTCAATGTGATAGATTTTTAGGCTATATCGACCAAGCCTGTGGAAAGGTCAGCCTCTAATGTAGGAAACTACTCTCTGGTTTGTTTTGTTGAATATTTTTGTTTAGTTGAACTTCATAGCTAATTTTGTGGCAATGTGTAAAGTCTTGGTGATTTGTTTGTTTCAGACGGTGGGTCTCTCTCTGAGGGTCAGAGCAGCTCAGCGTGGAACAACACCTATCCACCCCAGGCCAGCTCTTGCCTCCCGTCTGTCTCGGTTTCGGTCCACCCGGACTTCTCCTCCAGCCCTGTTCCCTTCAACAACCCGGATGCGGCATTGTGGACCGACCATGTGCTCTCTCAAACCAGCCTCCCGCCTCCAGCTACCCTCCCAGAAAGTTGGACATACAGCCTGAACCCACAGAGCGCAAGCAGCTACCCCAATGTCCACAACATCTACCATCCTCACACCCACCCCCACATCCACGCCCGACACCACCACCCCATGCTCCAGTCATACCCAGCCCACAGCCCAGCGTTGGACCCCAGGTTCAACCCTCTGCTGCTCCCAGGTGTGAGGGACCACAACCAGCCAACTGCCAGCACAGGGAGCTCCCCACACAGCGAGGGCGTGAAGACAGAGATGGATCCCAGCAGCAACAGCCCCGTCACGGCTACCTCTGTCACCTGGACCCCCTCAGCCCTCCATGGATCTTTGGAGGTGTACGACTCAGGTAGATAGTTCAAAACAAATCTGATATTCAAACTTCACATGTATTCTTATTTTGTGCACAAAAGTAATTGGATCTTGTTGCTTTCTCTCCTGCAGCTCTCGATCAAACCAAAGCAAAGACTTCAGTTTGGTTCTAACTGATGTTCTGAAAATAAGAAGGAACATTGTTCAGTTCACACCAAAAAAAGGACCTGCACTGTGGCCCAATCAATGCATGGCTGCAACACCAGCACTATAGTGTACAATGTAGATAGAAGGCTGACTGACGCTCAGAGTCCTGCACTGTCCACCTCAACTTATATGGATATGAACTCAGGCTTTGGACAGCGATCTAATGCTTTGGCAGCGGATCAAAGCCTTTGAGGAATGATACAAACCGACTACTAGCTTTAAGAATGAATGTCGGCACAAAACACCATTTCTTCTTTCATGCGATGTGAGACCAAGTAGTTCTGTTTCAAGAGCTTGATTTTGATCCACATTTTGTTTTGTACAGTAAATATTTGTTTACAACTGTAAATGCTTGTGTGTGTGTATGTATGTGTGTGTGTGTGTGTGTGTGTGTGTGTGTGTGTGTGTGTGTGTGTGTGTGTGTGTGTTCAGTTTTGCTTGCTGGATGAACTCTGCTAAAATGTTTGCCTGAATGCTACTTTACTCTTTTGCCTTTGAGGGGATGTGTAGTGTAAATATTGTTACTGTTTGTTTAAGTAATAAATTGCTGAATTGTATTTTGAATTAAGTTTCTTTTTCAGACACAAATTTTTCTCATTTCCAGCCAGAAATATGTAGAATTTAAAAAACAGAAAATTTCATACACACCAAAGTTTAAAGTTGCAGTAGGTAACTTCTGCTAACGAGTTGGCGGGCTAATGTTAGCTGTCACATGTAACTCACCGGGAAGCAACTTTGCTGCAGCTGCGCCTCTGTAGTTGTGGTGGAGTAAACTGGTCTGTCTCAGCTCGGTGTCGGTTGAGTCGAGTCAGAGTGTAAGACATGAACAGCTGATCAGCTCGTATCGAAGTCACCTGTCGCTAAGAGGCGCAGCACAGACCGCCCAATCAGGACAGAGAGTACAGAGAGTGTCACTGATTGGGCAAATAGAACGGGAGCGTTAGGATTTTTACCAGTTCTGAAAACAGAGGCATGATGGGAAAACACAGAGTATCTCATGATACTCTCAGACAACATCACTAACAACTGTCTAAGGGTATTATGACATTTTTTCCAAATAGAATGCAAAATGTTACTTACCACAAATTACCAACTGCAGCTTTAAGTAAAAATCTGTTTGTTATTGACAGCTTATTCATTTGAATTTCTGCCCGAAAAAGCGTAAAATTTGTTGTTCAACTCATCATGCACAACCTTTCCATTACAGTAAATGATATAAAATCAGAAAAAGCCATTTAAATTATTTTACCTTAGCACTGAGGACCTGCTTCATTCTATCAAAATGTTGTAAAAATTTATAGATGTCATCTTATTTAGTTTACGCTTTGTTAGACCAGACTGACTACCTTATTGAACTAGTAGAAATAACTGTGAGCATTGTTGTGATATGGTATCAAATCATAACTGAAAAACCAGCAGTTTGATAAAATATTAACTGAAATTTGTCCCGATTTTTTTTTTTTTTTTTTTTAATTGAGACATCCTCCAATAACTGAAGTCTCTTTTTTTATTTTCAACAACATTTCTTCATTAACAGTACCCATCAGACCTAGCCTGGTTAAAACAGAATAAAATAGAAAATAATTTCTTGCCTACTTTTTCTGAACAAAATGATGAAATTTGTCTTTTGGCTGCATGTGCAATAAAAAAGGGCACAACAATATGTAAATGAAACCACCCTGATCACATGAGCTCAACATTTCTGTCTCACTCCAAGTCACTCTGGACCTCCAGCTGCTGAAAACAATTTTTAAAAAAATCGGAATATGTACGGCCAATCGGAGACTGTGCTGTAGTGGTTCACAATATAACCAGCCAATCACGGACTGAGCTGTTTGCTAAACAGTAATGGTGGCTCCCAAAGCAACAAACGCTAACGCAAATGTTAGTGGAGTAAACACAGCAATAAATGTAGTTATTGCAGAAATATCAACAACAACAATTTAATAAGAACAAGAGAGAGTGAAAACAGAATTCCTCAGACGAAAAGACTTTTTCACAATTCTTCCAACTGGATTTATCAACTTGCATCTGATCATTATTGTTGTTTTGCCTGTTGTGGTAATGAAGGATCAGATATGAGAAGCTTAAAAAGCTGGGGACACGGCCAGGCAGATTGGTGTTCATAACAAAGACGCTGCCAGCTGGTATTTGACAGTCACTAAAGGTGAGTAGTCCTTCCCAAAGTGAAATCATTTTCAATGGCTGGAAATCCAGACTAATTCACAGCATGACACAGAAATGTTGAGCTCATGATCGGGATGGTTTTAACCAGGCTACACCAGACCTGTTATGTTCCTTAAAATAAGAATGTAATAATGTCCTGGTTTTTGCAGTACTCAGAAACTTAAATGTTTCTGCAAACACTGTTAAACAAGGTCTTGTACATTATGCACCAGACAGGAGCTGAGTTGTATAGGGGAAGAGGGTTGCATTTCACAAGCAGTGTTGTTGTAAGATGCCATGAAATGTCTGTCGTCTGTCTCAACACAAACACGTAAAAACACACACACACACACTCCTGGCCTGCAAGCACACACCAAAGCACAGATTTCCTGTCTGGACAGGAAGTTTGTCAGCGAGCAGGAGAATACTCAGACACATACAAAAAGATTTCAAGTACCACCGCCAATGGTGACTTGGTTTGATTTTGTTATCAAGAATAAAAATGTGCATGTGCAAAATTTAATTAAAAAAAAATGTAAAAATCATACTGACTGTAAAAGCTGAGATCGGTGTTTAAATTGAGGTCTGGACCGATTCATTGGAAAGAATTTAAGCTGCTTTAAATACAGATTTCAGACTCGGTCAAGTGCCAGGATCAACATTATTTGTACCCATCCTGACATAATCGACAGCTGGCTGAGAGCTTTGCAAGCATGTCAGAGTGTGTGTGTGTGTGTGTGTGTGTGTGTGTGTGTGTGTGTGTGTGTGTGTGTGTGTGAGTGTGAGTGTGCACTGAGTGGTCTGACCAGGTGGTATGATCAGTAGAAGCAGCCTGCTGACATTCCAGCCTCCTCTCCCACGTCTCTCGTTCTCCATCTCCATGAAACAGCAGCACTTCCAGTCTGGACCTCAGCAGCTGCATTTCCTTCCAAAGAATCAACAAATCATCATGAACTGAAACGAAAAAAAAAAAAAAAATGAGTGGAAAAGGTCCATTTAGCCAGCAAAATTGAATGTACTTGTTTCTTATCAACAAAATATCACTCAGCCACTAAGTGGCTTGAGATAATGAGGTTGACTTGATCTTGAGATTTTACTGACATGCGACAGGGAATCTAACAACAAAGCGTGATCTATTGCAGACAGTAACCAGTTCGGTGGCCTTGTGGTCAGGCACACCCTCAGACTGGGAAGTTGGGGTTTGATACCAAAGACTGTCAAAATGGCGCTCCATACCTCCCTGCTTGGCAATCAGTATTAACGGCTGAATTGGGGGTAAGTCCCTGATATACTGGCATCATGTCCATGGGAGGTACTTGTGCATCAAAGCTTAATCTGACGCTCTAGGGGAGGTACTTGTACATCCTCTACCTAATGCCAAGGAAACTGGACATAGGCTCCTCACCTATGGGCCTCCATGGCCTCCAAAGGCCAACTTATTTACAATCCACACACAGGGCCGGGAAATAAATCAATATAGTATTGTATCATAATATCAGACAAGATATCGTGACAGATTTTGGATATTGTTTTATCGTGATATGGCGTAAGTTTTGTCTTTTCCTGGTTGAAAAGGCTTCATTACAGTAAAGCGATGAGATTTTCTGAACTTACCCGACTGTTCTCACTGTTCCTTTATTGACCTTTACCCACTTATCCACATTAATGATGATTATTCATCAAAAAATGTCACTGAGTTAATATTTTGGGAAATCACCAATAGTCATCCTTACAATACTGTCTCAGTATCGAGGTATTTGGTAAAAAATATTGTGATATTTACTCATTTTATTACCTTAGCCACTCTGACCCCTCTGAGTGCACAACACGTCATCAGTCACAACCTACATGATCAGTAATTATCAATATCAACCGATGAAAAATTTCACTATCGTGACAGGTTTTTCAGCTTTATCGCCCAGGCCTATCCAGGAAGTGTATTTGGATATTTCTGAAAACTTTAAGGCGATACACTATTACAAATACAATTTTCAACATTTAAGTTACAATCTTTAACTTCATATGAATTGATGGACAGCAAGGAAAAATGACACTTCAGCTATAAATGTTTTGTTTATTCATGCTTGTTGTTTTTAAAACTGTCAGGGATTCAGATCAGGATCACGTTTGCGCTCCGGTTTTTCCAATCATCTGAAACGGGAAATTTCTCACTTTTCATGTAGAAGTCAAACCAATGTTGATGGTTACTGTAGTCAGTTGAAACAATAAATTCCCCAGTTTGTGCTCTATCAACAGAAAGCTGAGTTTTCTGCTCACATAGCGTCTTGCAGTGCCTACATGTACCAAGATGAATTGCATCCCAAACAAAAAGTGCTTACCAGGTCTCCAAGGTTGTTATTCATTGCATCGAAACAGTGTTTTTTGTTCAATAACCAGGTGTTCTTTGGTCTGCCAGAGCCAGAAATTTCTTTCAAAACAAACATGGTGCTTGCTTACCTGGAATGCGAGAGGAAAGGCGAGGAGTGAACAGTTTGAAGTTCTCACTGGAACCAATGATGTCACTGCTTCTAGTAAAAACAAAAGGGAATTTGAAGCAGTGTCCCAGAGACACGGAGAGCATTGAAAAACATTGTTGGGTCTCATATCATATCCTTAATTTGAATATATAGAGATAAGGTTGTAATTTGGCAGAGTTGCACTTTAACCTGATGCTAAGAGAATTCAAAGTTTGAACTTTGTTTATTCTTTTCTTTCGGTGTGGTTTTCAAACTGTGGGGGGGCACAGAGTCACTACAGATGGGTTGTGAATGACCAGGGCGAAAACATGCAACTAAAATGAATGAAAATGATTTTTGTATGGAAAATGAAGAAAGAAGGGTTTGCTAATGCTACTGTGCTGACCTTTACTTTTCTAAAATTAAACTCCCTTATTAGTTGTAGTCTCTCATTAATAATGATCACTGAAAATTGAGGGTTGAGGGAGTGTGAACTTTTCTCAGCTTCTGCAGGGGAGCATAACAAAAAACTTTTGACTGTCCTGGGGAGACGCCATTCAGAATGCAATGAAACCATCAAGCACCACACCCCATGAATTGTGGGTGTGTCTGTTATGCTTGCACTAATCTTTTATGTATAAATCTAACTCTGTGTATTTCCAGTAAGGGTTCATCTTAGCAGTACAATAACATTCTGCAATTTGCATGTAGCAAACACATGTTTTTTATGACTATGTTTAGCCTAATGAATAGTTTACTGTATGAAAGTCTCAATTCAAATAGGTTTTCTTATTCATCAGGCCTCTGAAATTCACAGAGCTCACAAAGGAAGAAAAAGAAAATGAGAAACACTTGCTGAGAGGGAAAAAAGAGAAAAATCTTTTTTAAGATTTTACAGCAAAGGCAGCCCTCTCCTCTCCTCTCCTCTCCTCTCCTCTCCTCCAGAGCTCCTAATTACCATTAGCATGTAGCTTCTACATCAGCATGTAGTGTACTTATATGCTAACAGGCATCCCACCGGCAGCCTTCAAGAATCACCACAGGCACTTCCACTGCAGGAAGAGTACTAGATACAGTAACACAGAGCTGTAAGCTATAA
>JAQLOL010000005.1:18027637-18040893 GCA_029783665.1 Naso thynnoides | reverse complement strand
AATAACCCGTATGACATCATTAGGGTTAGACTCAGACGTTAGAAAGTTTTCTCCATGTCTGGAAGACTGTGTAATACTCTTACTTACATGTATTTTGGGGGGATTTGTACTTTGTTTGACTAAAACAGGGTGGAAAAAACAGTATTTTAAAACATTTTTAAGAGAGGAGCTGCCCATAATATTATGCACATGAACTGTAAATGTTGTAAATCTTGCATGAATGTCATCGAATATACGTGAAATTTGGCCAATCTTAAAATTCAAAATATATTCTAAATTAGATGTGAAATGTATTTTTAGGCCTACTGAAAATTTTACTGTGTGGGAGTAAAGGCAGGAGAAGAAACACAGACTCAAGAATGCATTTATTTGACTGATTTTCAGTTGTGCTAAAGGTATTATTAGACCAGCCCAGTGGCCTTGTAGTTTAAGTGTCCACCCTGAGATTGGAAGGTTGGGGCTTGATCCCTGGCCGAGTCATACCAAGGACTGTAAAAATGGCACCTGACGCCTCCCTGACCCTGTGACATACTAGCGTCATGTCCGTGGAGTGTACGTGTACATCAAGCCGCCTCACGCTACAGAAATATAAACCCTCATGACTCTCGAAGGCTACTTACTTAATTACTTTACTACGTGATTATATCCTGAAACTTTTGCTTCCAACTTCAAATTAACTGAGCAATATGAGCAGGAACTGTAAGGGGTGAGGTGAATGACAGGTTAGACAGTCCATACAAGTTAACGAGCACAAAAAGTGTCTTGAGAGCTGTTTCTCCAAAACCCAATGAGAAATCTGACATGCTTTTCACACAGACATGTAACTTTTGGCAGCATACAATCAGGAGAATAACGCGAGGCCATCACTCTGTAATACAACCCATTCTCGAAGATCTGTCACAATTTTTACTATTTTCAGTAAATCCTATTTATATTTCAGCACCAGAACAATTATACTAATCTAAAAGTCTGATTAAAGTATAAGCCATTGAATAATTAAAACATTTTCATACACTTCCATCAAAAAAGTGGGTTTCAAGGGGCTTCCCAGGAACAGGATTTACTTGTTCCTCCTCCTCTTCCCAGTTTCCAGTTTCCCCAAAGGCCTTGTACAGTATGCAAGGGATAAACATTAAAATATTCATGCATCAATTAAATCTGTAGAAATTAATCTAATAAATATAACCTGACAAAGCTATTACAGGGTCTTAAACATTGAGAAGTTATTATAAGGATAAATCCTGCAGGGCGTCGGCGCCAATAGAGATTGCATGAGTATTACTGACAAATGCAAAACTGTGAAACTGGGCTGCAGAACCAGAACTGATAAGTTTTTTAAATGAGATTTGTGACTAATTTTAGTGTAAGATGATGATAAACTAAATTAAAAGCGATATACACATTTAAACTATTGGCATTTATAATGGTTGTACTATGTCCCATTTTTATTTTTTTATTACTTATCACTTAATTTACACATATGTATACATATAAGCTAATGTAGCAAAAGAATTCAATTTGAAAATCAAATACATCATTTAGAAATTCCAAAATAAGTCCAAGATGAAATACACACTTTTTAATTAAACTACAACCTAAAACACATATATCACAGTACATTATAACTTTTAATTTAGTAGTCAACAAGTATCACTTTTATGAAGACCAGTTTGACGAATTCTTCCACTTCAACCAAGTTACGATTTTTACTGGAACAACTTTCAGTGCTGTTGACAGCAAGTTCCATGAATTATCGTTAAGAAAAAAATTAATTCAGCAGTTATAATTTCTTGTAGCATTGCAAATTTTAGCCATCAGTGTATGGGAAAGTCAAGTCTCACAGGTGTATAAACCTCATGGTAAAGTTAAAAAAATAAATTTGGTTTCTTTCCTTTGTTTATTTATTTATTTCTCTATTGTATTTTTAAGTGAATTGACCTTTAATCTGGAGATGGGGCAGAACGCCGCACTCCTGCTTCCAGCCTCCAGCTTTACTGCTCTTGCCTGACCCTTGACCTTTTAATGTGACCAGTGAAATGACTCAGGGTGAAACCAGAGCCTCATTCCTTATTCACAACATTTTTTCATCAAAGGCATTTGATCCATTGAGCTTATTCATTGATCTATCCCTAAGGTATCTAAGGCTTCACACTTTTACAGATATTTTCCTTGCGATGTTTGAAAAAATATATTTTTAATAATATGGGAAAGCCTGTAAAAGTGCCTCGTCTGCCCTGGGACACACTGTCTTGTCCAGGCTCTGAGGCAGAGTAATTGCTCCGGGCCCCCCCCATCCCCAGATCCGTCTTTACAGCTTGCATTAGCATACATAATACTGCTCTGTGGACTCCGAGAGTCTTGCCAATTGAAATGCAATCATTTTCACAGCAGAGCACCGCCATCACCCCTTTAATTGAGTATGAGTTTGTTAGCGTGTGTATGTGCGTCGTATCACGAGACAGGGGATAATTACTTTTGCACTACAACATAGCAATATATTGTTAATTCAATGATAGGGCTTGATTGTTTTTGTCTAGTCGCATCCCCCGGGCTGGCTCGTGTGTTTGTGATGTTTGTCAGAAAACAGAAGGTGCAGACGATAAATGCTGGCCACGTCCCTTAAGACTGCCTGTGCTGTATCTATACCGGTCTGTACACACATACAGCACACACACACACAAATCATTTCAGCTGTGTGTTGAAAACAAGACCTATAAACTCTTCTACAATAAAAAGAAGATTTGCCCTCGATATGAATGTCCCACTGTTCAGTGACAACCAGCCCCAATTATTGCATCATTATATGCTGATTGCTTTTGTCTAATTACAAAGCAGAGAAACAGACATGGCTGCGCTTCAGATTCAAACAATGCCCTGTTTGCTCTTTTCATCTCCACAGTCCCTGAGCGCTGCTTTACTTACAGTATGGACTTGTAGAGCAACAGGAAAGAGATGAAAAGCAGCAGTATGCAGAGCTACAGAAATTACAGTACACTGTCACGAAGACCTTTGAGAGGCGGGGCCTGCATCACCTGAGGACCCCGCTAATTATTTTTCTAGGCCCACTGCAACTTGCATACAAACCAAACATCAGTTAGAGGATGCAATCATCTATCTAAACCCAGAAGATCCTCCACATGTGGAGAAGCAGGGAGGCCCCGTGACAGTTATGTTCTTTAACTTCACCGCTGCTTCTAACACCACCTGACCCAGCTTGTGGTGATGAAAACTGCACCACGATGCACCTTTTAAATACCATATTTTTTCTAATCTATGGTTTTAGAGAAAAGCATGAAGTGTTTTCAAGTCCAAAGGCTCAAGTCAAGATGAAGTCACATGTCATAGATGTTAGAGGACGTCAGAGAAGTCGTGCTGCTGGTCTTTTTTGTCAAATCACATCTCAAGAAGAAGAGGTCCTGCACACTGTGTTCTTTTTGTGCTTAGTGACCTCTTTTATCCACTGCATCTGTCACACAAGTCTTTTTTGAGTGTGCAAAAGTATTTTTTTCATCTGTCAAATCGCATCTCAAATCATCGCATTTTTTCAACATGAGGTTGACTTGTGTCCGAGTCATGTGGCGATACTGCAACTATTTGATATCAATCCCATACCAAGCAGATACGGGGCCAGTATCACTGATGACAATATCGAAATGATACTTTCTACTTATAAAAGCAGCTTATGTACTTTCATGTGCGGGAGAGCAGTAAGTCATGATTTATGAGGCAAATGAATCATCAAATAAAAAATGAATACATTCAACATACACTTATATGCCTGTATTTTAACATTTTTCTCAACTTTTTAACAACTTTCTCTCTGCCATCCCACTCTCACGCACTGCAGCCAACAAATATCAGTGAAGAAGTGTGCAGGAAGTGAAAGAGGCAGCATTTGCAGTTGCACAGACAAGTCTTGTCCTTGATGCAACGAGAGCAATGTACTGTATGTTGAGGAGAGAAACTGAAACTGAAGTATTGATCCTATCATGCTAGTATCAATCTAATACTGATACAAATGTTGGCATCGATACTATTAATATCTGGATCAATCCGCCCAGCCCTAGTGAAGCGAGTCTTCACCTCTGCTTTACACTATACAGGATTAGAATCTATTATGGTTTATTTTGCTGTAACGCACTATATATTGTGCCATTATACCTTTAATATTAAACTACAGATTATAATTTACTTTAATAATTGACTGTATTATAGGCGGACTATATTATGTAAAATAATGTTCTATTAATTTTTGAATCTCATTTTAAAGGTGAAAGTCCTTTACTGGTCACATTCACAGCATACGGTGAAATTTGGTCGCTGCATTCAACCAACCCATGAGGAGCAGTGGGCAGCCGCAGTGCAGCTGCCTGGGAACTGACTCCAGATTCTTAGCCAGTACCTCGGTCAAGGGTGCTGACTGGAGATAGACCGATATACATGTTTCGATGGCGGGGGAAACTGGAGCACCGGTAGGAAACAAACCCATGTGAACACGGGAAGAACATGCAGACTCCACATAGAAAGGCCTCAGGTGGGAATCGAATCCAGGAACTCCTTGCTATGACCCCTGAGCCATCGTGCTGACAACATTTTGTTTTAATACTGCATCCCCGTATCACTAAAGACAATAAGTACCATCTCTTGTCATATCACAAATTAATCTGACACTGTTAACATTTACTTGCTATGTCTGCTGCCATTAATCACACTGCTGTCACTTTACCTGGAGGGCTCATGTTGTTCCAGATGCTCATGCACAGGGTTTAGTCTTTTATTTTGTTTTATATACCTCTTATTTTTTTCTTCTCTTTTGAGCTGTACTTATTTCTGCCTTGTGCTGCTGCACTTTGAATAATCACTTTTCTTATACACGGAGTGCCTCACTACATTTATAGTAGGCTATGTGGCCTTTAACCTTAACCTTGACTGTCAGTTTAACCCGCACCCTGACCACTGACCTGAGCATAATTACCAAAGCCTTCACACACACGCACATAGACTCACCAGCGCTGTCATCTTTGGCAAAAATGGACAGCAACACTCGGAATGAGGGACTTATATGATCAATTAACATAACAGAGCAGTGATTTCCATATAAAGTGGACAAAGCAAATAGCTCTCTAATGAAGATCAGTGTGAGTTTGCTCGCCGGCTAATTTCTCTCAACGTCAGCAAAAGCCTGCAGGGACAAAATGATTGAATCACAAGAATTAATGGCATTAGCTGCTAATTAGCCAAACAGAGAAAGAGGACATTAATCTTAAAGCCTAGTTGCAGACTATTCATGTCTACAGCAAAGTTGGCTTTGCTTGCCAAACATAAAGGCTATTAATACAATTGCTCTGCAAGAGAAGGTGCAGCAAGGTTAATCTGTGGATATCCTCATCAAAGACTCTCTTAATATCTTCATTTTATCACCGTTACACCTCAGAATTGTACTGTATTTCAAAATTAATAGGCTAATAATGTGACTAGAATATTCCAGTTTAGTTACTAAGGAGCTGCTGTGATTTTTAAGTTATTTAAAATTGTTATTATTTGTTTTAATATCTTAGTAATATTCTTACAGAATAGTAGTAGTCCATAGCTGTTTACTAAATGTGTTTACAATTACCTTGTTTTACTTCTGCTTTTCCAAATTTCTTATGCTCTGTAACATCACGTAAATGCAAAATCATAACAAAGTAGGATAAGATTATTTGTAGAAAACAAACAAAGGTGGATCAATCTTGGTACCTATAAGTGAGATACTTTTTAAGTTTAAACACCAAGTAGGCCGCAGAGCAAGGAGCTTGGTCCTGTTGTCTCTGGTGCAGCACTGACATCCTGTGGCCTTCTGGTGTAACTACAATGCAGCTGGACGAAAACGATGCATCAGCCACGGGAAAATGTTGAATGCCTCAGGGCATGAAAACTCTGACATTGGATTAAATATGTGCATTTGTCTAACTCAGTGTAATGGAAGTTTTAGACCTTTTTTTTAAGTGGTTGCCTTGGTATTTTCTGTTTTTGTAAGTGTTACCTTAAAAATTTAATCTGAAATAAAATAAGTCTAAATGTCATCAGCACAGCTAAGGAGGAAATCTGGAAGTCAGCTGTAGATTGCACTAAAGATAGCAATATTAATAGGCTTACAGCAGCCATTATTGACTTAAAATTTTCAGAAGGATAAATATCACAGAAACAAACAAACTTTACAAAGCTAAATTTTTATTTTTTGTTGTTGTTGTTTGTTTTTTAAGGCTTTTTATTATCAAAATTTAGAAACTGGAACGTTAAGTTTTTTTTTTTTTTCATGTAAAATTAATTATATGATTATCAAATTATATGCCCGATAAGTTCGTCGCAGTCCTCCCCCGCTAGAGGGCGCTGAAAGAAAACGCTTTTACGTCACATGATCGCTATTCCGCCAAGTTTGGATTGTGTTTTGTTTCCACGTTTTTTGTCCAGCCAACCAACAAACAAGGCTGTCTGTGTTAAGTCAATGGTCATTACCTACAGTCAAAAAGAGTAATATCGGAAGTTTGGACATTGGTATTTCAAAATAATGCTCGTGAAATCGCAAAATAAGATCCAAGTTGATGAATTTTGTGTTATTTTGAAAGTCGTAACCGGAAGTTTCCTTTATTTGTTTTTGCTAACTTAACCCTAGTTAAAAAGCTGAAGAAACCTCAAGCTTCAATATTTTCCTGCTGTTTCTCTCAATAACGGCTAACGTTGACGTCAACGGGAGCCATGAACCGAGAATTTAAAGACGCTGATGCGGCTGATAAAATCGAGAAGCTTAAACGGAAATACTTGGAAAGGAAACAGGTCTGAGTTTAACGTTAGCCTACGAAGTTATCAACTTCAAGTAACTCACAGACTGCCAGTTTGAGTTGTTACGTTGCTCAACTTTAATGCTAACGTTAGCTTTTTGAAGCAACGCACAAAAGTTAACGTTAACTGACATTCACCTTGTAACGTACGTCCATTTTTTTCTTTTGCGTCAGGTGTTATCGCTATCACCAAAGTAACGTTAACGCCAACTTAGCGTACGTCCAGACTGACGACACTTTCCTATAACGTTAGTTAATAACGTCTTAATTGATGTTTAGCCTGTAATTTAGCGTTAATTAGAATAAAATAGACAATTAACGTTAAAAATAATGTTACACAACGTTGTTGAATGTTCTTTCTTTTCGTGCTTTAATATCAAGGTGGTTAACGTAACGTTAAAATAGCTTATTGTCATAACATTAGCTCAACAGTAAATGCACGTATTGTGTGTTCAACGTCAAATGTCATATTTCTGACCTAACGCTGAGTGTATTTCTGATTTTCAGCCTCCTCAGTCAGAAAACTTCACCTCAGAAACCAGTGATGGTAAGTTGACTTCATTCACGGCCACCACATGCACATATTACACCCCACTGACTTTTAGTTTAACCAGACTCACATCATACACACTTATTTATATAGATATTAGAGTGATATTTCACTCTCTAGAGAGGTAATGTGATGTAAAGGGTGACTGTAATAATTCTAACTTCACTCTCTTCCTCAGTCTCTTCTTCAGACACTCACATGCCCACCTCTGTGCTTCGTGTTTTTATTTTAGAGGCCGTTCAAAAGCTCATTTTGGCCAGCAGATGTAAACGGACAAACAAAAAGTTGTTATGCTATAACAAAGCTTTGCGTGAGCTGTTCAGAGCGGTTACCGACCATCCTGACCGGTGAGTTTATTCAAATTCTCCTACAGTATTTCCATCATGTTTGTGATGAGTGTAACGCCCTAACCGAAACCTGTTTTTGCCTCTTTTTTAAGGTTTGGCGTTGATCGCAGCGTGCACGGCAGTGATGAGGACCCGAGTGGAGACGCTGGCCCTCTTCAGGACTCTCAGGTGCTGTTTACTGAAACAGGTCCGTGTGTCAGCTGAGGAGTCAGTCACAAGTGATTGAGGCAGAATGAAGTCAGTTCTGACGGCCTTCTGGCGAACCCATGGCAGCAGATCTTGAAGCGCTCTCATGATTTAACTGCATGGGGAAAATCATTCGAAGCAGTTTAAAATGAATGACAAGATCATGAATAATGAAAACGGGATCTCAGTGATTAGTCCTTGAATTTCACCAGAGTTCCTATGATTTATTTACTTAATTTCCCTTTATTGCTGAAATTTCGGACTTCTCCTAACAGCTTCTTTCATAAGTAGATAATGAGCTAGCCTTGGGCTCACTTCTATTATACCTATATTTGTCCAGATGTGACCTTGCCTTCCTGTCTGAATGGCAGCCCGGGGTCCCCAGACACCGAGACTGACAGTAATGCGCAGAGAGCTCGCCAGCTCCCTGACTCATGCCGTTCATCTTCATTAGTACTCGGAAAGGTTTACCAGGAGATGATGACCATCTATGAACAACTGAGGGTGAGAGAACGGGAGCAATGTAAAGACGGTTGGTCAGTAAATCCAGATGAGCGAAATATAAACAGAAAAAGCGGTGTGTGTTTTTGTATGTGTGTGTGCGCAGACAGAGCGACAAGGCCAACAGCAGTGGGAGAAGGAGCTGCAGGAGCGAGAAAGGAGGCTGAAGCGACAGGAGGAGGCGTTCGGGAGGCTGGCTGAGCTGGAGGACATGCTGCACAAGCACACGCTCACAGCGGAGGAGGTCAGACACGCACAGACTGCATCTAATTACATTCAATGAGTCGTATGTATTGTAGATTTCATCGCTGCACCTTGTTCCTGCCCCTTAAACTCTGCTAATAAGCTGCTTTCCTGAGGTAATGTCATAGTCCTTAATTCCAAACTTCCAACCGATACAGCTGGTCAGTCATATCTCGACACTAAAAATGTGTTTGATTCCATTTTGTTTTGGTGTAATCAGATTATGTTAATTATCATTTTACCATCAAACCTAAACTCCCTTTGTATGCAGGATCATGTGTAAACTAATTTATATTCATATGTGTAGTGCTCAGACATTTCCAGCCGTTTACATTCACCCTAGATGTGTTGACAGGAAAATAAACTATCTTGCAATTTAGCAACTAACTTAATTTTAGTCTAAAGCCTTATTCGCACGGGATTGTTATTACCTGGGGACCTCTGGTCATTTGTAATAATTGCGGAGGATGTCTGTGATCTTGATCCCGTGCAAATGCGCCATGTCTGTAATTTGTAAAGGAAAAATTCCACCGCAAATTACCTCCCATATTTCGCCAAACACAGACGTCCTACTTCTTCTACTACTACTACTTCTACTTCTTTCCTGGTTGAAACATGGAGGCTGCGGGGGGGAATTATGACTGGCAGTTTTTAACAGCGTTTTAGGTGCAAATACGGTCTCGTATCGGTGCTGGAGACCCATTCGAAGAAAGAGCGAGCTCCGTTCAATCAGAAGAGCGAAATTTCGCAAGATAATGAGATGGATGACTTGCATAATAGCATGCGGTAAGAAACATTTTTCTATCTTTCAAACAGCTCATGACGGCCCGTTATCCCGACAACAACTGTACGCTGTTCAGAAGTCACGTTGCTGCTTTGACATTTTATTTACAGTTGCCATGACCCCCATGACACCCCGCCCCCAAATCATATCCGGGTCTTAATGTAAGCAAATTCGAGTAAAATACAGACTTCACTTATCCCATGCGAATGCACCGAAAGAAACACAGACGTGGGGGGGGGGGTTAATTTACAAATTACCAAAGGTCACCAGGTAATACTAATCCCGTGCAAATAGGGCTTAAGATGCTGTCCAGTTAAAATAATGACACTATTAAATGAATTGAGCTAAGCCAATATAACATTTGTATCCTCTAGTTTTGTTTATTGAATTAAATTCTGTCAAAGTCTATGTGCAAAATAAATAAATCCAAAAAAAGAGGAAAGATGCCTTGTGCCAGATTTTGCTAAGAACTTATTTAAAGCTGCAGTTCCGAATGGGAAACACGTTTTGCATCCACCTCTACAACGTGTCTGCGCCGCCGACGTGCTGCGTCCCGCTCGCTGTCGTCTTTCTGCGTAGAGTTTTCTTCTTTGAAAATTCCCTCGATTTGAAAGTGTTTGATGTCGTTATATGTGATACATTTATCTCATATTTAGTTTCTGAGATCTGCTGTGAGAACGAGAGGCCAAGTTTATTTTATGTGATCGTCACTTTCTGACCAAACAGCCTCATGGAAGGTACACTTTGCAATTCATCAAAGTATATATCAATGAAATTCGTTAAAAAGCAAGTCTATGCCGCTCTTAAAGTCATGATAGTAAGAAGAGTTCTGTTCCTGCTCAGACTCTGCAGCTGTGTTTGAGCTGAGTTGCATCCGCCGTACATCCAACGTCCGTCTCCCGTTTGCTGTGTGGCTGCTCTGATCTGTTTTTACGGGCGCTGAAAAAATACAGAGATGTGCTGTTGACGCGATGCAGACACAGGGTGTGCGTCCCGGGCGTTACTGGACAGGTGAAAGGAAACAGTAAACAAAACGCAAAACCTTCTGTTTCTCCTGGTGGACCAGCAGTCTGCTGATAACCATGCAGGCATATGCAGACACACACTTCTAAAAAAAAAAGAATTACGAAACGTCTGTCCGTTTCATTAATCTGTCAGGACGTCACGAAGGGAGAATGCGGTAGACTAAATACTCCTAAATTTTAATAGCAAGCTCAAGTCAGTGTGACATATCGCTGAAATGTTTATACATTGATAGTGCGGGTGCACTGTTCATGGTGTGTGAATGTGTGTCACCAGAAACACCAGCAGGAGGTCAGTCAGCTGCAGGACCTCCTACGAGAGAGGAGCAAAGAGAACAGGAGGCTCAAGTCCAGCTTTGACACCATCAAGCAGCTGAACGACAACATGAAGAAGCAGGTTAGGAGTGTTCACACGCGCAGGCTGCGATTGCCTGATGCGTTTCAGTGGTTTCTGCGAGGTTTGATAAAGTCCTACAATATTCTGCAAATACATGAACAAAAGGCTCAAATGTTGCCGCGTGTTGATAAACAGCCACTTTTGGAAACAGTCAGCCGGCTCCCTGAGTACTTTGAATTCAGCCTGCAAGTCTTCAGATTTTTCATCTTGAATTAAAGCAACAGTAGGTAACTTTATGGCGACCTCTGCTTCGAAAATGAAACTTTCGTTAATATGTCGCACAAAACGGCAGTTTTCGCAAACCGGGTCATATTTTGTGGAGAAAAATGTCCTCTGGTTTTTTTCCCTCTGATGTCCTGTGACTGCTCTGCCTCGACTCTGCGATTGACGGAGTTTCCTGAAAGCAACGTGTGGGCCGCCTGCAGACCAGGCGGTCGCTGGGGACAGATCCGCTAAATAAAAGGCTGCAGACAGACAGAGAACATGTAGAACGTCGAGAGGAAAATGAAAGGGCATTCTCTTCCTAAAATATGACCCAGTTTTACTAAAATTGCTGTTTTGTGCGACATAGTAACATGCATCATGAAGTTTAGTTTTTAGAAGCCGTGAGTCACAGTCAGAGTTTCATATTGTTGCTTTAAAAGCTCTTGTGTGATCAAAATCCGTGATTTGATCATCGTGTTTAAATGTGCAGGCTTTATGATCTCGAGGTCTGAACAATACGTGTTACTGAATGTACCGACATCTCAGGTTGTAAAATGACAATAATTGAGTTTTGCATCTAGTTTCTCGTCTGTTTTGCTTTGAGAGTAACATCAAAAGGGACAAATGCTGAAATCCCCTCAGTGTGCCAGTAACAGAGGGACTGATAAGAGCAGAGGGCTCATATCAACAGTTAGTACCTCGGACCACAGGAGGGCGATATGACACAACAGTCTTGTACGTGGACATTGAATAATACAACAGAGATGTGAAACCACCGGCTCTGCTTCGGCGTGCATCTGTGTCGGACAGATTTGTGTGATTTTCAAATTTTGAAGGAATGTTTTTCTAGACATTGTGCTGCATAGCAGGTTGACATTTACGGTTTTAAATCACCAGCTGAACGAGATCAGTGAACAGAACAAGAAGTTGGAGAACCAGTCAAAGAGGGTGCAGGCTCGCCTTGACAACATGCAGGTAAGAACATATCAATCAGTGCACATGTGGTCATTTTTTATAACTGGTCTTTGCAACTTTCAATGGACAACACTTAAGGATTTTTTGAAGGAATGGAAAGGAAACTGATGGGAATGTTCTTCTATAATTTTATTAATTATTAATTGTTTGTTTTCAGAGGAAGTATGAGCACAACATGGCATTGAAAGGCTGCGTTAAGAGCATCGAAAGTATTAAACCGTCCAAAACGGAGAAAACAGCTCCATCTGCGAAACCCAGCAGCAAGGTACTTCAATAATCCTCCAAGTGTGTGTGTTTGTTTGTTTTCCAGTTAATTGTTCTATCAATCAGCAGAATATTCTAATTAAGGCTTCATTACTTAATTTATAGTTGTGTGTTATTGAAAGAGTACCGCACATCATTTAGCATGGTTGAACACACCCTAACACAGTGCAGCAGTCCCTCTCCACAAACCACACTCATGCTGCTGGCTGACATGATGAATCGCCGTTTGTGATTTTGCTCGGTTATCATCGCTGCCGTCGTCGATGAAGACGAAGTAACAGTGAACGCGGCCGAGGTCTGAACTCGGTGTGTAAAGCCGCACTTGTCCTTTCAAGGATTGTTTCCTTCTCTCCGTCTTCTGAGAGCAGTGATGGAGACAAACTTTCGTTATCGTCCTCCTTTCACAGTCAAACTAACGCCTTTAGGCTCCCCAGTGAAATCACAATCTTGATGTAGTGTTCACACTTTTCTGAATGTGCACGTATGTCCGCCTGTATGTCCCGTAGCTGTACTTCAAATAGAGATCGTTTTGAAGTCTAGTCACGTTTGTTGAAATCTTGACGGCTTTGCGTGAAACACTTTGACTACATGCACAACACGTTTTAAGAATTCAAGAGCCAACCGTCTCCTTCGCAGCTTTCCAAGTCACCGCCTCCCGTCCTTGTTCGGCAGCTGTAAGGGCTACAAGAAACAACGGCTGTACAGGATTGTAAAGACAGCCAGTAAAATTATTGGTGCCCTCCTGTCCCTCCTCCTGGAGCCGTATTAACAACGCTGCGCTCACCGAGCACTAGAATTATAAGAGACTGTCATCACCCTTCCCACAGCCTGTTTCCCCTCCCGCCATCAGGGAAATGGTCCAGGAGCATCCGCTCCAGATCCAGCAGGAAGCTAAATAGCTTCTTCCAACAGGCAGTGAGGATTAGAAATGGATGGTGGCCAATGCCACCCCCCCCCCAAAT
>JAQLOL010000005.1:17973228-17997496 GCA_029783665.1 Naso thynnoides | reverse complement strand
CTGCATGCCTGTATGTGATTGTAATGTGCTGCATGTGATTTTATGTGCTGCTTCTGTGCTATACATTCATGTGAACTGCACTGATGCTGCTGCCTTTCTGTGCTTGCATGTCCTCCACTGTCCTGTGGTTGCTAAAACTGTATTTAACTGCTCTCTTTTATCCTCACTGCTCTATTTTCTTGTATTTCCTCTCTCTGTTTTTAATTAATGTCTTGTGATACATTGTATTTTTAAGGTGCCTATTATTATCTGGCTGGGGACTACGCCGGAAATTAGCCACGTTGGCTAAAGTTGCCCTATTTACTGTTATTTTTACAATAGATTAATCAGGATTGTCTGTGATATTATAAACTAATAAACTGAAAAAGTAAAACTACACTATCTTCTCTCCCTTTAAAAAGTATCTTCAGTAAAAAGTAAAATGTCTCGCCTCTAGTCTTGACAGGAATCAATTCTTGACGACAAGGTTTGGTTAAATGGTAGTTATCATCCGTGACTTACCCTCTGTCACATTACAGGCTCTGGCATAAAGATCCAGGATCTTTTTCCTTCGACTCTGAAGCATCTGTGTGGTTAAAAAAATAAAGCAGAAAATGTGATTTCCAGATGCATCTGAACTGAGAATCTATTCATAATCGTATTTGTCATTCCAGTCACATCTTTGAAAGCTCAATCTTCCTACCCATGGGGTTTTATTGTTGTTGTTGATTCTGTTCATAGTGCTGATGTGGTTGATATCACTGATGTGGTTGGGACTCGGGATGTTATTGGCCTGGCCAGCTGCGTTGGTGGGCGTCCCATCACAGGTTCTATCACGGTCCAGCAGGCCCAGAGAGAGCAAGCAGAGGTCGGGCTTGTTTCCCAGGTTGACGAGACACAGGTTGGGGTTGTTGGTCTCCGCTGATCCCTGCTTGTCAGACGCCGGCTCCTCGTCGCTGTCAATGCTGCGGCTCAACAGCTGCTCGTTCTCTGATGATGCGTCATTTTCACTGCACACAAAGTAAACACAAGTTGAACACATGTACACGGGATTGAGCACATAACTATCCATATTGCATAAAGCACTTGAAGTAACGGGTGTAACAATACATTTTAACAACGATACGATGCATATTACAACACATGGTTGGCAAGACGATACAAGAACAATGTGGGATTATTAGAGCAATACAATATGACACGATTAAATGACTAGAACTAGAGGCACTTCTTATATCAATTCAATCAATTTTTGCTTTTAAAAATGATTTTAGATAGATACAAGTCACACAAGAAGGATGATTTGCTGTTTACCCATCGATATAGTCGGATCACAGGAATATGAATCGATGCATCGATATATTGATGTATTGTTACACCCCTGCTAATAACGTGTATGGCCTGAGATACATGATACCGCTCTTCTCTCAGCACCCCTAAAGCTCTTTAAACATGTCACATGTTCAATCTCAGTCGTTTAATTCATTAAAAAAAAAGAAATTTGAGAGCATAAACAACAAGACTGTTGTCAGAGGGAGCAAACAAACAAGCTAACAATCTGCAGGCTGTAGCTTCATATCTGTGCAGGAATGATAACCAACTCGGTTACAGGCTGTTTTTCCAACCACATTATTCCTGATTTAAGGTTTATTTACTTTACATCATGAAGGTTGTGAAGATCTTTTTTGATTCCCCAGTTCTATCAATGAGGACAGGCTGCGTATTAGAAACATCTTTCAGTAAAACACATTACAAGTCAACAGAAAACAGCCCCCAAAAAAGTTACAGCAACGCTTCTCTGTTGTCTTAAACTGCATTAGTTTTAATTAAATAAATGCAATAAATGTGCTTCTGAGTATAACTTCCCTCCATCTCTACTAAACTGCTCTCATACACATCCATACATAATGTATGTGACTCATGCCAGTAGAAACTAATCAGAACTTTGACAAATGAGAACAAGCAGGGGAAGAAATGCTGTTGTTGTTGTTGTTGTTTCCATAGCTGCTGATGTTCCTAAGCTGTTCCTGTGATTGACTGAAATAGCCCTGCGTTTTACCACATGATACCGTATAATATCATTTTATTACCTGTCCTCTTCCCTCCTTTCCCTGCTCTGGATTTTCTCCCAAAAGCACCTTGTTGACAGAGATGCTCACAGAATGCCATTGTTTCACAGTCCCACGCTCTTTTTCCTGATCACACACACAAAAATGGCATTGTTTCCCCAGACATCTAACACCCACTCTGGCAGCTAAAGCCGTGAGTTAGCACATCCTCTGGCATGCTGCTATACCACACTGTCGACTGCCACTGATGCTGAGGAGTGTGCGAACGAGCATGTGTATCATCTCTAATATATCATCTTATCAAGTCTATAATTTACACCCTCTTCCATATACTGGAGGAGCAAATGGACCTAAGCATGTTCACTACAGGCATTGTAACATTTGAGCACAATGGCTCACTTTAGCTTTGTTGCAATACTGTATGCTCTCATGCATTCCCACACTTCTCTTAGCACCTTAGTCACTCGCGCCAATAAAGCAGCATTGTTTGCACATGAGGGATGAGATGCATGAAGAACGATGAAGGTGAGAAAACTATCGTTCTTTTGTTGTCTGCCAGCACGTTCTTTCACCTGGCAGTGGTTTGAGGCTAAGCCTGGAATAAATACCCCTATCTATGACGACTGGCCCCTCCACCAGTGTCTCTGAGTTTGTTAGGCTTCAGGGCTCATCTATGCTATCTCGCAATCTCTCAAACTACCAGCCACATAATGGCTCTGTGCTTCTTTAAAAAAAAAAAAAAGCAACAAGAGTTGTTTTTTTTACATTTTTACATGCCTTACACACGGAGACATATACATACGTATGTGTAAAAACAGCAAACAGTGACTGCAGTGACTTGTTCTGTGGCGACTTAATTATGGGCAGATGCTGCAAAAATTACAGAGGCTCCGTCCTGTTGTGCAAAGTCTCTGCGACGCCACGAAGAAATGCATACACACAAACACACACTTCTAATGCACACTCACAGTTAGGACACAGTGGCGTACATAAAATATGTAAATTTCTTACACATTCAGTCACGAAGAATGACATACATGCACTTCACTAAAAAAAAGCGCAAAATGTGGCATTAACATATGGCGGTATTTAGGGCTGCTAAATAATCATTAGTGATTATGATCACGATTTCAGCTTTCCATGACTTAATTAACATAATCAAAGGCAATACTGATGTTTCAAATGCACGCTTCATTACAAAAAACTGTGCTGCATTTAAAATTTAACACCTCCTTAATGAACAGTCAGCCACCGGGGGCGATCAAGATATTTTCGGCTTCATTTCTGGGGTCGTGCTGCAGCAAAATTCAGAAGGCTAACAATAGAAAGCAGACAGACAAAACAAATTCAAATGTCTGGTGCAGACATTTAAAAAGCTAAAGGTGCAAAGAGCTGGTCCCTAAAAACAGATTATCATCCGTTTGAGGAATTTGGGATTTGGGGCAAGTGATGTTTAGCCAGAACAAATCATATGCAAAGAGTGCAAGAGATATGTTTATGTGTCATACTAAAACAAAATATTTTGTACCTGAAATCAATGAATAATGGTGATAAATATTAGTGATCCCAATACTGATCAAAATAATCATAATGATCAATAATTTTTGCCTTAATCAGGCAGCCCTACTGTTATTATGGACAGATCTAATGAATGGACACATACGCAGTCAATATTATAATATTTTTGGTAAATGCTAATGAATTAAAGGCACATATGTAGAATTTCAGAGGAAGAAATCATTGTTTGGTGACCAGAGAAAACTTAAAACACACCTTTTTTATTTTCATCTTCTACATCTGGTGCATGCATTCCTGTCAAACCTCAGTGGATAGACTAAAAAATGACTGATGGACAATCTGCCTGTCTACCTTATTGTCCAGCTTCATCATTCCTGAGCTCCAGTTTCACCAGTCACTAATACCAACATGCCATCATGGTAACTAGTAACATTTTTTCACCTCCATTTAAACCTTGTTTTGTGTCCTTCGTGTTTTGCACACTCAGCATTGCTAAGCTAAGACTGAGCTTTCAGTTAGTCTGCTCTAAGCCCATTCAACCAAAGAGTATCAGTGTGTGGACGTTTTCTGTGAATCATCAGATGCATCTCTCACCTTTTCACCGTCTTCTGAGGAGGAGCTTTCAGTTTGTCAAACTCGTCTTTCTCTGAGTAAATCACCACATTGTCTGGGAGAGAAAAAGTCAAGAAGACAAGACAAAGAAGGGTTACATGTTATGTTTTTTCTCTCACAAATACAGAAACAAAAGACAAAAAGTCAGCAAATATACAAAAATCTCAAAGGCTGCCTGTTCAACACCTGCCCATTGTTTAATATGTAAAAAGCCAAGATATTCTCAAACTTTTCTAAAGGTCTGCATTATGAGTGTCGAGTGGTTTATCAGACTGTGGTGCGGGCCCCAGTGGTGGGGCGTGGATGCTCAGCAGGTGGGGTGTGGATGACCAGGAGAAAAATATAGTGAAACCAAGTTGAATTAAAACAAAAGTTTGGTTTTTAGCACATTTAACCGTACCATATTTTTACGCCTGGTCATATACAATGGCCAACAGCAACGTTATGAAGAATGGTGCAGTCTTGAGAATTTGCACTCATTGCTGACCTCATTGCTAGCTTCCACAACACACTGGCATGGGCACTGAGACAATCCTTCAAAAAACACAATAATCACTCGTTTTCAAAAAACAAGAAACTTACTGAGTGGTCAGTGGTGTCCGCTGATGTTCTGATAAAAAACAACAACTATTCAAATTCTGGTTTCTGGCAGCAGATGAATATCCAGTCTATAAAAAATCTATAAAAAATCTATAAAACTCAATGGACTTTTTAAAATGATAAATAAAACCCGATACAAAGCATACTATGTGGCGATTTTTGTACCAGAACATCAGCGGACACCGCTGACCTCTCAAAAAGTTTCCTGTTTTTGAAAACCAGTGGTTACTGTGTTTTTTGCAGGACTGTCTAAGCACCCATCCTAATCTGTTGTGGAAGTTAGCAGTGATGTCAGAAATGAGCTCCACTTCTCAAGACTGCACCACTATTCATGTTATTGACCATTGTATATGATTGTAAATATGCCTATAAAGGGCTTAATGTGCTAAAAACCAAACTTCTCCTTTAATATGATTTATGTGGGGAAAATTACTGAACGAGAGTTAGAGAAGCTATAGCGCTGACCTTTACTTAGCTAAAATTTGGTCTAAGAAAATTCAGCCTAAGGATTGATCTTTAAAAAATTGTGTTGTGAGGGAGTAAACTTTCTAGGGCATCTGTAGCGGATGAGATGCCCAAGAAAGTTTGTCGACCTCTGATTTAAATCAACCTACACACACACTTTTGCTGAACAGCGGCCACTGTGGCAGTAAGTGGTAACTACAGGAATATAGCTGCCTGAATTTCCCCTTATCTCTTAAGATTCTCTAGAGTCTTGAGCGTTTTTTTTTCTTCTTTTCAAAGTTACAAATTCTCACTTAAATAACAAATATCAAATATCCTCATGTGTGCAAAGGTTACTCATACGGAATGCCATCACAGCATGGAGGGCTAAAGCAGAATAATGTGCAGATAAAGACGTAATTCTGAGGTTTTATCACCAAGCATTACTGGATCACATCTACTGTAGTACACAAAGGAGAACAAATTCCTGAGGCTAAAAGGATGTACACTTTAAAACGAACAACTGCAGCCGGAATGATGAGTAAAAGGATTAGAGTGACTGTTATGTTTAATCACACCTACATCGGGGATACTGATCGGGATAGACGGTGTAATGAGCGAATACCTAAGTGGAACAAATTCCGAGTGTGTGCGAGAGAGAAGGAGGTTGTGTGTGTGTGTTAAACATCTTTGTCTTTCATCTCACAACCTCATTAAGTCAATGTCTACATGAGTGACAGCTAGCTCCGGTAGAGCTCAGAGCTATGGGCCGCTCTCCCACATGCACACACCCAGTAATGGCAACCCAGCGTTAAAAAGGCAGACATTTATTTCTTAATCATGCTGTAATGACTTTGTCTTTTTCTTTAGCTATTACACTATTAAGTTATCCGACCCCGCTGTACCACATAATGTGTCTGTGGTTACAGATGCAGTAGGTGCGTGTGTGTTCTCCTTCACAGCACATGTAAGTGGTTAGTCATTCAGTCTGGGAGTGAAATTGAACAGAGCATCATTGTCAGGAGAAATGGCGCCTTGAGCAACGTATGGCTTTAGCTTTGGAAGCTTCACATTCCTTCATGATGCACTCATCACACTGCAGGTCTGTTGGTCTGTTGGTCTGTACCCGCACACCAATGACACAAAACACACAAGCATGCACCGACATTAGCATACATTATGTTACAAATCATACATATGCACGTGCAAACTGGACTGACAAACACTGTGGGAACATTATATGTGATTCAGTCAGATTTGATGAAGTGATAAGGTTACATATTTCGACATGGCGTTGGTTTTTGAAGAGCAGATTGTAACATGAACTGAGATATCGAGTGTGACATAATTCATATAAAGCCTACGTGCTGCTCCGTAGACTCTTCTGCTCAGAGTTTAGTTCTGAAGGAAACACTTCTTGTGTGAAATAGCGGAAAATATCTCAAATTTGCAGCTTTAATTTGAAAAAACTCATTATCAGCTGAGCTCAGAGCATCACAGAAAAAGTGTCAAATAATACAGACTAGTCCAGACACTGGGATATGTGCACCACAACTACATGCATACTTCCTCCTTGACGGGTCGTCCAATCAATCTGAAGCTGCACATGGGCATTGGCAATTGCCATAGGCAGACTGACAAGGCCTTTTGTCTCATTTACCGTCTGCCAGTGCCTGTTTTGTGTTTGGAAGAAACATTTTGTCCATTGTAGCAAAATGATGCAAAACCGTTTTCAGACAGAACATGCCCGACAACTTCACCTCTGCGCAACCGTGGCTGCTATCAGCGGAGCTGCAGAGGATTTTGTCGTAACATTACAGTGCACATTAATCTTTTTGGGAGCAGGCTGATTGTTTGACCCGGAGTATCATTCTCCGGAGTAGCAGCTTGCAGCGCAGTATTAAATCATAGGTTTTTAACAGCTGTAAAAGAATCAAAAAACGGCGCTGTATTTCTGTCATTCAAGCTTTCCAGCACTGTCTCTCTGACGCCAACTCATGCTCTCAACTCACTCGTCCTCTCTCTTGAATTTTAAAGAAGAAGTTCCATTTTTTGCACATTAAGGGTATTTACAATCAAATGTGATGTTCCACAGTATTGTTACGACGAATGACACAGTCCTGAGAGCTGGGGCTCGCTGCTGATGTCACCGCTAGCTGAAAACAGCAGGGGAGCATGAGCACTCAGCCAATCTATCAGAAAATACAATAAACACTCGTTTCAAAAGACGTTAAATTCGCCAAATGCTTAGTGGTGTCCTCGTATTTACTCCACAAAAAAAGGGGCAGAAGAAATAGCAAATCAGTGTTATTTATGAAGTATTTCTATGCAAAAACAGGCACGGACAGTGGACAAATGAGACAAAGGGCTTCATCTGTCACTGCATATGGCAATTCTCAATGCCCATAAGCAATTTCATATTGATTGGGCTACTCATCAAGGAGGAAATTGGATGCAGACAAACACACAGACGGAGTTTTCTTCATTTCATAGTGGGATAAAAGCCAAAGATACGGATACAGCTAGATACACTTACCAAGACAGGATTTTGCAGTAGGATTGAGTAAAAATACATACAGTGTTAGGCTAATCACTGCAGGGAAGTATGCTTATGAGTCTACTGCATATGCAAATTGTTTGCTGTGTCCCTGAGAATATTTTAGAGGCATTATTATAGTCCTCAAAGCTAAGGGTTGAAAAAAAAAATAATTATAGTTTGTCTTGTTACTGCTATAATTATCCAGCTTTGTGTGTTTTTGTACCATTTAGAGTGTATTTTTATGCAGTTTCATTTCAAAGTGCATCTGTTGTTGAGTTTATATTTTCCAGGCCCTCATTTAGGAACTTTGCAATGTGCGAGTGAAGTTTTATGGAAGCATGGAAATGATCAGTTGGTCACTGTTGGCCTGTTTATTTTTGCAGATATGAAAACACAATATGAAAAACACAACACAAGAATGTTGGGAAAGAACAAACAGATGGTCTCTTTTGTTTATAAAATAGTTTCTAATGTCACTAATTTAAATGACATTGTACATTTATGCTTTTCTTTGTTTCTGCATTTTCTTCCTGGTTCAGCAAACCTCTTCAAATTCCCCTTCTATTTTTTAAATTCCAAAAGACATTTCCTGCGGTGTGCAGTATGAGTTCCTCACCTGCTGACACGCATGCTAGTTTCAAACAGATTTTTGGAGAGCTAGGTTTCTTTGTTTTGCATTAAAACATCATAACTTATTATTAAAAACCTGCATCAGGATCCTAAACCAGAGTATGAGACACCTGCATAAGCTTGACGGAGCAGTGAGTCAAAGGCCTTTTTATGGCCAAAGATGCAAAATGTTAGAATCAGGATATAAAAAACAAGTTTACTTAATGTTTCATGTAAAAATTATATCCAGAACATCATCAAACCCGTGATAAGCTCTAACCAGGATAACAGTGTGTATGTAAACAAAGCCTTTGTTTTCACTGTTCGAGACCCTCAATTATGAGGCCAGAATACAGAATGGAGTCAAGTCAGTTTGTATGAGACACCAAACAGGAAACCAGTAAGAAGCTTAAATGCTGTGTGAGCTTATTAATTATTCACTGCGCGTGTGTGTGTGTGTTTGTGTGTGGGATTTCTCACCAGGAACATCTTTCTTGTCCTCCTGTTTGTTGGCCTGCGCTTCCACTGCTTTCACAACTTGTCCGGAACAACAAGCTGCAGACACACAACAAACACAAAGAATGAGGCCACGTCTGGACGAGAGCAGCCCTGCTAACAACGGAAAAGTCTATCCTTTAAAAAATAAATCTACATTTGCAGAAACAACCAAATGCACTGTGGTATGCATACATGCATATCAACAGACTGTCGTCATATTTGACTTGACTTGGATGCACTTCAGAGTGTTAAATTGGAGTTTGGTAGTGGCTATTGTGGAACGTATTGACTTTCGCTAGCTTTAGCATTAGCCTGGTCACCACTTTCACAGGCTTTCGTTTTTACCAGTTTGCACAGCTGAAAGAAGGTTGTGTTTTCAAAAGATTACACTCTGGAACCCGGTTTCAAAAGTTTGCGGTCTCAGGGGCACCAGCATGCTGTTGTCATGTGAGAGAAAGGCCAAACTGCGACAGAAGTTGAACCTTTGATGCAAAAACTTGTGCAGCTTAAACTGCCCTGAAGACATGAGCCATAAAACATAAATAACAAACTTTGAGATGAAGTGTTTGTGTCTGATTGTGCGAGAGTCTCACCCTGGCCACTCGGTTTGGCCTTCAGGATGTAAAACATGATAATGAGGACGATGGCAATGGCCATGATGAAAATGGTTGACATGGCGATAATGAGAGCTGTTGCGAGGTGACCTTGCCCGGTGGAATCTGAAATATGAAGGTAACGATATAAAGTAGTATTAATGATTTATGTGTGTGAGAAAAGGACACATTTAGAATGGATGGGCGATGGGAGCTGGATGAGGCTCGTCTGTGTAGTTTTGCCCGTGTGTATTTGTGTGTACCTTTCGGTGGATGAGGGAACACAGTAGTGCTGCCAGGATTAATTGGAGGTTTTTCTCCTGTCTTCGTGGTCCCCATGCCTGTGAAACACATACACAGACACATCATTTAAACCCAAGTTCATCACCTGTGTTGGTCTTATGCCGAGGTCAGACTGCACAATATCAGCCCGATAACATGACCGGGAAGACGTTGGGTGGGTTAAAAAACAATCAATGAGCATCAGGCACGACAATCGATGGTTTCATCTCAGGTAGTGTCTCATAATGGACGACAACCAATGCCGCTTCTAGGTTGCCTTGTGACCTCACGACAGGAGGACTAGCATGTTTGATTTTTTGTTTACCTCCCACAACAACTTGTCAGTTGCAGTCAGTGGCAACGCTTCCTTGCTGATGATGTCACGCACGTCGTTAACCGCAAATGATAATTGATCGGGGAGCAACGTGTCGTCTGTCGTCTTGGACATAGCTAGCCTCTGTCCAATGTAACAATTTAATAAACCAGAAATAAAGTGTGCATCTCTTAGCTTTAGATGTGCGTGTTGGTAAAATTTATTGGGACAGAGCCAGGCTATGTGCTTCTCCACTATTTCCAGTCTTTGTGCTAAACTCACTGGCTGTGCAAACATGACAGTGGTATTCATCTTCTTATCTGATCTCAACTAAGGGGTGAATAAGCACATTTCCCAGAATGTTGAACTATTTTTTCAAAATTGGATGACTCAATCCTCACATTCTCCTTTGCACAACTTTGCAGGAGAAAGCACAAGAAGTATTGTCTGGCTTGGACATTATAGCTTGGGTTTTGCATTTTGTTAAGTTTCTCTTCCGAAAGTGTCGCACGACATCATTTAGCAAGCAGTAGCATTTCACAAAAGCAATCTGCACTCAAAGCACGTCGTCTTAAAGTTTTAATCGAAGGCTTTTTCTTGCCACAGTGATCAAACTGTTGCACTGGGAGGTGTATTGAGCTAGCTCTTTGTCCAAATTTCCTTTTTATCTCTTTGATAACTTTCCATCACCTCCAATACCCCCCTCCCCTCTGTCTGTCTGTATTATCCATCAATTGTTTTTCCTCCTTCCTAATAGAGCTGTTAACTCTTGGCAGCTCATAAATCAGCTCTTTTAATCAGCCTTTTTTTTCCACAAAGTTGGTATACAGTAGACCTCTCTGGCATGTGCTCCAGCACTTCCCTTGGTCTTGGGGCCTCATGTCATCTCACACACACACACATATCAGTGCCCTGTGGCTGCAGACATTAACTTGGGGTATGTGTTTACACTCCCTGGATAAGGATATGAGCCTGAACTGGAATTCTGTTTGGAGTCCTGTGGTTTTTCATCTCTTAATGTCTCGCAGGCTGAAAACACACAGCAAAATAATTCTGCAGGGCAGTCTGGGTACTCAGGTCCTAACAAACCTTGAGGCACTGAATTAAAGAGCGAGAGACGAATAAAATAAATCAAAGCGCTTTTTGTTTGACGTAAGAATTACCTCGAAAGGCAGGAATAAAGCCAGGATAACGCCTGATAATACCTCTGTGTGAAAGTGTGATATCGAGCCGCAAATGGGTGGGATCTCTGCAGGTCCATCAAGGACTCACAGGCTCAAAATAAGCTTACAACTAGAACAATGTACAATCTCTTTTGATAGTGAAAATGCCCTTTTTAAAGCATTTCTGCACATTGCTGACCGCTTGCGAAATGGCACTATATGCCGCAAAAAAAGCAGCGGTAGTAGAAATGGAGTGATGCACAGACTCATAACATCAGCCTGCCAACGAGAAGCATCATTCTGCGCAAGCACTAACATGCTAATCATCTTTCTTTCTCATTCCCACTGAAGTTTTAATTATCACACACAGAGCTCGGCAGGAGCCAGGGTAATTTACAGATTATATGGCGAGTGTCAGCCTGCCTTCACCCTAAGCAACGAGAACTCCCAGCTCTCTGCTCCTTTTTTTATTTACTGTTTGGGGAGCATTATAAAAATTGTTTAATTAAAAAAAAATGTACCACAGCCTGACCTAACAAATAGGGATTAATAGAGAATCCTTTGTGTGATTTTTCTCTTTTATCCAGGCCAATCAGGCTTATTTAAGAAACCATGATGCGTTAATAGCTTGCTTTGATGAATTCTCGCCTATAGTTGGAAAGGTTCTCATGTCTTAATGTCTGTTACTCTCCCCTCTATCACAGATCATGGAACATCAATTACACTACATCCAGTTTAATAAAGGCAATAAATTCTTAGGGTTATTCTAACATCAGAAGATGTGCATTTTATATTTCTGTCATGTTTGTTGTCCGTCAAATTTTAGCAACTACAAATAAGTATCTTATTAAATGGTTTAAATCTATTTGCTTTCTTGCCGAGGATTAGACGAAAGAATTGATTCCGACCATTGTCTATAATCTGAGTCAGCAGCAGCAGCAGGTTTAATTTGCTTAAAACTGGAAAGAGGGAAAACAGCTAACCTGGAACTGTGTATCAATAAGAAAAATAAAAAAGAGAAGGCACCTACTAGCACATCAGTATTAATAAAACATTCTGTATACATTAAGAAAATTAATAATTTGTATTAATCATCTGTCGGTAAAAATCAAAAGACTAAATTACTTGCCACGCTATTTTTTTTTGTTGTTGTTACATCAGTCTATCCTTCTTATTTGGACTTATTTACAGCATCATTAAATCATTAATTTTCAATGCCTTGGAGAAACAATTAGGGTACTGTTGAAAGGCAAGTGTTTATCCATACACACACAAACACGCATACACACACATAGTCCTGCTCCGACTTCACACCCTGTCCTCGGCAGGCCTGGGCAGCTTTTGGGGTTTTTTTATCTTTCAAAACATGTTCATTAAATATGACACAATGACAACAACTTAATTTCCATCCTCACCAGTTAAACTAAAAGGGGTTTTGAACAATTATGGGCAAACAAATATTGCTACCAGCTCAGTAAGTAATAATGAGGATCAAACACACTCTTCAGATCCCGTTGACATTCTCTCATTATGGATCAATGTGATTGATCTATTCCACACATCTGGACAAACCCACAGGGAGCAAAGCAGGAGGGTGAAAATTTCCAAATCCTGCTTGTTAATTAACACTCATCTTATTGCAAAGTTTTCTCCTCCTCTTCTTGACTCGAAAAAAAAAGAATCAAATGTGAAACTACATCAAAGGTTTGTTAATCTCATCACCACCAAAAGATTATTTTTCAATTACAGTTTAATTCAAGATTAAATTTCCAGCCAGATTTACAGTTCGATAACATGAACATTTTTGGTTGTGTCCACACTCATCTTAATATCTAATTATATTCTAATGGATGAAGTCTTATCTAAATCATTTTCATGGTGTTATTATCTATATCCGAAGCTTTTTTTAACTATAAAAGATGACGAGATTAAAATGAATTACTTCTACATTTTAGACTTCTTTTTTTTTTTTATGGAAAGTTTCTAGGAAATTTAAATGCAGGCTACGTTTCAACTAAGAGCACTGAAAAATTAATGTACTGGTTGAAAAGTAATTAAACTTTAAACATAAAGAAATGAAAGTTACTTTATAATAAAGTTTAATGGTGCATCCTAATTTTAGTGATGCTTCCTGACAGATCACTAAGGCACAATGGGCTTCCTGGGCACAGAGTCCAGGGGGCCAATGTGTTGGGGGGCCCCTGTGATGGAGCAACTGCATGAAGTGACATATCTTAAAGTCACAAAGAGACACAAAATGACCACAAAGTGACACAGAGACACAAACATACAGAAATTACAGTACAAAGACACACATTTACCACAAACAAACATAAAACTTCATAAGAAACAAACAATATTACAACAAAGACACACAAAAATACCACAAAAAAGACACAAAAAATTACAGAGACACTGTCTCTTCCCATCTGGGTGTGCGCCTATTCAGTATGGGTGCACAGGTTTCCTTTGGCTTATAATCAGTCCATGGTTGGCATGTAATCATTTTGATTTCTGCAGCTTTATGAGGTCCAACATAACCTGCTTACATACAGAATCATATGGTTCCAATATTCCTACATGCATTACCACCACTGTCAAATGAAAACCCACCAAATATCAGAAACTTAGTTTTTGCTTGACTGCCATCTGCTGGGGTTCTCAAAGGCATCCACACATTAAAGACAACATGCTGTAACTTATAGAGCACCCGTGTGACAAAAACATTCAGACCAGGCGTGTTCATTTCCAACAATCATGCTTTGTGTTGCAAGTGTGAAGAAACGTTTACAAAACTGCTGAGGCCAACAGTGAATGTGTAACGGAAAAATAGAGAAAAACCCCCGGTAAATATTATTGTCCAGTGGTGTGTTTGCAGCAACATTTGGTGCCATGCATGTGCACTCACACACACAAACGTGCATGTACACACAGTGTGAGGTATGCGGGATAATCACTGAGGCTGTGCGGGTTTGGATCGGCTTCCAAACACACCGCTGGAGAAAGTGTTTGTTCATTTGTGTCAATCATAAGTGGAGGGTGCCTCAGTGGGTCACTGACCCTCCAGAGGGTGAGATCAGGCCAGACCGGAGGGTCGGGGAGAACTCAGACAAACCTCTGACCCTCGAACGCTTCCTCAAACCCCTCTCAGGCTTTCAGCATCAGCTTTTGCACTGCCTTACACTAGCAGACTCAGAGGGGAAAAATCATTGGAAAAGTGCCCTCTTGGTTACCCCTATGGTAGATATAACATGATGAAGCGCCTTCTAGGGTGCCCTTCCAGTAGACAAAATGTGGTAATGTGCTTTCTAGAGTTCCTTTCCATTTGTTAAAACTTGGTAAAATGCCTTCCAGGGTGCCTTTCCAGTTGACAAAACGTGGTGAAGTGCCCTCTAGGATGTCCTTCCGGTGGACACATGCAATAAAGTGCCCAATGAAACAAGGAAACAATAGTTGGGGAAAAAAAAGGCAAGCAGAAGAGGTTGGTCTTACATTCTTTGGTGTTGCTTGGCGCGTTCTGGCAGGAGTGGCAAACCATCCCATAGACGCTCCTGGTTCTGTTTTCCAGTGTGTAATACCTGGGAGACATAAAATACATGGGTATAAACCAGCAGCTTGTCAGACTGAACAGTAACAGTAATCTATACTAAACCTGGTAAGACTCCTGGTATTTTAAGAGTTAAGTACTTTTTCTTTATTAGAAAAGAGTATTTTAAAATACAAAGCAAACATTTACTAGTGAGCACTGTCGGCAAGCAAACGTGTGTATATGTCATGTGACCTTTAACTTGTAGACATGGGAAAGCAGCTGGGGTGAAAAGTTTGACTGTGTGAAGAAATACACATAATTGATGCCCTGAAGACACTAAACATGGCTGGTGCGTATTTTTGCCCGGAGTCATGAAGCATCTATGTGAAGAAAGGAGATGACAGGCAGCAAAGAGTCTAAATGATTTCACAATTATTAAAACATTTGACATGACCAGAATAAAATGAGTGTATAAGGCATACAGGTAAATATTAGATTTTATATATGTCGATACACAGTAGTCACAGCAACTAGTTCAGTCTTGTTTACAACAAGAACAAACCCTTCATTTAAGGTTTTCTATGAATTTTGACGGACAGACAGTTGAAGGAACATCTGACTTGTTTTGAGATGATTGATTTTTCTAATTTCTGCCATCACACATTAGTCACTGTATTTCAGCTGCTAATGCATAATTACAAAGGTTAATAGCTCATTAACAGCCCAACTTTACTGAGTTATTTATGATGATGGATTACTTGTTCAACACTGTTCTCCTTGATTCTGAAGTATTTGTTTAATAACACACTCATATTTGAACATATGTTTTGCACAACTTAGTCTCAAGTAATATTAACTCTTACAAGCTATTTGGATGATGGAGGCTATAAACACAAAAAATCTCTCAGGTTATATCAATTGGTTAAAGTAAAACAGTGTTGAGACCAAAAATTCAAGAACTTTGACTTGATATTCAAACATTTAGATTAAAAAATTGTATTTAAAAATATTACATTTGTAATATTGAGGTCAATATCTAAGAATTGTAGCAACAATTTTAACAGTTACTACTAAAATACTGTCACATATGAAGACATCATTGACATTCCATGATAATAATATTGCCTCCACATGTATTATATATTAAGTCCACATGATTCATCGCTTCAAAATAAGCGTAAACATTAATTATTTTTGGGTTGCCCTGGTAGCTCAGTTGATAGAGCATGCTGTGTCTGCACTGCAGCGGCCCGGGTTCGATTCCACCCTGTGGCCCCTTGTTGCGTCATTGTTTCTACCCATTTCCTCTTAAATTCTTCAACTTTACTTTTTTATATGGAGGCACAAAAGCCCAAGAAATCCCAAAAAACATTAAATTATTTTTGATAAAAATGATCATTTTCAGTGCTACTGAAGTTTCTCATTTAGAAACCAGCAGACAAATAAATCCATACGACAGACTCATTCTCATACTTCTGCAGGTCTTTTCTTCTGCTCAGATACAGGCTAAAATTCAATTTTAATACAGCCGTTCAGGCCTGTATTGTTTTGTGAGGACTCTGTATATATACTGTAAAGACAGAGACACACAGTAGACATCACCAAAGTCATTGTTCCTGAGGACACGAGCTGCTGCAACAATCAAACTAATCAAAAGCAAAAACATCCGGTTAAAGAGGACCAAGAGCCAAGGAAAGCAGGAGGCGGAAGGACAGCATCCGGAGTGATGACAGGAGATTTCAACATTTAAACTCTCGCTGTCGGATGAAGATGGTTACCCAATCGTCCCAAATCATGAATCATATCATGCTGATTCATTCAAGACTTACTTAATTATATACTGCCCCACTCAGTCATAGATTTTAAATGAAATATGACGCAAAAAAAAAAAAAATCACGTACTTTCTGAGCAGACATTGGTAAGACATGACATGGGTATGGGTAAAATTTCTATTGCACTGTCCACGAGCAGTCATTTAACGTGCCAGATTCTTTAAATGATGGATGATGGGAAAGATGAAGGAGTAAGTGTAAAAGAGGAGGAGGAGGAGAGGAGGGTTTGGCAACATTTTAATGTCCCCTATTGACTTAATATTTTTAAATGAGCGGGGAGTCTGCACCACTGCTATTATATACAAATGGTTTAGGTGAAGTTTTAGCTTGTCAACTCTTGCTACGTAAGTGTGTGCATAATGTATATGTGCTTACTTGAAAACTGTCATTCTGTGAACATATATCGAATATGTAATCCACAGTGTATGTATGCACATAAGTAAATTTTACTGAATATCAGTCCTTAAAGAAAATATCATTAAAAGTTAGACTTTTGGCAAATGAATCCTTTATTTCTCATCCTTTGTCCCTCATCTATCACAGTAGGGTTTACAGATGCATGTGACTATGATGTGAACAGAAAAATTACTTGGTTGGATAACACCTCAGATGAGTTGTAAAGCCTGCTGCCCCTTTGTTTTTATGTTGTATCGCAACAAATGGGTTTTGAGTCCTGTTTTTGTGTGTTTGTGTTGTTTACCCTGGTAAACAGGGTCCACATTCAGCGTCGCTGTCCGGAGTTCCCGGTACGCGCACAGTGGCTTTGTAGAGGCCGTCACAGTCTTTATGTCGCTTGCAGAATTCATATTTCCCTTCAGAATATTTCCCTTGTGGACACGGCACACAGCCAAAGTCCTCCTCCTTCACACCGTAACCACAGTTCTGCAAAACAAGCACATACAGACACACACGCATATACAGTTTGGTTAATAAAGTCTCTTCTACAGTACCTTTCTTACAAAGTTGTTGTAAATTAGCTCAATACGCTTCGGATCAGTGAGATGATTTACAACTGCGCCACTCAAAAACAACACACTACACACTCACAAACGCACATCTGTTTCTTTCCATGTCCTTAAAAATCTGGCAGTACTGTTTTGAGATGACAAAAAAAGAAATACGATTACTCACAGAGGTCCCTTTCTGTGTGTGTGTGTCTGTGTGTGTGTGTTCTTGTACTTACACATCAGTGAGTACCAGCACAAGTTTTTAAGTAACGCAGTGAGGTTATTTTTAAGAGGTGAGAACATTTTGGTCGATTCTCACTATGTTGCTAGGCTTTTTTAGGGTTAGGGTCAGAATTAAGTTTAGGTTAAGGTTAGAGTAAGGGTCAAAGTTCGGCATTTAGTTTTGATGGTTAGGGTTAGGGTAAGGGTCTAGAAAATACATTATGTCAACGAGAGTGCTCACAAGTATAGCAATACAAGCATTTGTGTGTGTGTGTATGTGTGTGTGTGTGTGTGTGTATGCATGAGCATGTGTGCATGTTTGTGGGGGGGTGGGGTGCAGCTTTGCCTGGCACTGTTTAAGATGACCAACTCATCATTCTGTCATCTATAATCGATCTCCTCCCATCTGTGCATGTTTCCTCAAAGTGGGGATGCTGAACAATAGGCCACACAAGCACAAACGCACACACATACAAAAACACACTTCTTCTCTTCTGTGCTCCCTCTCTTTCATCTTTCATTTTCCTCTTCCTTTCATCCGTCTATTAAAAAAAAAAGCCAGTGACTCTTTGCTCTTGGCTACATAGACTGACTCTTGAAGAAATCTGATATTTCTTCCCTTCTGTTTGAAGTCCATGAGTTTCATTGTGATTGTTTGATATAAGGCTGTGCTGAGCTATCTTGTCACTTTAGCTTAAAGCTCAATTTGGATCTTCTGTGCAAATGGTGGTGCTTCTGTTCATTCAACACTGCTCCAATAAAATCTTCTTTCTTTTCGAAACAAATTTGTTGCCTCTTTAAATCTTGGATATTGTTCATTTGGGAGGTGGGGAGATGGAGAAAAACTAGTGTTGACACAATGAGAGATTTTTTTTTTTTGACATTATTGCACTGATTTGAGAGTTATCCATGATAAGAAATAAGGTAAATTAAGGAGAAAAGAGAGGATCTGATGACATGTTACAAAGGTCCCAAGCAGAATCAAACTGACAAAGTTGCAGTGCATGTTACACATCTTAAACCACGGACCACGAGATGCCCCACAGGAAGTATATCCTCAATTTTAAGCAGCTTTCACACATCATGCAAACTGCCTTGAGACTTCAGTTCCCAATTCTTTATTGTTTCCTTGCCTCACCATCACTTTCATCACACAATAAAAGTTAGGAAATCGGAAATATAAGTTCTACTTTATTGTTACATCTGCAGCTTCAGCAACATCACACACAATCTGGATGCAAGATGCATTTGAAGAGCGTCCTTGGATGTCTATATCATTTCGTGATGCGTCGTTCAGTGTCTCTCTGTCTGTGTGTGTGCATATGTAAGTGAGTGGGAGCACATTCTTTCTGAAGTCTCTGCTGTGAAGAGGAACCCTATGGTTAACCCGTGATTAAAAGGGTGCCAAGAAACACACACATGCAGGGAAAGCTCAGGGGAACAACATCACACATGAATTACAGACTGTGGCACTGAGGATCAGACAAGCAGGGGAAAGTGCAAAGGGGGCTATCATCTCCCTGAAACGACTTTCTTCTCTCGTGTTTCTATCACTCGCAAATGACTCTTTATGACAGAGCTCTGGGCTTCTCCGACTGATCCTCTCATTGCCGTCTCCGTCTCAGACAGAGGATCACTTGATTTTACAAATTCAAACACAGCACGTTGTTGGGGATGTTTACTCGAAGCACATGGTAGCTTTGTGAGCACAGGACGGGAAGGAGGGGAGAGGCACACTAAGGAAACAACACGAAGATCAAACAATATTGAGATTTTCCTGCTGGGTTATGCAAGATGGTTGCCAGAGTAAACTCTTCAAAAAAATCAATATGTAAGGATTGCTATCGAGAATTTGTTAGCATGCTAATGTTAGCAGTCAGTACATTCACACAGACAACTAACAGTAACAATTTCTCCATGTTTGCAGAGGTTGATTCAGCTCTAATTAACCAAAATCTGCACCCAGCAGCTTCATACTTAAATCAACACACGAATGTATAAAAGCAGAAGTCCTAAAATTTAAAAAATACCAAAAATATTATATTTTGCAGCATCCAGAAAAATTACAGCAACTATAACTCATCCTATTCATCCTTAAGTGCGGCAGTCTTTCTAAGGAAGGTGTGGCACCCCGGGGTGCCAGCTGAAGCATTTACCTTGGCTCTGTGTGCTCCAGCTGTCGGCACACTGACTGACAGAGGCTAAATCACTGTGTGACTACTGCAAGTCATTCATTGTAATGCATGCCTTCACAGGGATGTCAATGAGAGCAATAAACCATAAGAAATTGTTCATTTGAATTTAGGCACTCTTAACTGTGCAGCAATATGTGTACTTCTGTGTACTGTGGGTGGTCTGAACAACTCCCAGGTAGGTTCGTAAGGTCAGCTTTTATTGCTACTCATCATTTTTTCAGTTGAAAATCAGAATCGAATTGGCAGCTTTGTCCCACTCCCTTCCCTAAAGACATAGGACAGACATTAACTGTACTCAAAAAGTACATGAAACAAGCTACAGAGCAATAATTACAGTGGTAAATGAATTAAAGTCCAGAATGATCGTTTTAATGCTCATCTCACCTTATGTGGCTCCTGTCCTGGTTGGCACTGAGGGCAGGCCTGGCAGCTGTTACTGGTCTGATTGAAGAATTCGTTCTCTCCACAGCTGGAATACTCGGCACTTGCAAACATACAACACACCTGGAGGGACAAACAGAGAGAGAAAACAGGGCAGAGGGAGACGTGAAATTCATAAAATGAGTCATGACATGTCAACAGCATGTTGTATGTTGTTGTTGTCAGGCAGAAACCTTGTACATCCAATACTGTTACTTTTCAAGTGAATAATAATATGCCACATTTTTAAAATAACTAATACAGCATCTTCATAGTTGGTGGCCAATAGCATGGATTTATGCAAAATACAAAAAAAACAACAACATAGAGATGCAAGGTTTTCACCCCCCCCCCCCCACCCCCCCCCCAGCAACAACGCGTTAAAATACAAAAATACTACTTGCTCCACTGAATAAGTGAGCCAAGGGTTAAAGGCAGGGTTGGTAATTCTGCTGCAGGAGCTACAGGTGTCAGATCATTTTTGGTTCTTTTTCAGAGCTCATTAGTTATTGATTACTGTCGTGACATAAAGACTATTTTAACCCATATAACAGAGTGTAAACTGGATTACCAATAAATAATAAATAAATGATAAACTAATGATAAATAGTCCAGCCTATATTGAATCACCAACCCTTACTTTAAATGTTGCTAACAGGCTTTTGGTGAAGGCAAGCTCAGATCAACAACAGTACCAGATTTACTAAAACATATGAGTCAAGCATTAAATAAAAGGTTTCCAAATGTGTTCCTGATTAATGAATGCATTGTGTTTTTGTTTTCTATGAACCCGTCTCTGATTATTTGATGTGGATATTGATTTATTTTGATATTTTATTTATTATGCGTTTCTGTTGTTCATAAGATATAAAATAGAATTAAGTCTACAGACATAAATATGTGCAAACTGAAGTTAATAAACTAAGGAAAACTTTTGTGTTAATTCTTATTTTTTTAATTTATTTTTTACAGTAATCATGACATATGTAATTCTCTATTAAATCTTTTAGCTTTTACCAAATGATTTCTAGTTTCTTACAAAAAACGTTTCTAACATTAAAGCTGGGTTGCTTTTTTATTTGTAGCACTGTAAAAAAGTTGAAAAAATGTGTTACTTTTATTGCAACTGTCTTTACTTAAGAGGGGCAGAGTTTACAATCAAACTTTTCACTTTTCACCGGGATTAAATATCGTTATACCAGAAATTATTTTTTCTGCATATACAATGTACAAAAGTCACTTGTACAATTACAATTATCTGTTGAGCTCTACAAAATAATTGATTTAAAGTAACAGGGACACAAGCACTTGACAAAATGTTACATGTTGTGAAACTGCAAAAACACACACCATCTTGTGTATTTGGTTGTTTCTGTTTAAAGGTCAATAATGAATCACAGTCGACATCTGCAACAGCAGCAGAGATAACTAGCTGCAGTGGGTGATGGCAGATTTATTAATTAAAAACAGCTGGTTAGAAATTAGCATCACAAACAATATATCCAGACTTCATCTGTGATATTCAGATTAGTAGAGATCATTGTTCAGTGTGTGTGTGTGTGTGTGTGTGTGTGTGTGTGTAAGAGAGTTTGCACAATACCAGTATTTGTTTGTGTGTGCATGTGTGTATTTGAGTGTGTGTGGTATTG
This sequence comes from Naso thynnoides, assembly GCA_029783665.1. Classification (NCBI taxonomy): domain Eukaryota; kingdom Metazoa; phylum Chordata; class Actinopteri; order Acanthuriformes; family Acanthuridae; genus Naso; species Naso thynnoides. The sequence goes on along the minus strand of JAQLOL010000005.1, from coordinate 17,975,482 downwards.
TGTCATTGTGGCTCACTGTAATACGTAGCAGCTGGTATTTATAGCTCTACCAGCACACTTTGTTCTTTTCCAAACAAACTAACTGACTTTTGAAAATCATCTGCAGTCCAGAAAATGATGAAGGCAAAGCAAATGAGTGCATGACTAACTCTCTCCATTGTCTCTCTATTGTTTTAATAACATATCCGTCTGTTTCTCCTCTTCCTCATTACCGTTTCATGACAACAAACACAAGACACTGAGTAAACATACAAATGTATACTGCCTGAGTGTTTGTGTATGAAGTGTTTGTATGAAGCACAGTCATGTCAAGCCAAGTGATCTGTTTAATAATCACAATAAAAACTTTATTTATACAACGCCTTTCAAAACACACTTTCAAAGTGCTTTAAATAAAAACAGAACACCTTTAAAACATGGACAAAGAAAATAAACTAACAGTCACAAACAAACAGAATCATCCAAAACCAATTTTAAAAAGTGATTTGAAGACCAAAGTTTGCAGAGCTGATCTGCTCAGCAGGCAGTTTAACAAACAATGATTTAATGCAGTCTGAGGTCAAATCTTCACATGCAGTCCTCCCTTGACAATTAAATGTAGAGTCATTAGCATTTTTTGTTGCAGCTAGTCAACACGGCATTCAATATGGACCCCTCCTCCCAGGCTCAACACCACCAGAAATACACTAGTTTGGACCAACACAGCAAGCTACATAGGTATATTACATTTGCTGCAATAGAAAAGTCAATAATTTAGCAAGCTAGCACAAGCTAACCGCCGGTGTTTGGCATCTACCTGTCCAACAGAAAGCAGGCCAACTCTGCACGGTTTATCCCCAGCCTCTCCTTCAGTGCTTGAAAGCTGGTGAAACTGAGATTCTCTCTCGTGCTGAGACGAGCTTTATCTGCTTGCCATTTCTGCTCACTGGGGCTATATTTCCTTTTCTTTGCCGCTGCATCCGCATCTGCAATTTTCTCTGGTCTGATTAGCATCCAGTCTCACATTTTATCCTCCCTCAGCCTTTCATGCACACTGTCATCTGCCAGGGTAAATGCATTCATTACCCACCCAGAAACATCCCGACTTAACCAAAACATTAACATACAGGCAGAGGGCGGGCATCTGCAGACACAGTCACCACCACACATGTCTCAGGATCCATTCATGATGATTTAGTCAGATTAATTTTGTGTAAGTCTATATTTTGTTTTTCTTAAGAAAATGCTACTGATCCCACTTTAAAGATTCATTGAAAATTTCCTAATAAAGAAACAATTAAAGGAGTGGAGCATTCTGGACCAGCGTTTACTTGTCTATCAAGTCTCTATTAAGAGAAATTTCAGTAACACTTCACTTAAAGCATCTATAAAGCATTATGAACATACTTATGAAGCATTATAATGTGGCTGTAGTGGAGTATAATCATAGTTATAAGCAAGGTTAGGGTTAACAATAACCCTATCCATAGCCCCAACCATAACCATAACCATGCATTGTAAGTGTAACCGACGCATTGTAGATGTGCTCATAATGCATTATAAGGTGTTATATATGTTCATAATGTGTTATAATGCATTATAGATACAGGCTTCATGGAAGTGTTTCCAAAATTTCTTACACAAGAGATTGATTTTTAAAGAATGATCAAAATCAAAACAGTAAATGACGAGATTTGCTGGCTTTTAGCGCCTAGTGTGGCTTTCGCTCCTGGGTTCTTCATTTCCCATAATGCAACACAGTAGTGTCTTTAATAAGACCCCATGTCTCCTAAATGCACAACTCTTTTAAATCCCCCACCTTAAGCTGATAAGGCAGGATTTGTGTTAAAATTCCTGCAGAGCTTTCCAAAGCTATAATACATTTTCAAAGGCTAAACAGCATTCCGTGTGACACGTAAACAGTAGTTAATGTGAATATTGGTGAAATACCCCTTTAACACTTCCAGACACATAGTTTGTGACTAACAAGACAAGCATCCAATTTTATTACATCTATATTTAACTTTTTAGATACTTAATGACCCACTGGAGGCAAAACAACTGCACAGCACTTTCTCTGCATCTCCTCTTCCTCAGTGTGTAGTTTTGGGCCACACTTAGCAAGCAACTGTCAGCAAGCATTGTGCTCGTGGGCTTGCTCTGATTATCGGTGCACTTTGTTGGTCTTTGAAGACACTGCAATAACGATCGTCTTTCTGTCACCCCCCGTGTTCTCTGCAGTCCAATTTAACTCAACTAGTTTCCCCACGATGCT
>JAQLOL010000005.1:17925584-17942883 GCA_029783665.1 Naso thynnoides | reverse complement strand
TGGGGTGGTTGATGCCTAATGGGTGCTAAAGCCTAAACAAGCTTTGGAGCTTGACTGCCATTCCCACGGGTGTTTGGATGGAATCCTATCAATCCCATCCCCCAGTAGCACAAATACACACATGGGCGCACACACACACACACACACACACACTGCGGGTTAAGGGTTAACCCCCTCAGTCCTTGTCCTGTTGTTACTATGGAGATGAGGGTTAGATGTTACTGGCCACTGGTCAAGCCAGACATTTCAGAGAGAGGGATGGCAGAATACTTAAAGGTTGAAATTAAAACATGGACCGTAAAGAGGACAACACACTGTAAGTCCAACATTTCACATTTAAGACGTTGGGCCTCATTCGCAAACTGTGTGTACAAACGTTTGACACACAAATCAATGATTCATCAATATGTTTTTACCAGATTGAAACTGGGTTTGTACAAAAAAGGCTTTAATCATACGTGATGCCCCAGCGCAACCAAATGGAGGTCTGCCATTTTTTTTCTCCAGGTGAAAAAAATTCAACCATGTAAACCAACAGAGGTTCATGCACATTTTATTAAAAGTTTGAAGATTCAATCATTACTAAAGCGTATGTCATCATGTAAGAAAAGCAAAAGCAAATTGTCAAACTGGCGTTAAAGGGGGACTGATTAATTAAGTAATGGCATAACTCATGCATTGAACAACATACAAGAAAACATTCCACCTTAAAAGATGCATTTGAGTGGCACAGTGAATTAAATGTTGTTGGGTTTTTTAAACCAGTAATGTTCAACTTATGTTAAGGATTCAACTTGAAAAGGCAGCAAAGCATTTTTGTTTGTTTTAAAACTGTCTATTGCATCAGCCATATGTATTAAATAACCATGAAATCGATGCCTTTTTATCCTTATCAGTAATTTTCATGAATAAAATCTTACTTCAGGTTACAGCGCCTTTTGGGACCACAAATTAAATTGTTCATTTAGTTTTTTACATCACTATCTCTGTATTTAAATAATAAGTTTAGTTTTTTTTTTTAAAGTTGCTGTTTTTCATTTGAACATAATGTTGTTCTGATGAAATTGCTTGCTAATTACCAAAGGCACAGGCAAACATCATCTCAACAATTATGAAAATGAGCTTGAAGGGGATTTAACAGGTGTGTAAATTACATGAACAAAAAGTAACATCTAGTGGGAGTCAGTGCTAACGCTAGCAGCTAGGCTAACTAGATTTCACCTTACAAACAGCACAACAGGTCATCTGAACTGGTGTATTTCCAAAGTTACGTGGGCTGTGTTAAAAAAGTGACAGTCGAAAGCCTGTATTTGTAATTCCTAACCAAGGGGCTTCAGCCTAGCAGCTGTTTCCACAAATATGTCCAAAAACGGTTGTGTCCTCTGTTAAAATTAAAAATTTTTAGTATGCAAACCTCTCACCCCTACCACTATTCAATAAAAAAACATATAACATTGCTATAAAAAGAACCTGAAACAGCGTGGTGTCATAAGTGGAGCTCCCATGAACGGACAGAACTAAAGTTACAAGAAGTTTTATCTACGCAAGGTTCATGTAAGAAAGTAGGCTTGTCTAGAGCTAACGTCCAGTGTCTGACTGTTTGAGGTGCATAAACACAAATTATCCTCCAAAAGAACCTCATGTAAGTAACACAAAGCAAAAATTTGTTGTTTTTTAGGTCGATGACAATCATAAAACCTAACAACAAACACTCGGTGTGTCATTTGAAAACCTATATTGAAGCTTCAAATGGAAAAACATGACATTCGGTACAACCCTGTTTTCAAGTCAGCGGATAGAGAAAGCAAAGAAGTGTGCTATTTGGTGCAAAGCAGCAGCTTCATAAGCACCGCATCATCTAGAATCCTGTCTGACTTGGGTGGGCCTTCGTGCGCCACTTCTGGTTGGAGAGTCAAAACTTCTGCACTCGAATCTCATTACAGCGTTTCTGATAAACGAAGGTGGCAACATTCAGACCAAACCAAAGTCAGCAGCTGCTAGCTGGGACTGTCAGGGTGTAAAATTGCCCAAAGCAGCTCGTACAGTGTAGGAAAATGTTACGAGTCATAGTTTGTGACTCGAGTAAGGCTTATTTTGGTGTAAAGACTCTGACTCTAGCTGACTTTACTGGAAGCATTCAATGTAAAGTGTCTGTTGTAATAACAGATGAGGTTTCACCGGTGACGAGCTTAAAGAAGTGGAACAGTTCTCTGGGGTAAAACATTCGTGGAAACACTGTGGTTTCTCCAGGTGTCAGACAGTGCAGGTGCGTGTGTGAATGCCTGCCTGTGTTAATGCGTTTCTTCCTGTCTTGATGCAAAAATGACTCCTCTATCCTTCACCTCCTCCTCTTCCTCCTCCTCCTCCTCCTCCTCCTCATCTTTCTCAGTAATGGAGAGATGTTGAAATGCACCCACCACCCACTTTAGTCTTGGCAGGAAACAGAGTCTTGGCTACAGTAGAGAAGAGAGATCAGTGTACACACACACACACACACACACACACACACACATCTGAAGAGAATTTGGAAACATGGCAGCAAAAGCAGGTCTTCCTCTTCATCGACCTGCTGTTCATTCTCACAGCTCTCGACGTCAGTGCATCACCAGCAGTGTTTATGGATCTCCATTCCTCTCCACCTCTTTTTTTATTTGCCTTTGGGACTGATTGAACTTTCAGTCCCTCTTAAAAGATTTTTTTCCCCTAAACATAACAAGAAATTGCTCTCTGAAATGTGCTAATCAGCCTTTTAGCAGTTGGACTGTTGTCTAATCCAATTATACAGTTTAGTAGAGTCGTTCCGATTCCAATACCAGTATCAGTATGGGAGGCACTGCTGAAAATGCTGGTATCGGTACCGGAGAGTATGCCAGCGTGCACACTGATTCCATACTAGCTACTTCCCAGTTAGCTCTGTTAGCGCTGACTAACATGACGTATTTGAATCAATTCTTCTTTGCTGCTCTAACCCCACCAGATTGGTGTGGGGTCCGTCTCCGCTCCGCCATGGCAGTGGAGCTGATACGTTTCCACTCTAGTCAATTTGTGTGTTTCCACCGGCTGCTACTGCGTTGCGTTTATACTCCGTCACAGCTCCAGTAATCCAGAAGCCCTCCACAGCAGATACTTGACGTTTTTTTTATTTTTGCCCGATGATGGAGCACAATACAGCAATTCAGAACGGAGCAGATCAGATGCCTAGCTCTGAAACGCAGCCGGTGGGTGTTGATGGATGATGCAGACACGCAGCGGAGCCGTTATGGAACACACACACAACCTCCGGAACACACACACAACCAGCCGAATCTTTGGGTAGGGAAGTTAAACTGGGCTGTCGCTGGAAACTGCTATTTTTAAGAGTGGCGAAGAATAGAGTTGACGGAGCTAACGAGCTGTCTGCAGCATGGTTGTATTTTACAATGGAAATTAAGTTCTGTTGTGTTTGCATTCTCTGTATGTATTTGTTGCTTTTTTTATGTGATGGTATCGGATCGTTACTCAGTACTGGTCAATCAGGTGTCGGAATCCGTATCGGGAAGGGAAAAAACTATGTGGAAACATCTCTACAGTTCAACAAAAACATATGAGGTACTGAACCTAAAATCCTGACAGAATTAAAAGAGCTGCTTTGAATCATACAATAAATCACATAGTTTAAGTCAATGATAAATTTGTAATATGGGAGGGATGTTATTGTAGTATTAGTGGACGACCACATGACCACAATAAACCCACTACTGAGTTTAGCGTAACAGATTGTGACTACAGAAGCAAAGCTGTAGTTTTGTAGTTGAAATATTTTAAATCGTTCTGCATTGTCTCCTGCATGTATACGAATTTTGGGGGGTCAGGTTAGAACGTTTCAGGTTATTTCGGGACACGCTCTGATCCAACACTGCTCATGGCTGCTGCACAACTGCGATCAGCTTTCCACTCTGACGTCTGTGTCCAAACATCCACTCCTGGCTGTGTGGGAGTGTGTGTGTGTGTGTGTGTGTGTGTGTAGTGTGCATATGTATATGTGTTTTTTGTGTATGCAAAGGACCTACGTGTGCATATTTTATTTGGCATATGCTGGTGTGGCATTTAGTGGTTTGTACGTTTGCTCAGAAATGATACATGTTTATTTTGTACAGTATAAATCACCATGTGCATGTGTGTGTTTTGGTTGCTTTATGTTTTTTAAGCAGAATTTCCCAACCTTCTATAAAGCTGGACTTGTTGGGGAGTGAGGTTAGTGTGTGTGTTTAAGGGGTGTGTGGCTGGTCATGGTAGTATGTTAGTAGGGAGTGTGCAAGGAAAATTGGAAGGAAAACACAAAAGCCTTGTGGCAGTTATGTTGTGAATTTTTGGCTTTGGGTCTGGTGTGTGAATGTGTGTGTGTGTGCGCGTGTGCGTGTACACATAAAAAGGATCTGGAAGTTCTCCCCCCAAGACAGGGATTATGTAAGCAGAGAGAAGTGAGGTCAAATACCACCCTCCGTCCGGCTGTGTTCTGTTTAGACTGGAAGGAGTGGAAACACTGGTGCAGTCACACTCCTGTGCTCTTAACTGTTAAAAGCTTTATCCTCTAGGCTGACTGCCTTTTTTTTAGATATTGTTCGGACTTTAACCTGTCTATTCTCGCAATTAATGGTAACAGTAAGACGGAAGTGGAGGGAAAAAGAAAAGATGATGAGGCATCAACAGGTCCCTCGAGAGCTCAGATGTACATCACTTTTATACAGTCACGATTAAGAGGGAAAAGTAATTTCTGCATTTCGTTTTTAACTGAACAAAACAAGTGTGTGCTATCATGCCTGGAGAGTTAGATTTGCTTGTCTGGGCATCTTTGTACTTTTTAAAAAAAGATAATGTTAATTTTACCGTAAAAAACTGGCAAAATTTTACTGTAATAAATGCAGTAGAGCTCTTTTCCATAATTATGGTAAGAGAATATCAGTACCGTTGATTTTACAGTTACATTTTTTTTTACTGTCATAGTTTTATAGTTTTTTTAACCATAATTTTTTCCATTAAATAAGCTACATGATTAAACCATTTCAAATTTCTAGTCCAAGCATTTTTCCAGCCTTAAAAAACAGTAATATCGGCACATACCGTAAAAAATATATGCCAATACAGATATATCTGCAATAGGCCAATATCGGCCGATAATATCGGCAAACCAATATATCGGTTGGGCCCTAGTCCAGATGATAAAACTTTGTAATATGTTTAAATTTTTCACATTTTTAAATGAGTCACTCATGTAAAATGCACTCTGAAGGCCGGTCAAACTGCCGGGGTCCTTTTTGATGGTCTTGTTTATTTGCAGTAATATCCACCTAATACCGCACCTCATGTTGTAATGATTTGTAGGTGTTAAAATGCTGCATGACATTAGTTAGAGATAACTAGTAGAACATTTCAACTACAAGAACCATGTCAGAAGCAGTGCACAGTAGCATGCAAAGACAATTTCTTTTTTTTCAGACTCTCAGCAGTCCATTGAATGCATTTCAGTGCCATTCATGTTCAGAGACAGCTTGGCGCTTGCTTCCTTGTGGAGCCTGTATGTGAGACAGTAAATGTCTGAGCTTCTCAATGGGGAACTCTGAAAAGAAGCCCTCTGTGAGGAGAAGGTGTATTTACCTGGCTGTTAGAGTAAGGTATTTATCACATCCACCTGCTGACAAGACCTTACAGTCAACAATGTCGTGTGTAGGCACTGGATGCACTAGTGTAATACACAACAGCTTCTGCCTGTGGTGGGAAATTAAAGCAGCTACAGCAACACTCAGTTTTTATCAAACTAAACCTACCAGAAGTCTAGTGATCTTTCAGACCACCTGAATTACAAAATGCTGAAAAGTTATTATGGAATTTTAGCAGGATACCTCAACTTTAAAGAACCAAACCACAGAAAGTAACTCTCTTGTTATTTGGGTTTAGCTGTTTATTTGGGAATGTTTGCGTAGGTGGCTCTGCTCTCTATCCTGTGTGACTCAAATGCTTTGTACGGTTGTGTTTGTGATAAAACTTCAGGTCCATCATTGTCACTCCACACTTCATTTCCAGAGAGATAAAGATGTTGCAGTTATTATTGTGTTGCTAATCCCACATGGAATCAATCTCACTCCATCTCGCACCACCATTATCCATCTTTGTATTTTTTCCCCTCTTTTGTCTCACAGCTGATAACAAGACTGACTTGCTGGCCAAAGGGCTTTCCTTATCAGTCTTTAATAAACTGTGTGTTATGAAGAGAGAGGATTTCATACATAGAATGGATCCACAAACACATCTTGATTTACCACCTTTTTTAAAGCTAAAATGGTTGATGGAGGGAAAAAGAACTCAGTATATGAAGTAGGGCTCGACCAATGTAGGATTTTTGGGGCTGATGCCGATAACGGTATTAGGGAGTAAGAAAATTCATATATTAGATATATCGGCCGATATTCTATATATAATATTTTGAATGTGGTTATCAAATACGTGTGACAAAGAAATGTACTGGAGGTAGGATATCTAACGAACTTTATTCCAAACATCATTGTACCAAACAGTAAACACTTCACTTGTTAGCAATTAAATAAGAGACTGCCCCCTGCTGGACAAATTAAGTGGTTGCACCATTTTACATCACTTGTCCAAGTATTTTTTCAGCCTTAAAAAACTGTTTTAATATCGGCACTTATTGGAGAACAAACATGCCGATACTGATATATACCATATATCTGCAGTAGACTGATACTGGCCGGAAATATCGGTAAACCGACTTATCGGTCGAGGCCTAATATGAAGATGATGCTCACTTAGAAAATCGTTAAAAACATGCTCCCAAAATATCTGATAAACTGTTTCTCTTTACTAAGTGACACCTATAGCTACTTAACAAGAGATGCCATGACAGATTTTCTACCTTTTAACTTAAAGAGTCTAATGAGTAAAAGCACAGCAGCGTAGTGGAATAATCTGCCCACAAACTTTAAATTAGGCTAAGTGTTTTACTGGGGACATTTAAAGTGGCCCTAAAGAAGTGGTTACAGAGAACAATGAAGCTCAATTTTAATTTATCCTCTTAAGAAAAAGAAAACAAGAAGATGTAGACTGGCCTATCCTACTGCCTATTACTTTTATATTTTTGCTTCCATGTTAGTGTTTTTGTGGTCGACATGTAACGTGATGAAGAAATATGCTTTTCATTTACTCTGTCAGCACTTTTTTGGTTTTGAGTCTCACTGTCTGTACTTCAGCATAATGCTAGTTGCCAGTATTGACGGTATCAATTTCTTCTAAGTTGTGTTGTGAATTTGTGTACAGGAAAGGCTTGGCGTTCAAGTGGTAACTGCATAAGAACAGAGTTGCTAGGAAACGGTAATATGGATGCCAAAAGATAGCTTGTTCTCCTCCTGATTTTGTATGTGTAAATGTTACATTAATACTTTGTGTTTAAATGCCACACGGAGAAACAATAGACGAGATGATGAAGGTGACGATTTATATCTAGATTAACAACTTGCTTTTGGTTCTGTACGATCCAATACAGGCTCCGCCATTTCTGAAAACGTCAACAAACTCGTCACAATTCGTGAACCCGGAGCTTTCTGATAAATTCAACTTACAAGGTTCTGAAAAACGAGTAGAGGGGTTGTTCATATGGTCTTTTCTAATGAACACAGTAAACATGACCCCATCTGAAGGCACCAATTGATTACAGTTAAGTGAGGTTGCAGCAGCTCAGCTCGAGCAAAGCCATTAGCTAGATTAGCTCGTGCTGTTAGCGGTGCTACAATAACGGTGCTAAGTCTTTGACTTTTAAGAACGCAACTGGGTTAATGGCTTCGCTCGTGTCGAGCTGCTGCTACCATTTTATTGTCAGCACACACACAGCAAACACACTGTCTTACTTGTTTTCTTTAGTTGTGGTCAGCTGTTTGTTTGTTATATGTTACACAAGAGAACAACACAGCAGAAAAAAAGTCTTTGGCCTTATTGTGTTTTTGTCCTCAGTGGATTAAAATGCATGTATTGACTGCTCTGCAGTGTTTTGTGTGTTACTTAAACATCAAATAATTTATTAATTCATTCATTTTTTGATGATGCTGCGATACTGGTAATAATATTGTGATGCACAGTATTGCAAAACAGTGACGATGGAAAAGCATGCTCACATTTACAGCTTCGTGAAAATTTAACTGTCAACCCACCCTGAACCAGCAAAAAAAAAAGGAGAAGAGAAGAAAGGAAAACTGCTTTAAGTTTGGTTTCACATTTAAAGAAAGGGTGCACATAGTAGCTGTCACTTTTCATATTTTCAAAAATACTTGTGTTCACTTCCATCAAGGAGATTGACTTGCAAGAGACAGAATGTTTTTTAAAAAATACGGACATCTAACGAGCAGAGGCAGAGACTTCTCAACAGTTTCATGTGTCAGGTTTGATGTGTCAACAATTGATCCTACATTTCCCATAATGCAGCTTAAGAGCGTTTTGCATTAGATGTTCCCTGCCTTGTACAAGCTCAAGACAGTCAGACTCCACATCCCCAGTTCATCGCAGAGGCTGCTAGAAAAATGTGTGCATCTAATGAGGGATCATGACATTATCACAACGTATAAGTTGCGATACAATATTGTTGTACTTTAAAGCATTTTGTGATACGTTGAATTTTTTCTTGGCATTTATTTACTCTTTTAAACTATAAATTACGTCCTCAAAGGAAAAATATTGCCAACATCTGATTTGTTTTCAGTCAGCTCACTGCACTAAAAACTCACAGATTAACCAACACTGTCATAAACACCTACCAGTCTCAATTGCACAATAAATATATAACGGCATTTTCTACAATGTGGGCTCAATGTTAAGTCAAATTCAAACTTAAGATTCCAAAAGCATTGCTGAGCGCTATAGACAAAGTGATAAATGGCAATATTTTTTAAACAAATAACTCAATATTGTCTCTGTTGTGACAATATTGTAGGGATGAATACTGGTGCTTTGATAAAATGTTAACACAATGAGATGTTTTAAAATAATAATCAATGTTATTGTGGATATATTGACTGTGACTGAACTGGCAAATGTTGGAACGACTAGAAGAGTCTAATATGTTGAGAAAATTACATCACTTCACTGTAATGAAGCATTTAAAACCAGGAAAAGACAACCCTCTTGCCATAGGACGATATAACGATATTCAAAATCTAAGATGGTATCTAAATCTTTAATCTGTACACATGAATCAAAAGCAGCGGAAGCTCTAACAAGAGGTGGTGTTCAAAAACAGCCGCCAGCGTATTGATGATGTGTCATTTTATTTAACTATCTGGCATGAATGTTGACAGTCTGCAAACTATAAGCCAGTGTCCCTCCCTGAATGCTGAAGCCCTCAGTGTGCTGCTCTGCCGCTGTTCATCACTGTCGTTTCTTTCATGTTTCATTTTCTCCTTTCTCTTCTCCCTCTCTTTCATTGCTCTCATCTTTGTCTCTGAGTGATGTTTGTCTGCTTGGAGAGAGACTTCAGCTGGGATTGACTGCAGCCACTTCTCTGCTCCGCTCTCCATTCAGTCTCTTCATCCGTCCTTAGACAGCTGGCCGAGGGCCAGACTCATCTCGAGCTTCCTCTGCCCAGTCCTGCCAGCCCTATTAAACCACCATAGGTCATCATGCTGTTGTCTGGCACAAGCTGCATATCGCTGCCACTGGGACACCTCATAGTTTGTCCAAAATCAGTCTTTTGTTAAAACTTGGCAAAACAGCTTTAGCTCGAACATGTTGTGTTTTTTTAATAATGGTGTTTTTGATAAGAGGCCTTGATTGTGCCTCGTGACTCATTCTTTCGCTGTTACACTCTTCTGTCTCACGCTCACGTAAACTTTGTTTTGATTCATCCCTCTCTGCCTTTGCCCAGTTTGTTATTTGGTTTAGGCTTGTGGTTTGCTAATGCAGAATCTAGAGCAATCAATGCTTTGTTGGCGTCTTCGTGTTTATGCAATGACAGAATCGTTTACATGGAAAAATCAGTCTGCATAAAAACCAAAGTAGGGACACTTGTGATTAATCTCCAATATTCTAATCCTCCTCCTGGTGTCTCTCTCTTGTATAATACCCCATATCCAAACAGAGGCTATCTGTGACTGATAAGTAGAATCAATTTGGATCTAATTCCCTCAGACGCACAGGCAACAGCCAGACATAAGAAACTTTTTGTGGGTGTGTGTGTGCATGTTTATACATATCCCAACCACACTGTGAAAAGAAATCCACGTCCTTTTTTTTTTTACTTCTGTATGATTCACTCTTTTGTCTGGCATTGTTTTTTTTTTAAATGTTTCCCATATTTGAAATAATAGCATAACCTACAGCTCCAGTTTACAGTCTCATCACACTGTTAGAAAGTATCTTGAGTTACACACTTTTCACATTAATCTGCAAGTTGAATTATCGGAAGTGAACTGATTTTCTCCCAAATCTTCATCTGTTTGATGTTAAGAAGAAAAAAAAAATCAAAACGCTGTTTTTACACAGTAATAAATCAAGAACTTCTGCATTGTTACTCCTACAGGTTTCTTGCAGGATGAGCACAGTTGGTGTGTGCGGGAATAGATTTTTTCCCTTTCGAGTTTAGCAGTTGCTGTTTGCTCCTTTTGTTGGCATTGTTGCCAAAGATTTGTACATAATCACATTCTACCTTATCAGTCTGGCACACAGAGAGCTGCAAAAGAGAAAGCTCTTTAAAGGGAAATCATTTCTGCTCATAAGAAGTGATAATTAAAGACTAAAAATGTAAGAAACACCTAGATACTACAAAGTGTCACTATAAAAGGAGAGCTATTATGTTTTTTTGTGTCTTGTCTGACCATAAATATTGTTACAATGTCGAATAGTTGTGTCAATGATGCTGTCACATTCTGAAGACTGTGCATTTGGAAGTGAGCCCTGCAGACCATTTCAGTTGGCTCTACATGCTGTGTCTCAGGAGATGATTTATTTTTTAACTCTGTTGTTGCAGTGACATTAACGTGTGCTAGACTTCCTTCTATGGGCATACCAGCTCGTGCACACAGCGCTGCGCTTGCACCTTTCCATGCTTTGCTCAGACACCGCTGCGCTCAGTTCTCTGGATTACATTGTCAGCACTTTGTTCCAGATGGCTGCAATAAAGTGTTTTTTTTTAATTCCTCAGGGTGAATGAAGTACAGTTAACTTTGTTTAAGTTTCCTAAATAGGAGAGCACCAGACAGAAGTTGATAGCGTTTCTGCCTCTTGTGTATTTATTCCATGTGGATTCATTTACTTCCTCGACATGAGCTGCATTAACAGCTGAACTGTTGCTGCAGGAAGGTGCTGTTCCCACGTTATTTGGTCAAGCTTAAGAGTGAGAAGCATGAGCTGTAAATAACATTTTATCAGTGTACTAGCTGTGTTTATTTTGTGTCAGTAAAAGGGCTGTAAGTACGGCGGAGGGCAGAGGTGCGCATGGGGGAAGGGGGAGGAGTAACCAACACCAACCGTTTTGAGAGAGCGCAGAAAATACAAGGGAGAGTGGGTGCAAGTCACATTTCTCTGAAGATCTACAGACTTCGGTTCGGTCAGTTGTGTCTAGCTGCTCGATTGGAGTCCAAAATCAAAATCAAAGTAAGTATAATATGTCTCCTCTAACAGTTGCTGTAATATTTGCTCCTTTTGTTAGAACTATTTTAAACAGATTTGTGGAAACCATATTCTACCATATCAGTCTGGCAGACAGAGAGCTGTAAAGGATAAAGCTCTCTAAAAAGAAGATATTTCCGTTTTCCCATGATAAGTTATAAATAAAGACTGAAAATGTGGGAAACACCTGGATACCACAAAATGTAACTTTTAAAGACATTACTGGTAACGAATGCATTGACCTCAGCTTTCAGGAAACCCTTTTCCACAATAAATCTAACTGTATCGATTAGTCATGTCTGTCGTGTGCGACTTCCACCATCACGCCATCAGAACTGTCGGTCTCAGCCAATCAAGACTAAAACTAGTTTAAAATTGAGAGCAGCGTTGAACAGAAATTTTATGTGGATCATCATAGTTGAATTTTTTTTTTTTTCGGTCTTCAAAGACGCTGGCAGTGGCTGTGATGGCAGCATTAATCAACTGGCTGCAAATGTGCTGGTGAGCCACAGGAGATACTGGCACCGTAGTAAAACTGGGACAGTGTCAGACCCTGCAGCCATGGCTTTCCCTTTTCCTCTCTGCAAACACATTCTTTCATACATTAACCCCATTTCTCTCCTCATCAACACACTCTTCCTCTCTATCTCACCCCACTTCATGCCTCCTCTTTCTCTTTTGCAATTCCCAGGATTCCAGCACTGTTTGGTTCCATTGTGCTTCATGGTACTGACAAGAAAGTAAATGTTAAATAATTACAGATGAATTAAAAATCAATGTCAGTGCCATAAAAGGAGGGAAGAACGCAGTGGCAGGAGCAGCTTTGCAGCTAGCTATGCAAGCTACCAGTTGGGAGAACACACACAAAAATTAATTAAAAAATATGGATGCTAAACTAAATTTATGATTGTTACACAGGGAACTCCCCAGCTTGAGCCTGGCATTGTGAGTTGAAAGTTTGATGTGAGGAGAACAATGTGGTCGGCCAAACGCAGCAGCAGGTGGACACGTCAAATCTACCAATAGTCATCCTTGAGATAATGTAATCATCTTTATTTGTATTTTTCAAGAATGACTTGTGTAATAAGTTAGCAATGTGCTAAATTACGTCATTTAACAGAAAATATGTATATTTTTTATTACCGTCTGGCACTTTGTAAGGAAGGCAGAGTTAAGATCTGTCTTTAATTCTTTCCACAACAGCTTCAGGGCTTTCCTTTCCACTGTGCTTCCTTTGATTACAAGCAGCACCAGGCTGTTAAATAATAACTATAGATAATTCTGTTTAGCTCAGCTTTTGACAAAATCTGCCACTAAAGCATCAGAAAACATCAGTACCATTGGAGTCGCACAATAGACATTCAGCACGCAGTTAAAGCGAGGTCTGACAGGAGTTGTGCCTCAAGCATCACATTTGGAAAGTAGACATTTACTTGTAAACTGCAAGCAAGAATTTCTAAACTTATTATTACTATTATTATTATTTAAGGAACAACTCATGATATTTGCTACTTTCGGTTTATGCTACCATGCGAATGTGTAAAGAAAGTGTTGTTTTCCCAGAAGTTCCCGTCTGAATGACAAAAAAATCTTTTTTTTTTTATACATGTAATGTGAACCATTTCACATCATGTATTGTTGAAGTGATGATCTGATAGGAATCTTTTTGTAGAAATATGTGTAATTGTCGGATTAAGAGAAGCAGGGTCCCGCCACAATTGCACAAAAGGGTGTTGTTGTGCTGTGCCTTTAAGTCGCCAGCTTCTCCGGATGGAGAGCAAGAAAGAAGGACTTCCAGGTAGGGATGCACAGATCCGATACTGGTTTCGGATATCGGCCCTGCTGTTGACTAAATAGCTAGATGGGGTATTGTGACAGTGGGTCCGATCCATAGAGCCAATCTATTTACTTCGATTCTGCGTGTGGCGCACATTTCGTCATGCCACGACACACATGATTACATGCTGCTGCAGGTCTGCGATGGCGGAGGAATAGTTTTGAAAAAACGCAAAAAGCACCTAACATTAATTCACGATATGTCAGATGCTAACAGCAAACTTGATAACTTGAGTCATGAAGTTTGTTAGCTCACCTGTAGCCTGCAGCTCTTCATCTAGCGTGACGTTAGCAGCTCAGTTCTCGTTCCATAACTTTCACAGACGGTATGAAAGGCATATTTAAAACTGATCCACTATCAACAAATGCTGAAAATTAACATTGTTTTGATCCATAAAACTTGTTAGGTACTTGAAACACGTAAGCTACTAAACATGTTGTATTTCCTGTGACTAGCCTCCTTGAAAATAAAAGTCAACTCGTGTTTCGCTTGGTACATGCTTTTAATGTGAAGCTGAAGCTGTAGGAAATTATTAGTTTGCGTGAGTACTTACTCAACACAGCGCTTTTTCTGATTTAAATTACATTTTCCCAGATTTTAGTTTTTAAGTCGCTGTTGCATTACGGTTTATGGTGTTCTGTTTATTTGACTAAATTATGATTTTCTTAGGAATTGTTATTTATTCCTGTATATTTTTGTACGATGTTTTCCTAAAAAAACCCCACTAAGGTCTATGGCATTCACATTCTCTCTATGTATTTGTTTATGTTTTACAAAGGTTTTTGACCTTAGCCAGGCCATACAATGACGATAGTCATCGAATCACATCCATATAGAGTTCAAACCCGTAATTGGTATCGGCCGATGCCCAAAGCCCAGGTATTCGTTCCTAATCGGGACTGACAAAAGTGGGATCGGTGCATCCCTTCTTCTAGGTTGAGTGAGGATGCAGACGAACACCAGACACCACACTGAAAGATATCGCAGATGGGATTAGGAGATAGTTAATGCAACTGGAGCAGGAAAAGGAACAAGGTTATTAGCTTGCTAGCTGTAGAATTAGTGATCGCGAGCTAGGTTCGCTGGCAATCTAACAGTTTATATGAAGCATATGAAATGCACGAATTCAATGAAATCGATGATGTTCAGAAATGCATGTCAACACTTTATTCTGGTGACTTGGCTGTGCTTGCTTAATTCAATGTAATGCTCTGTTTTGCTTTCAAACTGTAACCCCAGTGATGCTGCAAGCTCCTGCAAAAAGCATGAAATAGTTTGTGAGAGCTGTTGTGCCCACACACAAGTGTCTTGGCATAAACTCTGCATTTTTCTGCCTTTACCAAACACCCCTAATAGATATTCACAGTATGCACTTTGAAAAGTGACTCCTGGGACAAAAAATGACAATATTTTAGGGGATTTAACAATAGCACCTATCCTCCAGCAACTCTCACTGGTGTTTACACGTATTTGTGAACCTGGCAAGTTTTCACTGTCTCACACTCACAGGAAGAGACACTGCTTTGTCTCTCCGAGGCCTATTTTTTTATTTTTATTTTGAGAACAGGATGTTTTGCTGTGGTGGTTTAAATTTAAGTTGTGATGCAACACTGCAGCAGAGTTTAAAGTATGGAAAATATTCTTACCGCCCACAGTGGCCAACAGCTTTGGCAGCCTTGCTGCCGCTCACAAAATAAACCAGCAATTAGCTAGTGGGCCATGCTAATGCCTACTCCTGACTTGAAAATGTACATTGAACTTGAGTGTGGATATAGCATGTGATAATGGTGGCTGTGCACCAAAATGTGATGCTTCAACAGGTGTTTTTCTTGAGTAGCTGGTAGCCAAAAGCTGCTGTAACATCGCTGGTTAAGGTGCTCAAAAGCTTCACCACCGAAGAAAAGTCCAGGCAGCAGCAGCTTTGACGCCTTTTATGATTTAGTACAATTTTTCAAGAGCTGACAGACACTTCACGATGACAGCTAGGAGAAAGCTTAATTAAAATAGACCCAATGAGTGATTTAAAAAATGGAAAATACTGCACAACAGGAGCTATCTTCTTCAGCTGACTAATGTCCTCTCTCCCGTTCTGTTGCTGCCTTGTTGTTTTGTTTCTGTTCTCTTCCTCTCTTTTCTCTCCCTCTGGTTTTGAGTGACACTACAGTGCTCCTTTATATCTGCTGAATTCAGCTGCTGCAGCTTTAGACACACACACTTTTTAAGACATAAAACAATGTCAGCAGGAACCCTCTTCCTGGCGGCCTGTTCTTCTGTGTATTGTATGATCTTGGCTGTATTAAAGGAAAACCTCTGCAGTCACACCTATTCAGTCACGCTCTCAGTCCCTCTTCTATCGCCACCAGAAAATTGAATTTCTACTCCTGTTGTTCCCTGTGATGTTCCCGTCCCAGATAAGTCACTCATGTCCCTCGGTACATTCATATACACGCACACTCATGCACACACACACACACACACACACACACACATCAGCTGATGTGGGCTTTTGTACGGGCAACACTATTGTTTTGTTGACAATTGCTAATTATGTAGCTGGTATTTCTGCTGGTGTTTAATGTTTTCCAGATTGTCTGTTTCCATGCCAGAAACTAAAAGTGGTTAGTGCACTCCTAAATTTGTATTTTTGTCTGAATACAGAGTTCAATTTAGGAGAAAGAATGAGACACTGAAACTAAAACCTAACAACTAAAACACTTACAAAATTTACACATAACATTTCAGCAAATTTAAGTTAAAGCTGCAGTTGGTAACTTTGGGGTAAATATCAATAACATTGTGTTCTATTTGGAAAAATGTCATAGAACCCATAGACAGCTATTAGTGAGAATTGTGTTCTGAGAGTATCGTGATAATTCTGTGTTTTCCCATCATGCCTTTGTATTCATGATTGGTAAAAACCCTATTGCTCCAGTTCTATTTGCCTTATCAGTGAGGCTGTCTGTATTCTCTGTCTTGATTGGCCGGTTTACGCTGTGTTTCTCAGCAACAGCTTACGTCAACACGAGCTGATTGGCTGTTTGCGCCTTATGCTGTGATTCGCCTCTGCCGACTACAGAGTGTCTGCAAGTGACACCGTCAGTCAACTCGAGCTCGAGCTGAGACGGCCCAGTTTATTTCGCTGCATCATTCCTTCAACCGTTTCGTCTCGGTTCAAACTAGACTTAAAAGAGAGAGCGACAACAAACGAAATAAAATGTGATCTGCTGCAAACGGCCACAGTGGAGTTGCTTACCAAAGAGTCTCTTGCTACAGCTAATGTTAGCCTGTTAGCTCTTTAGCAGAAGTTACCTACTGCAACTTCATTGTCTTCTTCCAAAACTAGTTTAAGGACAAATAATATTTAGACTTAGTGTGTATTTTTCCTTTACACTTAAGGAACTAACTGAACTAAACAAAATTCCAGTAAAACTTTATTTTGCAAGAAAATAAAGTTAAACTTCCCATAACATCACATATCCACGTTAAAATGTCAAAAAACGACTGAAACTTGTGTTTATCCCAAATGTTTCCCACTGTTGTAATTTTATTTAAGATGAGCGTGTTTCCTTTTGTTGCCTGTTGCTAACTTTTTCAGGTAGTAGCGGTCACAGAGTGTGGAAGGAAGTTGCCAGTGTGACTAAAAGTAATGTAAATAAAAATGTGAAAGTCATTCAGATAAATAAAACCCAAAAATGCTAAATTACACTAAATAATGTGTACTTGTTAGTTGCCATAATGGGTAATTTATCCAAAAAAAAAAAGTTTTTCTTTTTACGGCATCTGTTTTCAATTAAAATTAAAGATATTTTGGGGACTTTT
>JAQLOL010000005.1:17880905-17890905 GCA_029783665.1 Naso thynnoides | reverse complement strand
AGAGAGTATGGGTATTGGAACACAAAGAAACAGATCATATGTCTTCCTGTTGGACTGTCCTTCTCTCCTTTCCCTCACTTCCTGCGTGGGTTGGGTAGCAGGAAGTGCACTCATTTGCACCTGTGCTGCTCCTCCTCAGCTGTGTAAGCTGAAGAGGTGCAGGAGTTTATGGAGGGGCCCCCAACTTTGTCACTGCCAGGCTCAAGAGAAATGACAAAGAGGATAGGACAACACATGAGTGTAAACCAAAAATATTTTTTGTAAACAAAATTTAAATTAACTAAGTCAGTTTAAGGTAACCACGAACCAGAGATATTCCGATACCATTTGTTCCTTTCCGATATCGATTCCAAAACACGGACTTGCAGATCAGCCAATACTGAGCGCCAATCTGATGCCAGCGCATAAAAAGCACTTCCTTTCTAATCTCCTTTGACTTTCCATTGCAAAATATTGCTGAATGAAGACATTTTGCAAGCTCTGTCAGCTCTCTCTCCTCTTCTTCGTCGCTCTAAAAAATAGAAGTTGCCAGTGGCAGCACAGCACAACTTCCTGAATACTGTTTTAGAGTGGCAAAGAAATTTGATATCAGGTATGTAACGTGAGATCTAACTGAGCTAATTGGAAAGTAGCTGGGTACCATTTTGTGACTGTTAAATAACATGATATCTGATTGCTGCACAGACTGGTGTACTCACTGATACCGATACCAACATTTTTGGTGGTCTCTGAGGTATTTTCTGATACTGGTATCAGTATTGGAGTAACTTTACCACAAAATGTATGCCCAGGGTGAGAGAGAGTGAATGGCTGAATCCAGCAGCTTATATAGCTGAGGAGCAGCAGCACAGGTGCAGATGAGTGCACTTCCTGCTACCCAACCCGCACAGGAAGTGGGGGAAAGGAGAGAAGGACAGTCCAGCAGGAAGTGAGGGACAACAGAGGGCTGTCACAAACTATACATGGAAAACCCAATGGATGAGTGTGACATAGGGACCTTGGTGAATGGAGCAGTCAGTCCCATGTTGGACAAGTCACCTCCCTGTACCTTATGGCTACAGCAGACACACACACACACACACACACACACACACACACGCACAAACACGTGTGCGCACACACACACACTCACACACATGCACTGAGAGTCTTGAACAGATGGGTAGTCTCAGTAGTGGTTGATGGAGGGACTTCTGTGTATGTGTTCGTGTCCCCAAGGGCAGAAGACTGTCTGTCACTCACACACACACACACACACACACACACACACACACACACACACACACACCTTCTGTCTGTTGCAGAAATTCACAAACACTAATTACTGCACCACAGGGGTGAGAGAGCATTCTGAATAGGGATTCTGACAATAATACAGTGTTGCCGACAGGTACAACACTACGAAAGCCTTTTTCACACTTGCAAGGTGCAACAATCCTGGCTTGGTTTGTGCCTTTCCCACAGCTCCACTCTTTTCACACATAAAGCAACTGCTCTGGATAGATTAGTTTCTCTTCTCAATGTGATGGCACCACAGCTTTAAAACAGCGGTGAGTTTGAAAGTAATGGCAGAAGCACAGAAGAGCACTCGCAGTTATTGTCGCAGGCAGCTTTAGTGATTGATTTAAAACGAGCAGGCAAATGGCCGAGCGTTGCTTCGGCATCCCAGTCAGATATCAAATCTGTGTCTACCTAATTCTCCTCAATTCATTCATCTGTGACAGAAATGTTTGTCAGCCTATGTGACACAGTCGGACAGACAGCAACCAAAGTCACAACAGGTTAATTTAACAAGACTTCTTCGATAAGTTTTGGCTGTAATTTATTTCCTTACATACTCACTGTTGATTCTGTAGGTAAAGCAGTTTTCATGGGTTGTCGCTCTGTGCAAAGTTAAATTAAAGCTGAAAACTTTGATGTTGTGTTTGCAGCACACAATTTTCTGAGGTGGATTGCCAAGGGATTTTTGCTTTACCCTGCTCTACAACAAAAAGAGACTATTCAAGGATAAGACAGCTTAAAATACATCTCTCCTACAAAATTGCAGTTGGAATTGGTTTATGCACAGCATTTCATTTATAGAATGGTTTATTTAATGGGTTTTATTTCCTTGTGCATATAAATGATAATTAAATGTAAAATTTATTGCACTGCTGTCTTGAGAGGGTGGCACAGGCAGCACAACTATATTTGTACAGCATGTAAATTATATATGAATGCATTGTGTGTAATGTACATTCAGATAATTACTTGTCTAGACCTGTGTGACCCTGTGAATGCTGTGTCTGTTTGGCGCCTTATGTTCTCACTTTAGCTGCTAAGAGAGAGTTACAGAAATGTTACAAGCTCCTGGCCAATTAGAGTGAACTTTACAGTAACTCAGGGTCTTTTTTAAACCTATAATGCCAACAAGTAAAGTTGCCAGAGACTTTATAGAGGAAAGTGTATGTGATAAACAGCCTTTACAGTGCTGTAAAGGCACTAAACAAAGCAATTATACTACTGCAGTCACTCAAGTTCTCTGCAGGTAGATGGAAAGAGAGAAAAGAGAGCAGAATGAGCTGAGCGTGAAAGAAAAGTTGAAGGTCAAGCACACTTTCCTGCCTGTTTTTTGCATTAAAGCTTCAAGCCCTTCTCCTGGCTCGTGTATAATCTCATTTGTTGGTGCTCTCTCTTTTAGATGACTGTCTTGATACCCATGTCTTCCTTTTGGGGGGGATGCTTTGCTGTGTATGCAGCCGTTGCTCAAGCTGGAGAAGCAACTTTTCCTCCTAGGTTGTCTGACGTCATGACAGGCTTCCACTAGATAACAGGACATGAACACGCATCTACCCTTGCAGAGCAGCAAATTGGCCGAAAAGTGCCCTTCACGGCCTTAATGCAGAGCCAAGGGGAGGTACAGAAGTCTAGTGTTCTTACAGACCACCAATTACAATATGCTAAAAATTTGTTTTGGAATTTTTGTCCAGTGACACTAAAAATAAACTGCCTACCAAAGCTTTTATGATGAAAGAATGTAAAAAGAGACTTGATTAAAACACTCTTTTGGGACATAAGCATGTGTAAAGATAGGTCTGAGTCAGAGAAGCTGCTCTTTGTTTTGTTGTTCACATGTACCTCAGATTATTTCTCTGACGTTGTACACTAATATTGTAAATATCAACAACTCTAATAAACATATTGTTTTAAAAGGGACATAAAAAGGGAAACATGCACACTGCAGTTAGGTATTTATCCCTCTTGTAGAGTTTGTCTTTTTCCCCTGAAATTCAGTTTCTAATAGCATCTTTTTTTGATCTATTTGGCTCCACTAAAGTGGCAGCGTTTTTAATAAATCTTAGATGAACTTCATGTTTTTATTCACAACTTGAAGTATACCTGAATGTTTGTGACAAAGTGAGACCAGTCATTGTGCACAGCTAGAAGAAAGAAATAAGAGTAAAACCTGCAGCTGGTAACTTATGCTAGTGAGCTAACAAGCTAACGTTAGCTGTAGCATGAGACTCAGGAAGCAACTCCGCTGCAGCCTTTTGCTCCGGCTCACGTTTTATTTCGTCCGTTGTCGCTCTCTCTTGTAATTCCAGTTTGAATCGTGACGAAATGGTTGCATTGAAGCTCAGCTCGAGTTTGAGTAGACAATGTTGCTTGCAGACACTCTGTTGTCGGCAGAGGTGAGCAAGAGTGTAAGGCACGAACAGCTAATCACCTCGTACCATAGTCACTTGTTGCTAATAAGCACAGTGTAGACCAGCCAGTCAGGGCAGAGAGCAAAGAGAGTGTATTGATTGGGCAAATAGAATAGAAGTGATAGGATTATTATTTAACTTGATTACAGAGGCATGATGGGGAAACACTGAGATCTCGCCATACACTCGGACCACGTCAGTTACTAACACCTGGCTGTGGGTATTATGGCATATTTTACACATAGAACACAAAAGGTTTTTGCAAAACCTGCTGCAGCTCTAAGGAAGAACTTTCTTGCAGTGTAGGGTCTCTTGTGATGTCTTTTGTAAAACACCAAACTATGTCTGATCAGCTATCCACAGGGAAAACCAGAATAACCCAACATCAAACAACAGAATTAGTCCAATGTTTGGTTTCGGGTGGGATCTTTTTCCTCCCTCATGCAGCGTGGTCTCCTGCCCCAGGCTCAATGTAGAGAAACACCACAGCCTGCCTCTAGTTGTAGGTGATGCCCTCAGCAGAGAGAGAGCTGAGCCGCCTCCCTCCTCCCAGCACTGAGTGTCAGACCCAGCAGTTCCTTGATGAAGCCCTCCAGTGGCCTCTGGGAGGTCAACCCAGTGTGTTGGTGCAGGGGAAGAGAAACAAAGAGGGAATAAAAGTGAGAAGGAAGACGGATGAGAAAAAAGTGTAAGAGAGAAGGTGAGAATAAAAGGAAAAGTAGAGGTGATAAGAGGCAGAGACGGAGGGGAAAGATGGAGGAGCACAAGTGAGAAGAGAGAAAAAAACTGAAAAGGTGATGCTGTTCACAGACTGCAAATTTAATTTTCACCTAAAATAGCAGCTCTTAGCATCTACATGTTTTTTGACATTACTGCTTTATTAGGGCCCTGACAACACTTGGTTAACATGAGGGAGAGATCGTTTAGAAACAGCAACCTGTTTATTGACATGCCACAACAATAAGCTCTTCAATAAGTGCAGTGTTTTTATGGCCTGACCTAAACCTGGTCTCTGATGTCAAAGTCTGTACACTGTACAGCCTGACACACTTTCATGAAGACCTTTCTTCATTCACAAAAAAAATGTCTCTAGCAAACGAAACCCAGTGTGCATTAATGGTTTTTGCCACACTTTAATTGGGAAGGAAGACATTCATAATGTGTAAAAGTAATTTATGGAATTCTCAAACCACAGTCCTTGTTTCTTGTCTCTCTTGCCCTTATCTCAGCTGTAAATTTTCCATTTCATTTTTTTTTCGCTTATCTTTCTCTAATGGCTCTTCTCTTATCCTCTCTTGTGTCTTCGTCTTTTCCTTCATCCAGTGTTTTTATCTGTCTTCTTCTCATCTTAAAGCAACAATATTTGCACTTTCTTTTATTTTTGATACACATGTTGCACACACACTGCTCTGTGGTGTACACATTAATGTCCAACTACAGCTTAGCCTCAGCATTGTATTATCAGAGTTTGGGCTAAAATTATCTGGAAAAACCTGTTTGTATACTTGCTGTATATTTGTTGTTTATTATTATCATTATGATTATTATTTGTCCATTGAGGGCAAATGTGACAGTATAGCTGTACACAGAAAAAGAGCCCAACATCAGGGTCTGTCCCAACGCTTTTGAAAGGATGGGAGCAAATTCCTGCAGTCAGGGATCAAAAGTCAATGTCTGGAAAGCAGAGTATCGGAGGCCGTTCTGTGAAGCAGTATGCTCATGGTTTTAAATTCAGATGGTCCACAGTTAATACACTTTTTTATTTGTCATGGATGTGATAAATCAGAGAGCTCTCTGATTAAAAAAAAAAAAACATGTTTAGGAAATAGTTCAAATGAATCCAAAATAAGTATTAAAATTTGTGTCCTCAAACCACTAATGGGTGTTGTTTTGAGACTTATTCTAACCACATGTCAAAATAGGTTAAAAAAAAAAACAAAAACAAAAAACTAGATAAAATAATATAGAAGGCATAAATCCATCCGGAAAGTGTGTGAAAGGAGCCCCTGCAGGGTCTCTTCCCTGTGATAATGACAACTAAAGATGCCCTGAAAGCAACAAGGAGAACAAAAGCTTCAACTATTTCAAACATATATGATGAAGCACAACACACGCTGATGCGTACCTCTCGATCCACTGGAGTCTTGGATGTGTTTGAGTAACTGTATGAACACTTCTTAACCTTTTGGCTCTTGTTGCTAACCGTTGTATTGTAATATTTTGGTCACACATGCGAACGTTTGTCAAGTTTAGCAAAGTTATTGTGCTGTTGTAAATGGTGTCACAACCTAAATGTAAAAATACTAGTAGTTTAGTTTAAAGTAGTGTAAGTTGTGATTTATTTTATTTATTTATTTTTTTGATTGTGTGTGTGTGTGTGTGTTTGTGTGCATTTCCTCATGTTGCGTCACCACTGATCTCAGTACAGTCAGCGGAGCCTCTGGCTGTTCTCTTTAGTGGAGCGTCTGGGGAGAATCAGTTTGTATGGGTGTATAAAAAGTGTGTGTGTGTGTGTGTGTGTTATTGCAAACATCTCTGCGAAGAAAAGAAGTTGTTTTTCTTTCATGCGTTCTCTCTTCTGTACGCTGCTGTTTGTTTACCTGGATCATCTTTAAGATGAACTCCCTTGTGCTTGTCTCGTTCCAGATCATGTTCTGCTGTATATTAAGCTTGTGCTGAATGCTGAAACGTGTGTTTCGGTTTGTGTTGGGGGAAATGTGAACATAGTTGTGAAGGTGAATTTCTGTGCGACACTGTTTGCATAGAGATGTAGCTTTTATGTCACCTGCAGGTTTATAGCAGTACTAAATCCTCAGTTTTTGCCCTTTATTTTGAAAAAATTCTCATCCGACCATATCTAATATGATGGACTTGTCCAAGTGGTCTGTTGTTGTCGCTATCAAGATTTCTAGACAATAGTTGCAGGTTTATCACATGGAATTCAAAGTAGTTTTGGAAACAATGGGTGCTTGCTTTCAGAAATAACAACAGCAGGCTTCTCGTTGAAGCCGGCTGTCATTCACACTGACAGTTTTTCTTCAGATTTTTGTCAGCTTTAGCCAGCAAACTGATTAAAAGAACAATAGCTCAATAACTTTTTAATGTCCCCAGCTGACTTGTTTCAAAACAAGAGCCCAGTGTGAAACAAGTAATAGTTACATACGTTTATAGTATCACATCATGCTGAAAAAACAAAACAAAACAAGGGGCTGCATCGTCTCAGATTTAAATTCCGCATCCTTATCTGTGGTTCTTGTGCTGAAGTCTGATTTTCCTTGCATTGTAGGTATAATAAAGCAAAATGTAAGTTCACACTGTTATTTTGTGCTAACAAAACCCTGTGAAGCTGCTGACTGCTGGACTGTGAATTGCCATAAATCCAATGAAAAGCAGCACACAGCAGCAAATAGCCAAAACTCTGAGAGCTTCCAGGATTGACTTCAGCACAGGGGGATAAAAATCACACATAAGACGTGCTAGTAAAAAGCACAGCTTTAGCAATGTTCTTGTGTCCTCTTGAACAAATGTAACCTAGTTAGCTTACGATCTGCTTTTGGGCCTTTGAAGTAACTCCTGCTTCTAATTAGTTAACCAGACATGAAAACAATTGCAGTAAATGTTAGACCTTATAAACACTCTTTATTAAATTCCACAAACTTTTTCACATGTTTGTGGTTTTGGAAAGGCTTAAAAATGCACTCTTCTGTTCTACAGTCTGAGATGAGTACTGGGCCCGCCCAATATGGGATTCATGGGGCCAATGCCAGTACCAATATGTTGGAGAATTTTTTTTTTAACAATATAGACTCCGTAGGGCCTCGCCCAATATGGGATTTTTGAGTCTGATGCTGATATTGATATGAGGGAGCAAAAGAATTCCGAAATCTGATATGCATTATTTATGTAATATTGGCTGAATTTGGTTATGAAATACTGTGACAGAGATATGTAATGGAGGCAGAATATCTTACATTCAAACAAACTTCATTCCAAACATCAATGAACAGTAACCACTTCATTTATTAGTTATTAAATAACAAACTTTCCTCTGCTGGACAAACTACATAATTACACCATTTTAAATAACTAGTCCAAGCATTTTTTTTTCCAGCCAACAATTTTAATATCAGCGCATGTTGGAGAATATACATGTTAAGACCAGGGCCTGACTGATGTATTGGATGGCCAATAATATCAGCCGATATTGGGTCGTCGCAGAGAAATCAGTATCTGCACGTGATTCACCAATATGTGCCAATATTAATACAGTTTATAAGCCTGGAAAAAATGCTTGAACTAGTGATTTAAAATGGTGTAACTACGCAGCCTGCGGCGCCTTATTGAATAAATAATATATGAAGCGTTCACAGTTCCGTGCGCTGACGTTTGGAATAAAGTTTGTTACATTGTAAGATATCCTGCTTCCGTTACGTGTCTTTGTCACAAGTGTTTGATAACCACATCCAATGGATACTATCTATCCACAATATTATATATAAAACTGTACATACTGGAATTTTCTTACTCCAATTATTTGTATTGGCGTTGGCCCCAAAAATCCCTTATTAGTCAGGCCCTAGTTGAGACCAGTGTGTCTTAAATAGGCCGATATCTGCACATAATAACAAAATAATAAATCGATCAGGCCCTAATGGGTATAGCTCTTATCACAGTACCTTGCACATTTGCAGATATGCAGTGCAAAGCTTAACAGTTACAGGCCGGTTACAGTCGCGTAGCTTTCAATGGAGAGTTGCTGTCCAGGAAGGGATAAAGTAAGAAGTGGAAAAAAAAACTTTAATATGACTTTAACTCAATGTAACATAACTTTCTTCACAAGTATGATATCATTTAAAAAATCAGTTGGTGCAAAGTGAATGGGTCAGTGTGTGTCTGTCTTCAACATGATAACACCACAGCCTTGATTTTGACGATGCTCCAAAGAGTCGTGCTTCACACGGCTTTGGCATTTTCAAAATTACTGTGTTTGGCCCAAGGTGGGAGCAGCAATTACCCAGCAAACATTTTAATAACCAGCCATATCTCACATACTGCTGGAGGGAATAGAACGAAACCTGGAGCACATTTCCAACCATCCAAGCAGTACAAATTTGTCTCAGGGGTTAACAGTTTGCAACATATTGGATTTTCCACCGTTTTAAGTTTCTGTAAAACCGGTTTGGCCTCGAGGCTTTTTTTTTTCTTTTCAAAATTAATTTACTGATCACTGCGGGGTCACTGCCTCATTTACACTGTCCTTTAAATATGGGACACAACAAATGCTAAAATGAATAGTGGAAAACAATGCAAATGGACCCCTACAATATATTATATAGTTGTTACATAACAGACTTGGAAACCGATTTGTTCCAGGCTCGGCACACACGTCCCACTCTCCAACTCCTTAATAGGAAGAATATAATGAAGGGCAGTTTGCTGCAAACTCAGGAAAATGTCACCCCCAAGCTTTGCGGGGTGCAGTTATCTGGCATCATTTCAACACAGTGACACTACTACTTGACAGCAATGCTTTTAATCCTATGTAGAAGTGCACTTAATGCGTCTTTATGCCAGAATTTTATGGAAAAATACACCTGTCACCAAACCTTTTTATGTTAAACACTATGTGGGACTGCAGTGCTGAATAACATCCTGTTTTCACAGAGGCTTGTTCTCTGGTGTACAGTGAGATAACTGGGCGTTACCCCCCATAATGAAACACAGTGAAGGAGCAAAATGCAAAAGCATCTAAAATAACATTTGATTGATCTATTTCAGTGGTTCCCCACCTTTTGGCTTGTGTTGTGACCCCTAACCACACAGAATTTAGTGAATTTTAGAATCAGGCAGATCATTGTTTTAGTATTAATATTGGATTTGTTTTTATTTTTATTATTTCCTTTTTTTTAAACTTCTGAAATGGTTCCTTGGAATGATTTTGAATAAAAAAACATCTGTTTTTCACTAGGAAAAAAGATTAGAGAAAAGAATTTGGTGGGAGGAGAAATGTTTTTTTCTTATTTTTTTTTTTATCCATTCAAATATCTTCTGCACACTCTGATTTTTCTTAACTTCCTCTTAGGGCCCAGCCAACTGGTTTGCCAACATTATTATGCAAACTGCAAACTGTATTTTGAAGGCCATAAAAATGCTGATATTGGAATTTTCTTGCTCCATAATATCGGTGTCAGCATCAGTCCATGAAAATCCCATATCAGTCGGACCCTAGCTCCTTTGTGCCGAGGTTCAAAGACGTAACTTGAATAACTGATCAAAACTGAACCTTACATTGAGTTCAGCGTTATGTGGAATTT
>JAQLOL010000005.1:17870270-17880805 GCA_029783665.1 Naso thynnoides | reverse complement strand
ATGAGCACAGTGATTTATTTCCTTTTTTGTTTTTGTGCACGTAATTGTCTTGCTAATTTTTCTGTATGTTTTTACTGTTACGTTGTTTTTAACCCTTGTTGCAGTACAAATTGCCCAGGTAGGACAAATAATAATTGAACTGAATGTACAAAACATTTCTTTGTTTGCACCTTAACAATTATATGTATGGTGTTTGTATATTTTTCAGAATATACCGGCGCTGCCTTGCGGTAAAGCCCTCTACTCCTACGAGGGAAAAGAACCAGGCGACCTCCAATTTTCAAAGGGTGACATCATCATCCTGCGACGCAAGGTGGATGACAACTGGTATCATGGTGAACTCAATGGTTGCCATGGTTTCTTGCCTGCGAGTTACATCCAGCTGCTGCGCCCGCTGAGCCAAACTCCACCGCAGGGCAAAGCGCTGTACGACTTTGAGGTGAAAGACAAAGACCAGGATAAAGACTGTCTGGCATTCAGCAAGGTAACACGCACATTCACCCGAGGACATTGTTTTTATATCCGACACGGGCTAAATGTGTTCACATGGAAATGCTGACTTGCTGCATGGATGCATCAGTGAGGATGACTGTACTCGGGATTTACAACGGCATAAATAGTGTAGTAGAAGAAAACACTTAATGTGCAGCATTAAACCAGGCTGGTTCTTTGTAGGGCACTAATAATTTATCACTACTGACTCTCCTCTTTAGATTGCAGCTCAGAATGTAAACCAGAGCAACTTCAAACAGGGCAAAAAGTACATGTTCTTCCCAGAGGAGCTGCAGTTTTCACAGTTTGCTCCTTCTTCACATTTTGCTTGTGCCCACATCTTTCTATCTTATTAGATATTAGTCATATTCAGTGTAATTGTATGGGGTAGAGCAGACCTGGGCATTGTACAGCCCTCCACGCTGAGGCAAAACTTAATACGGAAATCTATCAGACGATGAGGAGGCGAGAGCAGCTGAGTCATTCCGTTCAACCAAAACACCTCTGGACATTTACGTTCCTGCATGACATTTTTCTTAATAAGATAATGTGTTGAGTGATTTTCAGTAAAGAAAAAGTGCAAAGGCCGTTTATTGATGATTTAATTTGATTTAAGCTTCTGATGTTGTGTGTGCTCGTGTGCAAGTGAATGAAGCTCCCATTTTAGGAGATACAGGCCACAGTGAACATTGAGAGTTAAAACTTGGTGTAAGGGACTTTTTTTGAGGCTCAGGAGACTTGGATTCTCTTTTTTTTCTCTTTTTCTTTTATTTTTCAATGTTTGAATCCTGGCCAGCATTCACTACAATTGTTTGAGAGATAAAGGCACCGTTACTTTTTTCAGTGAAACTCTAGCCGAGTTTTGTGGACTGGAAAAACTTCATAGGACTGTGCGATATGACGTGAACGATTAGAATGTGTCCGCAATCTGCCATTATGTTGAGATTGTTTGCTTCATGCATCAGTACACATTCTGTCTGTTGCAGGCTCAGACTCACAACACAGTTTTTTCCTCAACCAAATCACACTATTTGCCACTCTGTTCTGCTCCATGCCTCCCATAGGTAGACCCAGATAAACTAAACTCAGCAAACGTGTGGCGCCTCCTACCCTCGACTGTCACAAAGTAGTCTTGTAAAACAAAACCAAAACAACATGATCAAGTCGGAGTTGAGCCTGCTTATATTAGCCAGTTCAGAGTGGGGGGACTTGTAATTTTCTGTCATTAACTCCGGTCAGCATTAACATTTTTGCTGCACTATCAGTTGTGGAGGTCCGAGACAGGCTGGAAAACTTAACAACATCATGTCTGGGTTAATAAAATCATCCGCTGGTCTGTTAAGTTACACAGCCATATGTGGGACGTTAGCATTAGCTGGTAACATTTGCATCATTAAGAATGAGGGTCATTAGCTACAACCGTTATAATCATCATCTCTGCTCTGTATCAGCTGTGGAAGCCCCAGTAAAGTTGGAAAACTTAACAACATCGTGTCCTTGTTCATAACATCATCCTGTGTGTATAAAGTGGTGTTGTACGGCTCCAAGTATTCACACGCAGCAACGTTTTACTCCCATGTTTGATTCACCGTGCGAACGTCGGGACATTTGTGCCTTCAGGACATCAGTGACGTTTGGAGAATGTCAACACAGCGTCACTTAAATTTGCCTGAAAAGTTCAATATTTAGAATTTCAATTTGTTTACTTTTGCAGAGCCTGCAGTTAGTTAACAAACACATTTACTCTACATGTAATTCCTACAATTTCATAATTCATAAATCAAAACTAAATCATTTTACGGAACCAGGAACCAAACATAAGCTAACCATGTGCTTGTAAACAAAACTGTTGGCCCCACATTTGCCCTAACTTGTAAAATAGTCTCAGCCAATATGAAAACCTAAAGAATCGTGACAAAATCTAGATCATGATCCTGCCATGAAAAAAAACGGGACATGATATTTTTGCCATATTGCCCAGCCCTGAAACTTCAGGCAACCTTCCATCAGCATCATCTGTCTCATTAGTGAAATTTTCATTTTTAGGTGAACTGTCCCTTTAAAGTCAACCTTTTTGATCATTTGGACAAATCATTCTCTGGTCTGACAGGTTAAAAATGAATGTACACAAGTCATCTTTGGGTGGGTATTCTGTAGGTCATTTCTGATTGGGTCCAAAATATTTTGAGGTGGATGACATAATCCTCAAAATCAAAATTTACGCTTTGAAAGGACGGAGATGAAGACTGAATGACAGAGGATACAGTCTTTCAGAAGTATGTGTCCAGGTTGGGTTCGATGTAAACACTCATTTGTATTCTGTGTTAGCAGAGCTTGTCATTTTGTTCCTGCTGTTACACACACTCATCTGTGGCAGCGCTGAACTTATCCCCTCTGTCTGAACTCTGAGTGGATCTGTAGAGTGAGAGAGATTATTAAATTACAGTGTACTGCTCACTTCACTCTAAGTGAGGCTGATCATACTACGTACCTCGTCTCAAACACACTTTTACACACAGATTACCAGATAATGAGAAGAGGTGCATAGTTCCTAATAATATTGTGTTTTGGGGCGAAGCTAATCAACAGGTTAAAGATTAAAGATTGGACAAAGCCAATTACTCGTGCAGATATTTGTCCCCCTGTGGCGTGGTTAGATGCGTGTTGTCATGCAGAACCAGTGTGTGTGATTTTGTTTTCTCAGTGTGAGAGGTAATTACTCAGTGTGACTGAAACAGTCATTTACCAGCATTATCACCTCCGTCCCTAATGGTCTTAGCATAACCTTTGCATTCATGTCGGGAAAGAAGCAACAGAGGGAAAACCTTTTTTATGATGGAGTCTCGTCTCATAGTGTGTGTGTGTGTGTGTGTGTGTTTTACAATAAATAGGAAATATAATGTCATACTGTATGTATAATAGGGCTGTGTATTGGCAAGAATGTGGCTATATGATACGTATCACGATACAGGGGTTGCAATATATTACAATATATTGCAATGCCGTAAGCGAGGGGATATATTGCATTTTTTAAAAATCCTATTTAGGAAAACTGTCATAGTATAAACGCCATCATATCCATAAAATCTGTTATGTTTTTTTGTTTGTTTGTTTGTTTGTTTGTTTGTTTGCTTTTCCCCAGTCCTAATATCATAGCCATAGTTTTTGTGCAGTAGCGGTTGGGGGTTTGAAAAAACTAAAAAAAACACTGTCACAAATCTTTGCATTAAAAATATAAATTTAAGAATCGACACGGTGTTTCTGAGAATGGATGCAACATGGCAAAACATAATATTGCAATATTGATATGTAGCAATATTTTCTTACACCCCTAATTTAGAATGTGTTTACAGAGGCCCTTTACTAGCTGTACAATTTATTTATTTATTTGTCATTTATTTATTTATTGTTCTTTACCTTTACTGATGAAACTTTACAATTTTTGTTGTCCATTTTGCTACTATTACGCTACAAATTTCCCCACTGTTGGCGATACAAAACATTATCTTCCTGTCATATCTTTTCTTATCTGATCTTATAAATTTTATATCCATATCATGATACATCATTAGATCATGATGGAATGTGGATATTTTATATCATGAAATCCATTAAGTTTTGTTTTTCTGTGTGTTTTATTGTTTACCCTAACACCCTCTGTTATTATATCCATATTACTGACTATTATTGATCAAAAAGTTTATTTAAAATCTCATTAAAAGCACCAGTGTATCAGAGCAATGGATCAAAAAATATTAGGAAATTTGATTTTGTCCATATTGTTCAGCCCTGCAATTTCAGGTATTTCTTGTGTTTCGTATGTAAGTTTTCCTGACATGTTTTGTTTCAAACGGGAGAGAAAAAGAGGGAAAAACGAAACGGGAAACCCTGTCTTTGCATTTTATTTTATTCACAGTCTGCTTAAATAAAAGTACCTGTGACATCTCACATGTATTCATTCAAAATTGTCTGAAGGGTTTTTATTGTCCTCTTCTTAAACTCAGTGTCATATTCATTGATCAGTTTTTGTTCACATTGCTCAAGGTTTGGACACTTCAAAACCTGTGCAGAACCTCTACAGGATAAGGAGGAATTCACAACTTGGCCTCATCAAAGATGAAAAAAATAAAACAATGGCGTTTTCAAGTAGTTCAAAGACACTTTGAGTGTCTGCACAGAAGGAATGAGCAGGGACATTTGTCATGAGGTGGAAAGCAGGTTATTGATGAACTTGTAAAATGAACCTTGCTTGTCAGTCTAGAAACATATCTGTTCTCTTTTTAAAGACTGCTGGTGGTAGACATGACTTTTCCCACAGTGCGCAGACTGCCGCCGGGGGGCGACATATGACATTTTGGGATTGTTTTGGGATTGCTCACTCGCTCACTCAGGGACAGAACTCAGTCGTACAGTAACACCTTCAACCACAATGTGGGTTGCAGTGGCAGAGTGGCAGTGTTCATGTTTTCGTTTGTTTACTCCACGGACAGATTAAGAAGCAGATCAACATTATGTGTGAGGGAAGAAGAAGAGGCGAGAGTTGGAGCCATGGATGTATTAAAAGAAACTGGATACCGATGGCAAAGATGGCCGCCCATTCAAACAATGAGAATGGCTCAACCAGTGCATCTGCTGAAAAAGGTTTCTGGCGTCCGAGGTTACACTGAATATGTGCAGTCGAGTTCCTCCCGCCTGCCCCGCCCACAAGATTCCACTAGTGCCATAGACTTTACATTTTGGGGACGTCACTGATTTTAAAATCCCTGTTTTTTTTTGTTGTTGTTGCTTTTTAAAGATATTTTGTGGGCGTTTTGTGACTTAATGTCATAGAACAGCTGAAGAACGGACAGGAAATGACACGCAGCAAAGGGCCACAGGGTGGAACGAACCCCGAGGTCGAACCCTGCAGCGAGGACACGGCCTCTGTACATGGGGCGCCCGCTCTACCAGCTGAGCTAAGAGGGCTTAAAATTGCTCAGCTCACAGATAGAGAAATTCAAATCCTCTGTGGATTAAAAATTCAAAATAGAAAGAGTCATAATTGAGTTTGTTTGCAGTTCAAGTTGACCTGTTGACAGTTTTACAGACGTCTTTTTTACAGTTGCAGCCAACGAGGAAAATTTTTCACTGCAGTACTGCCAGTGGCCACTACACGAGTTCGGAAGCAAGCAGATTCTGTCTCCAGTTTCTCTTAACCCATCCATGGTTAGAGCGGCTTAAAGAATTAGAGCCAATGCTTCATCATTCGACTCATTTGATAAGTGTCGCCCGACAAAAATGACTTAATTTCAACACAAACAATGTGTCGCTTAACTTTTTCGTTTCATCTTGCGTACCTGGAGAGTGTTTTTATGTTACGGACATCATCATATTTGGTCGTGTAATGTGATTGGATAGTGTTAGTGTCTCCATGGAGACCGTTTAAACTGAACTTGTTAATATTCTACCGTACATGTCAAATATAGGTATTGAGTTGATGACTTACACCTTTCGCCAAAGCTTGAATTAAAAACACCATACCACTCTTTCATTCCTGTCGAGCGACACTTATCAAGTGTTTTGAGCAGCGAAGCATAAATTGGCCTTATTTTATTTCACTGTGACATACTGTTGTTGTGGCTATACCATCGTTTGTTGTAAAGATTACCATGTGATAGCATTAGTTATTAGATGCTAACTGCACTTTTTGCTCCCTAGTACATTTTTTCCACTAATCGCACCAGGGACAGATGGCCTTTTTCCTCCGCAACATGGGTCTGAACGCATTCGTACTTGTTATTAAACACACTAAACATGCGAGAACACCAAAAGTTTTAAATTTACATCGTTGACATTATTTCTTTGTTTGGCAATCCAATCAGGCACATAGAGAGTCCCAAACATCCACTTACAAAGCGATGAAGATGCTTAGTTTTGACCAGGTTCTGCAGAAAAACACAAGACATGCACTGCTAATTTGTTCACCCTTTCCCTTAAGTCACAGCCAATTTGATATTTTCCAGCAGTTATGCAAAAATAACTAAATAGCTGTTTGGACACACGTGGTGTACCGACAGTGTGTGTGTGTGTGTGTGTGTGTGTGTGTGTGTGCGCGTGTGTGTGTGTCTCATTCATTTACTCTCTGTCCAGGATGAGGTACTGACTGTAATCAGGCGAGTGGATGAGAACTGGGCGGAAGGCATGCTGGGAGACAAGATTGGCATCTTTCCCATTCTCTATGTGGAGGTAAACACACGCACACACACACACAGAGTGACATGAAACACCCACATATCAAGTTATTACAGAATGAGCCGTGAGCGGAAATGTTGTAGCAGAAACACCTGTACTGTAAGAAAGTATTTTCATTTATCACAACTGCTGCATACGACAGAGGAGGCAGAAAACATTTCCTTTCTCGATTCTTGACAGTTTTTGTCGTTAATCTTTTTCTTCTATCGGTGGAAAACATTTCTACCTCTTTGATGATGAACGTAGGATATTAGCGCCGTTTACTTCTCAGCTTTCTTAAGAGGAAAGTGGATGAATCAATGAAATCACCAGTGGAAGAGTGACATCTTGAATACACAACTGTCAATCAATCAACTGATGCTTCCCATTTCTAAAGACATTTGAACAAGTTATTCTGATTCAGTATTAAAGATGATAATCTTGCTACCAAAGGCACTGCTGCTCCTGCTGTAATCCATTACTTTTGTCCAGATAAATGCTGAAAAGAGCTCTTGCCTAAGTTGATTGGCGGTTGTAAGTAGTGATGAATTATTTATCTTTTGCTGGTAATAGCCTCCATGCCACCTGTGCTGAAAAGAGAGACACGCTGAACCTCATTTTGAAGTACAATTTAACAGAGTGGAGATGGATATAATGGTTGATCATTTCAGACAGGAAAATGGTCGTGTTTCCATTTTCATTGCCAAGTCAAGTTAAACTGAACTTTTGATATGCTTCAAAAAGAAAAAGAAAGAACATGAATACAGTTCTATATCTGGTTTGGAGTCAATAAACTAGGCTACGCACATAGTGATTCTGTCAGAATCTGTCAGAATAAGGCACGTTATACAGGGTTTTTAATGAACAGAGAAGGGTTCATGGACTGGTTTGTTGTTTGAATAGATAAGACAGAAGAATCATTTAATCCCCTGATGCTGGCAACACACTAGATGATTTTTAAGCCCGATTCTGGGCCCGCTTTGTTTACTGTTCAGTGCACTGACGTTTGGAATAAAGTTTGTTAAAATGTAAGACATCCTGCCTCCATTACATATCTTTGTCACGAGTATTTGACAAATTACATTCCGATATTTTTTTGCTCCCTAGTATCATCATCGGCATCAGTCCCAAAAAAAGAAAAACAATATCATTCAAGCCTTACTGAGATTCACTTTTTGAGTTGTTTACTAGCAGTTATCATGATTATTCCATTTTTCTCTCATGCCTGTTTTTGGAGTTGGTATAAATGTCACTCTGTGCTATCCAACTCGCTTCTTTCTGACAGCGTTTAAGAACAGGAAGGAAACTGTCTCACTTTGGTTGAAAAGGGTGACACATGTTTTATTTTGACATTGTAATTGAACTTATATAGCAATATATATGTATATATATTATGTGCTCATCATTCTCTGCATAGTGCTTGGATGTTAAACTGCCTTAAGGTTCCCCATGTTCCCATGCCGTCTATGTTTTGACCACTTCTGTACTTATGTAGGAAAACACTACCGAAACATTCAAATTGTCCCAGAACTGCCAATTACATTAGCAATGCTGTTTGAAACAAGGCTGAGGTGGAGTTTTCTTGAGAGGATTTCCTCTCAGTAAAAGGATAAAACCCACAACACCCCGAACATTTTACCTTCTTTCATAGTGCCATGCCTGTCAAGAGTGAAATATAGTTTACTTTAATCCTTGTGCAACTAAAAAAAATCCATGCACAATTTGCTCTGGATCACATTCAAGGTTTTTTAAGCCGCGATTAAAAAATCGCCCGTAAAAACATGAGGGATATGTCTTTTCTTTTTCTTTTTTTCTTCCTTTTTGGTTGTTGTTGAGACTTCTCTTACTTGACCGACGCCACAAATATGTGAACACAAAGACTCCTTTGTGACACCGTCGTAAAGACGAATAATTAAACCTTCAAAACTCTCATGTTCACTCAGACTGGTAAGTGCTGTCATGACTGTGTGTTTGTCAAGATGAAAAGACTCATGAGGTCAGATCCAGTGTCACTATTACGTTGTGAGTTAATGTAGAGACTAAAAGGATGATATATCCTTTCAAACATGACATTGCTTCTCATCTGCTTTTAAGAGAGTTTATGTTTAATGAAGAATACTCTGATGACAAGTAACTCCTTTACACATGACATTACTGTACTTTTTGTGAATGGATTATAATATAAAACATATATAATATATACATATATGTTGCTGGACTTACTGTACAGAAGAAGAAGAAGAAGAAAAAGCTTTGAGAAGCAAGCAGAGTACAACTGTGAAACTTCATGGGTGGCTCACATAATTTTCTTTTTCTGTTGTTGTTGTTGTTTGTGCACAAACAAGATGAGGATGTGACATTATAGGCTGCTGCTTTAAATGATTTTTTTCATGATCTTCTGTAGACATTCATTAGTAGAAGAAGAAGAAGAGATGTTAAGTTCAGCAGAAAAGAGCGAAGGCAGATCTCAGTGTCAGTACTGGAGATGCCTTTTAATACCAGGTGTAAATGTATTGCAATGTATTACTAAAAGCGTTTTAAACATGCCAGGTGTAAACGGGACCACAGTGCATGTGTATGTCCACATGTGTGTAGGCATACTCATGTTCTGCAAATGCTTTTTTCTGTTTTGCTTTTGCTCTCCTCTAAACACAACCTTGTACACTAACCTGACTGAAAATGACATTTTTCTTTAACCTTTGGCACAGTGCAGTTCATCTTTTTAACTTATCACTTATAAGTACATTCATATTGCACAACCTGCTGCAGTTTCCATACTTATGCATGCACATGCTTCAAAAGACATAGATTTTCACTTCCTTCTGTTTATCTCGGTACTTGTGTTTGACATTTGTATCTGTATTGTTTTTACAGCAATGTGTTTGCTGTTCCAAAGCTGACACTCTCTTGGCATGATTTGCGCACCACCTTCCCTTGTGTAGGGTGTGTGGAAAAAGTCCCACATTGCACTTTTGTGTCTCTGTGCAGTCGTCCACAATGAAAAAAGAAACATACTGCTAATTATTCATTTCAAAAGTTTGGCAATTTCAGATATTCTCCCATATCCATGTGCTGGCATATATATATTTTAATTGGCCGGCCATTATACAGTACTTAAAAATCTGCAGATACAGATAATATGAAAAATGACTAAAAGTCTAACCCTAGTTCTGACGTATGAATTCCCTTTCCCCGTGGGTAAATAAAATATCTATCTATCCTCCTATCTCTGTGGGTTTGCAGCCTGCTCAGGTTTTGGACTCTTGGCTACCCAGTCACGTCCCAATCAAATTAGCTGTTTGACCAAACGACTCTCTTAGGTGATGATGATTAAACCACAGGCCTGGAAAAGTCAGGACAAACACAAAGAGACACACAGGGGTTCCCATTAGATAGAGATGCATCAATAATTTAGACCTCTCCATCACTGCGACACAGCAGGGGTACAGGGTACGTTGTGTGTGTGTGTGTGAGTGTGTGTGTGTGTGTGTGTGTGTGTGTCTGTCTGTCTGTGTGTTTGTCTGTCTGTCTGTTTGTCTGTGTGTCTGTCTTTCTCTATGTGTGTCTGCGTATCTGTCTGTCTCTGTGTCTATCTGTTTGTCTGTGTGTGTGTGTGTCTGTGTGTCTCCCTGTCTGTCTGTCTATGTCTGGGTGTCTGCGTGTGTCCGTCTGTCTGCCTGTCTGTCTGCCTGCTTGTCTCTCCATCTGTCCGTTTGTCTGTGTGTGTGTACATCTGTCTGTCTGCCTGACTGTGTGTCTGCATGTCTGTCTGTCTGCCTGCCTGTCTGTCTGCCTGTCTGTCTATTTGTCTGTCTATCTGACCATCTGTGTGT
>JAQLOL010000005.1:17842099-17862674 GCA_029783665.1 Naso thynnoides | reverse complement strand
TATGGTTTCGGGAAGGAGTCAGGACATGCATGTCAAAGAGCGTCCTCACAACTATAGATTTACAAAGGGTGTGTGTGTGTGTGTGTGTGTGTGTGTGTGTGTGTGTGTGTGTACTGTTTATTGTTAGCTGGTGTCTAGCCTGCAGGATGCGAGTCAAATACAGTAACATTGTCAGCTTTAATAATATCACATTTCAAGAAGCACTACACACACACACACACACACACACACACACACACACTCAGGTAATATGCACACACATGCATGTCCGATGTGGGTTTGTTCTCCTGATGAGGTCGGACGTTTCCATCTTGACCTGGCAACTATTGCTGTTGCCATGGGGGACGGGATACAGTCCCTGTATCTGTTACCATGGCAACGGAGAGGCAGCCCATGCAGGGCTTGTTTACTCTTACTGTCTTCTGTCGCTAAATACTACAGATGTCTGGCAGCGACAGGACCAAAAACTCATTTATATGTTAACGCAGATGCAGTACACAATACACAGTACATAAACACAGTCACATATAGTAGGCTGCTAAGTACTACATTTATCAGTGTACCTGTTAGTAGGCAGCGACATATTGATCAGGCAGAGCTTGCCATACAATTGGAGGGGCGAAAATCGTTCAGTCAGCCTCTTGTGGTCACATTACTACCACAGAGAGAAATGACTTGAATTCCCCTAAAGACTTTAATAAATGTCAGGTCTTACTGCAGAGTTAAAGCAACGATACCTGTTGGATTTGATGTGAATCAGCTTTTCTGATTCTGATAGTCTTTTTTTAGCATTGATTTCTTATAATAGATCATATAGTTCATAGCTAATTGCTATGTAATATATCCCAAAAAACTGTTTAAATCCTTTATCGTGAAAGGTTGTCTGTTTCTTGTCTGTAACTTCCTGAAGAAGGCTGGTTGGTGAAGTAATAATCTTTTAACCATGTGTTATGTATAGAATTCTCCAATTA
This sequence comes from Naso thynnoides, assembly GCA_029783665.1. Lineage (NCBI taxonomy): Eukaryota > Metazoa > Chordata > Actinopteri > Acanthuriformes > Acanthuridae > Naso > Naso thynnoides. The sequence goes on along the minus strand of JAQLOL010000005.1, from coordinate 17,861,703 downwards.
TATCAAAGACATTTTAACCCTTTTCTAAAGACAAGTACCTAAGTGTTTTCCTATTGTTTCTATATATAATATTCTGTATTTTATAAAGATTGTTAGTGATACACAATCTTTACTGGTTTGATGAAAAAGTTCATAAAGTCATTAGCATATCTAACATAATCAAAGGCTTCAAATTGGTAAAGATTGTTTGCCAGCAGGGTTAGGGTTAGGTTTGGGCAGCACGGTGGTTTAGTGGGTTGCACTGAGTCTCACAGCAAGAAGGTCATGGGTTCGATTCCTGACTGGAGAAGGACCTTGTCGGCTTTGCAGGTTCTCCTCGTGTCTGAGTGGGTTCCCTTCAGGTGCTCCAGCTTCCTAAAGCTCTCATTTCTTTTCAGAAAAACCTAGAGAACCTTTTCCTAGATAACTTACCCGGTGAATAAAGTCAAATAATTGCTCAATGAGTATTTTGCCTGAGAGACCGTTTATCACAATAATGTCTTACAATGTGTTCTAAAGCTTTTGTAAGCAGTAAACCTCACTGCGAGTGAGGGAATGTTCTCTCGTATTTTTAGGTGAATTTAGAAGCAGAATAATGGGAATGGTCACTGGCAGCCGCAGTTGCTTCACACGTACTTAAATGTTGTTTTGTTGTTGCATTGCGGTATGACAAGTAATTTTGTATTATTTTATACTTAGTGCTGCTGTTGATTGACTCGTTAGAGCATTTTACAAGCAATTTCACCACATATATATACACACACACACACACACACACACACACACACACACACACACACACATATATATATGGTTGGTGAAGTTGCGTGTAAAATGCTCCTTTGATAAAAAATGTCCCAAGCAATCATGATTTATTTAGATAATCTTGTCTTAACTACTTAAGAACAAAAAAAAAGCTAAATAGTTAAGACGCTGAAGGATTGTGTGCGTTCTCACTCCCAACTTGTCACACACTGACGCTCGGTCAGGACCCTGTTGGCCTCACACACTGGGTATCACTTTGGCCTTCAAGTCAGAAAGTCTTTGTATGGTACAGTTTCTTTATGTTAAGGCAACACAACTACTCTGTTAGAACTACTTTTGCTCTTACTCTGACTTAAGTCCTGGTCGCCGTGCCAGAGTTCTGTGTGTGTCTTTGTTGGGTGGAGCCGTTGCTTTCAAAAGCTTCCAGAGTTGCCACAGATGGGTTTACATTGGACTTAACTGAAAGCCTGGTGCGTCACTCACAGATGCTCTGTGTATGCTGTGCTTTGAAAAGTGATACCAAGGGGTCTTGACCAAGCAGCCAAATGTGATGTTTGAATGTTGCGTCTCTGGCAAATGCTCTTTTTTACAGTTGCTATGTCACTCCTCCACCCCCATCCTCCTTTTTAGAAGAAGCTAACACAAAACAGGCTTGAAATACTCTGAGAAAAGGGATGGCATATGGTGGGATGACCAGCTTGCACGGTTCCTTTCTCTGACCTCATAAAATTTGCAATTGTAGATCAAAATTGTAGATTGTTTTTGTAAAGAAAATGTGGAAAAAAATCAATATTTTCAACTTGTTCTGAATTTTCTTGAATCACTTTATTAATACTGCTGGAGATAATAGTAAAAGAGCCCTGAAATTTGGTACTCTCTCCTCCTTTTTTAGCACACTGACGGAGATTTCCATTTTTGCTAATGTTCCATCACTTATGTATTCATTCATTTATTTGGATTGTGTATTTGTAATAGCTTTGCTTTCACTTTGCATAATACATATTAGGGGAAATCCACATGGGAGATAATTGGTATTTGGCGAACGCTTTTCTTAATTTTTCCTGCAGGCTTAAAATGATTCTATAATTTGACTTTACAATGTGTCTATTTCATTTGTTCCCCAGATATCTGGCTCTGTACGCCTACAAGCCGCAGAAGGCTGACGAGCTTGAACTTAGGAAAGGGGAGATGTACCGGGTGACAGAAAAGTGTCAAGACGGGTGGTTCAAAGGCACCTCGCTGAGAACTGCTGCCTCCGGCGTCTTTCCAGGAAACTACGTCACCCCCGTGTCAAGGTCAGTGATGTAAATCTTGGGTAAATCTTGGGCGTTGGGTACGTGGAAGGTTTTAAAGCAGTTTCCCAGTCCAGGTAAGATGAAGTAGCAGTCATATTGTTGTGGTTAGTTAGTAATTACATACAGTTTCTTCTAGGGCCTGACCAGTATGGATTTTTTGGGGGCGGGGGGGCTGATGTCTACACTGATATTAGGAGGAAAGAAAATTCTGATACCTGATATATATTTATATATCAGTTGAATGTGGTTATGATGAATATATGTAATGGAGGCAGGATTTCTTACATTTTAACTTTATTCCAAAAAACATCAGTGAACTGAACAATAAATGTATTAGTTATTAAATAAAGACCCTCTGACCCCCTCAGCATTTTTTCCGGCCTCCAAAACTGTTAAATATCGATTCATATCGGAAAACAAATGCTGATATATTTGCTGGAGGTCAATACTGGCTGATAATATTGGCAAACCAAATTGCCAGTCAGGCTCTGGCTCCTTCCAAATTTTGCTGAGACCACAGAATAACCCGGCCCTGACCTCCGAATCCTTACAGACAAAGAAACGAATGGACATAGTTTTCTATCTTTACCAATCCCGAGCTTATTCTTTCACTTATTTTTAAGTGCTATACATCAAATGATTCAGGATAACCTATTCTTTCATGTCAGTGCAGTGTGAAGTCACAATCATGCATTGCCATATTGCATACCATTATTGCCTTTAAAAAAAACAAAAACAAGCAAACTTGTTTTGTTGGATAACTCAATAGCCAACCAGGGAATTTCAGTTTTTTCGGTATGGAAAGTTGTATTCTGGTGTCTTGAAGCTCTTTGTGAAGTTTGGTGCAAATTCGAACTTTCCTCAGTGACTCACAGCCACTTATTCGCATATCATCCTGGGCATTTGTGACAACATGCACATTTTGGTGCTGTCCTCTTACTTTGGTCAGTATCACCTCTGAGAGTAAACATCACAGTGTTATAAATCATTGATCGTCTTAGACATAACATCGGCCCTGAACGTTGCACAGGCACCATTCAAAGCGCATCAGAAAGCTGAGAATCTCATGGTTTGAAGACAATTTAGAGCTAGTCTGTCACTTAAAAAAAAAAATATATATTTTGTAAACATATTTCAGTGTAACATCAAGCCTTCCTGCGACATGATTAATCCCTAGCTGCTGCATTTGTAGTCCAGGTGAGAGAGCTGATGGGTTAGCCTGGGTGGTCAGAGAGTTCCTTCTCTTTTTTCAGTGAAGCCAGTGAAATCTTTTTCATCATTGTCATTTCAACAGATGACATTTCAAAGCTCTGTTCCACTTATCACTCAGTTCATTTGCTTTGGTCATGTAAAATCCAGCAGTGCGACACACTCGGACTGAGGCCCATAATTTTCTCCTCACACAAGGGCGGTGGAGGCGCTACAATGGTTGTAATTTACATTGTAATTTTTTTCGTGGTCATTTCCTGCCTCCGACTGTGCCGAATGCAGATCAGGCTGAGCCGCACAATTTCGCCTCTCGCTATGACAAGTAAATTCTGCCTGTGTTTCCTTGTCACAAAGGCACGCCCAAAAAAAAGCAATTTTTTGGAATTGAGTTTGCGGAGGCAAAATCTGCAGAGACTGAATTCCTCATGGTGATAATGCATTCTGCCTGCTTCATCCTCTGCTCCACACTTGGCCCTCTTTGTCACAATTCTGCTTCACCTCTGGCCAGTAAAACTGCCAAAATTATTCAGTCACAGCAGAAGCACATTCTGAGAAATGCTGCTTACCAGGAAGGGACTGTAACCTGCCAGAGAGTGGGAAACCTTGTGAAAAGCAGTTATCTTTTAGGAAAGGTGGATTTTTGTATTTAACAAAAGTGCAAAGATCAGCTTCACCGATTTAGTTGACAAATTAGAATTAAACTAGGAAAATATATTTATATATATAAGAAAATTTGCGAAAACCTGAGATATTTCAAATTTGCTTAAAAATGAAATTTAAAAACAGCAGTCAGTTATAACTTCTTTCTTTGTAATGTCAGGTTATAATATATTCAGTGTGGATAACTATTGCCACCATAAGACGACTTATTTTCATCTTTCTCATCAGTTTTGGCACCCTGAAAGGTGTAACTCGTAGTTGTTGAAACCAAATAAACCCGAAAGAGTGTGCTGAAAATGTATTTGGCAATTTAATTACCCTCATTATTTTTGTATGCGTGAAAACATTTGCAGTGGCTGTTCATCTAATCAGTATTCTGCTCCATGATGGAGTCGAAGTAAAAGACAGAGAGGAAGGAACTGAAAGCAAAGGGGAATTGGAATAATAGAAAGACAACGAAAACGGAGAGGCAAAAATGGGAACGGGAAAGATAATGAGAAGATGAAAGATGTGATGCTGTAGGATGGGCAGAGAGAGCATGAGAAAGAAAGAAAATGAAAGGAGAGAGAGGAGGGGAAAGGGTAAAAGACTGATCAAGGTAAAGAAAGAAAAAGGCAAAGAAGGTAGAAAGTGTAAGAGAAAAGATAGGAACAAACTGAAGGAGGAAGTCATTGAAAAAAAGGCAGTGTTAGGAGAAGAAGACAGAGAGAGCAAAAGAAACCGAAAACGATATAAAGAGATGAAACGGCTGCAAAAACAGCAGGTGTCCTTCTCTGGTGGATCTGAATAGCTGTTTCTCATTCTGCAGTTATGCAATCTGGAAGAGAGAAGGAGAGACAGAAAGAGGGGAAGAGAGAGGCAAGATGGGCAAGTAATCAAATGAGAAGCAATTTGTTATTTTTACGCAAGCACGCTCTCTCCTTCCCTCCCTGCCCTCTTTCTTCTCCCCCTCCTTTGTCTGCAGTGCAGCTCAGAAATTTCTCAATATGATAATGAGACGCTGCCAAAGATGCACACACACACACACACCCACACACACACAAACATACACACACAGTAGAGTTCAACCAACACAGGCAGACACAAACAGACATGTCAACGTTTTTGAAATGCAGTTTAAATTTTTTAAATCCTTGTTTCAGGGTCTATAATCACAGTTGATACGAACGCACAGTATTTCTGCAAAGAATTCATGAATGCATTCGGATTATTGTAATCCAGGTTATAAATTTCAGATCTTTGAAGGTGCTCGTATGGCATAAAAGCTTGCTTCGGAGGGCTAAAGAATGCAATTTTTGGTTCAGAGGATGAATGTCTTCTTTTCAAAAACTGCGCAAGTCTCAAAAATGTCTCATAAGAGCAAAAAAAACATCTGGATGTTCTTTATGAGTCCAGATGTTGAACCTAACACGCATAATAAGCAGCTAAAATTAGAGCATGTATATGTGCTGTCCCTAGAGAACCTCAGATCAAAGATTTTGTGAATAACATTGCTGTGTCCACTGGTAGACACACACACACATACTCACAAAGGCATAACTCTCTATGTGTGTGACAGGAAGTCGAAGGGCGGCCATAAGAGTGTGAATACCCTCGGGTCAATAATGTTCAGCGCACTGTTCTGCCATTCAGCACTCTGCAGCCCGCGGCTCCGTATATGTTACAGTAGGGCACAAAGTTGTGCTGATCCGCCAGCCAGACAATAGCAGTGACATCACTCTCTCTGACAGAGGATAATGATACTGTTCGCAGCTCCTGCTCTGTTATTATGGACTAAATACTGGCTATTAACATTTTGCACTTTACAAGAAGACTCGACTGCAGCTCTGTGAGGCTGCACTAAGACACAGTGCTGCTTTGAGCTAAACGGCAACATCACAGCTTGCTAACACAGTGATAAAAACATTACCATGTAATGAGCAGATACAATGGTACCATGTTCACTAGCATGTTAGCTTGTTGCCATGTAAATATTTGCTAATTAGTACTAATCACAAAGTGCAGCTAAGGCTGATGTCTTTCACATTGTAAAAATTTTAAATTCTGCAGAATTCTAAATATGACCTGATGACGGCGCCAGGTGAAAACCGATGAATCGGCGAGAACCTATCAGTTATATCCTGATTGGCACGAGTGTCCGTGCCAAATTTAGAGGAGAAGTTTAGATTTTTGCACATTAAGTCCTGTCATTGGAGTCATTGAGATCATATACAATGGTAAGTAGTGGTATTATGACAGACGGTGCAGTCTTGAGAATGCAAGCTCACTGCTGATGTCACCGCGAGCCGAAAACAACTGAGGTGCAGCAGCACTGAAAGTGGATCAACAATCCAATAAAAAAGCACAATAAACGCTCGTTTTAAAGGACAAGAAACTCTCCAAATGTTTAGTGGTGTCCTCTCATGTACTGACACTAAGGGTGGTCTTACCGCAGGGGCCTGATCATGTGTACTCTGGCACAGTCTGCATGAGATGTGAAAATAACTGTGCTCAAACAAGGAGGTGGGCTGCTACGTGATGGGCTGTATGGGAGCATTTCAGGTTTTTCCACGACACACAGCCGTTGTCACCTATCAACCATGACAAGGCAGTTAACTTGGGTGCAAGTAAAGAAGGAGCCAGAAAATTTTTGTTTACATTTAAAAACATTTAAAAACACAGTCCTTGACTGCCAGTGCTTCATCCATTATGTTAGCTTGAAAAGAAAAGGTTTTGCTTTTTCTTCTTCTTTGTGTGTATTGTGTGTGTACCAACTGTGTGCATACCGCCTCCTACTGTATCAGACTGTGTACGTACACAAGCGTGCTCAGGCACGAAACGACGTCACTAATGTGAAAGCGGGCCAGCGGGGGAGAGGGGAAGGGGAGCAATTGTGCAGGGTCACGGTACGAAACAGTCGTGCCTAATGTGAAAGCATCCTAAAACTTGAAGTTAAACATCCACTTACAACCTGAAATGGCTGTTTCCCAAAGCAGCTGAAAAAGTTGCTTTTTGAGTTACGCACTCTCGTTTAACTTCATGTTTTTTTAATGTCGGTACATGAGATGACACCACTAAACATTCGGTGAGTTTTCCGTCTTTTTAAATGAGCGTTTATTGTGTTTTTCGGCAGATTATTGAAGCTCTTTCAATGCCTCTGCGCCTTCGTTGTTTTCAGCTAGTGGTGACATCAGCAGTGAGCTTGCGTTCTCAAGACTGCACCGTACATCATAGTAATGCTGGAGAACATCATATATGATCGTAAATATCCTGAGTATAAGGCTTGATGTGCAAAAATACAAACTTCTGTTTTAAAGGTAATCCATCCAATTGTGTTGAGACATTTCGCCCACCACCTCCAGGTGGCGCTAGAGGTAAAGTAGGGATCAACAGAATCATTACAATGCATCCTCTGGGCACCATTAATATTTGTCCAAATGTTGTGGTAATCCATCCGACAGCTGCTGAAACATTCTAGACCAAAGCGGAGGTCAAAAAGAAATCCACCACTGTTTTACAGGAAAAGGTGTCTAAAGCAGAATGACTTATGCTAACACATGACCGAAGCAAAAATCAGTATCATCTTCAGTCATTTGAAACTTTCAGTGACAAACAGTATCTGTCTCCTTTCTCTGCTCTGCAGGGCTCCATTCGGAGTTGGTGCTTCCCGGGGCTCATGTTTGTCCAGCCCAGTGGGTGGAGGAAGCGGGTGCAGTCAGGTGGGGAGTAAAATCTCCGACCCTTCGTCCCCGGGCTCCCCAGGGCCCTCTTCGTCCCGTCCCTCCACCCCACTGGTCAACTCTGCCAACTCCGTCAGCACTGTCAGTCCCGCCTCCTCGCCACAAACTGCCGCCGCCCAGCTGAAGAACTGCATGCGCTCCAGTCAGCATACGGTTAACCAGGCACGCACCTCGATGCAGCTGGGTAAGCAGAGGCTCGCAAAAGAATCAGCTTTTTTTTAAAAAGTTCATAATAGGTTTTGATCAGTGATCTCTCTTTTAATTGGCAAAGTTACACCAGAGTCTTTAAACATTAAAGAGTATATGTTTTAGTTTTGCTCCACATTTAACAGTTTATTGATCAACCCCAAGCTGATGCTGACTGATTAGCAGTTAACCAGTACAAGTAAAAGATTTTTTTACCTTAAGAAATACAGAATTGTGAAAGAAGAGGTGAGTCATGTTGCATCTTTCCAGAGAAATGCTAAAAGCAAGTATTTCATCAAATGGAGATGTGTCCGTCTCTGATATTTTTCCAACCTCACGCTCTGCAGTGTCACGTCTTGTGATAAGACTGCTCACCAGCCTACAGGCTTACAGGAGTCCACATCATGTGGGACCCTGCAGCATTTTAGCCACCCTGCTCTGTGATTACAGAATAATAGGATATTGATTGGTCAGTTATTCAAGTAGCCTCTGCAACATGTAAAAATGTGCAGGCATATGCTCACAGCTGCCTCTTTAACCCTGATTTTTTCAGTGGCGATATTAGCATAACAAATAAGGAAAATCTGGATGATAGCACAAGGATTTTGTGATCAGGCTGCAGTAATTTGCTTGAATTCAGCCCCAAGAGCATTTCTGACGTCGTCTGGTGATGTTGGCTGAAGACCTGACTCCAAGTAGCTCCAGCTATCATTCGACGTTAGGGCTTTTTGCAGGCCAGGAGCTGGGAAATGACTTTCCATAAGGAAATCACTGTCTGCAGGGGCGGAACAGAAAAAAATCTTTCAGACTGTGGTTGGAAGTTCCCCGTTGTCCAGTTAGCCCCAGACCACAAGTACACACCAGTACAATCAACATAGATACACCAGTACATCAGTATGTTGTACCTATGTTGATATTGAGTCATATGCACCAAGTATCTTGAATTACAATTCATACACTTCTTTCAGTCCACCCAATCCAATCCAGTTTTTTACAAATAAGAAATGAAAATTCCCTTTTCCACCTATTTTTGTGCAGAGGTGAAACAAGAGGAGACAGCTAAGGGATGACAAGCATCTCGAACCAGGGCATGCAAATATATTATCAGGGTCTTACACTCCTGTGGGACATAACTTGCATTTTTAAACCAAAAAAAAAAAAAATTAAAAGATTAAAAACATTATTGATACATGCACAAAGAAAAAATAGGGCACAACAGAGCAGTACTGAAAAAAATATATAGAGCAAGAGACTGTTTTTTTTTTAAATAATAACTGATCCCGAAATCAATGTTAAATAATAAATAGATACAGTAAGGTGATAATTATGATAATGAAAAGAAGAAGAAGAAAAATTGCAAAAATATAAGTAACAAATAAATAATTAATTAAATAATTAATACTTAAAGGAAATACAAACATCCATACATTTGCGAATGGTCACTGAACTTTTGACAAATATGACTGAAAACAGCAACAGCAACACCCCACCCCCCCACCCCCACCCCCCTCGTGTCCAACACAAGGAAATGCATTTCTTTATGGAAGGGTTTTAAGCCTCTATTTCATATCAAACCAAGACGATCTGACTAAATGTAACGTTCTGACCGTAGCAGAATAACATTTTCCAGATTCATGACGTGTTAGAACTATGAATAAATTCTTTTTAATCACACAAACTTACTTGACAATCCAAATGAGCAACTGAACTGCCGAAAATAGCTTGTGAGCTACAGCAGCTTGTTAGCTAAGCTTGCACACTGTCATGGGGTCTCTCAGAAATCCATTGCCAAAAGTTCCACTTTTTCAATGTACTTGAGGACCGAAATAATACAGAGGGGTGGAGTTTCGCAGGCATATCACAGAGACTCCCAGCACACTCCCACTTGACCTCTGCACACGTACATGAGCGGAAACGTGGCGTTAATCTAGTGAGGTTACACACAGAATATGGATATAATTCAAAAACAGTCGCCTCCTTTTATAGAAAGAGTCTGCTGAGCCTCTGTTGACAGACATACTTGCATTTGAAAAAAGAAAAAGAAAAAGAACAAGCAAACACCACACAGACAGAAACCAGAGGGGGGATCTGGCGTGTCCTTGCTCAGAGGCGACAGCAGTAAACACAGAGCCATCATGCTGAGAAATATTTTGCATTGAAGAAAATGTTCTGGGGTAAAATGAAATGGTGCACGTGTTAGCGGATGATCATATTCTCTGTATTGCAAAATGTTCATTGCCAGTGTCTGTGGGTTCAAGCATAAGACAAAGACAAGAGACTAGATGTGAAGCCCTGTGATACTGTTGTTGGACGCAGACATCGTGCACCCGTCCACACTCTTATTTCTCTCTACATTACATGAACAGACTGAGTCTTCACCGAACATAAGCCACCATTGTAGAATATTTACAAGAACATATTTTAACTGTGGAATAGCTGCAGTATTTTAGCACAATTACAATGTTACAACATGCAAACCTGTGCAAGTACACTATGCACCCAAGACAAGACTGACAGCCCCGATCACACAATGGTACTGATGCACACACTTGCACACAATTCTCTCCAACACACACACACCTGTCTGTGTGCAAGGCCCACATCATGTCGGCCTTGTTCTCCACTCAGAGCCTATTTGTCTCTCAAGCTCCCCTTTCTCTCCTTTTCTTTTTATCTTTTCTTTTTTCCTTGGGAGAAAATAGTGGCCAAAGGTTTCTTTGGGGAGGCTGAAGAGTACACACTGTGAGAACACTTCCAAGAATACGGCACACACACAGACATGCGCTCTCCCACGCCACATGCAGACTCACAAACACAGAGCTGAATGACATCACAGCGCTTTTTGTTTTATGGAGGCGTAATGACAGAGCTTCATGCCTCTCTCTGTCCACCTCTTTCCTTTTTTCCTTGTATTTTTTTTTCTCAGTTTCTCTCTCTCCCTCACAACCACATGTGCACAAACACACACACACAAACACACACCCACACACACACATCTGGTCTCCATTACATAGTAAAGTATATGCATAGTTTTGGAGTTTAGTGGTTTTATCCCATGACCAGCACACCTCTCTATGGATTTCTGTCTGAGCACTGCAGTGTACACGAGCAGGTGGCTTGTGTGTGCTTGTGTTTGTGTGTGTGTGTATGTTTGTGGGTGTGTATCTCTGTGTATTTTTGTCCTCATGAGCACCAAATGTCCTCATACAAATTAAAGGCTGTGAAAAGTGCCCCAAGCACACAGCCAGTTTTTATTTCTACACAGGGTTTGTTGGAATTAGAGCCTTGAGTTAGGTTTTAGATTTTCACAGTATCTTTTTTTTTTATCTACATTTTTAGCAAGGTGGTTTAAATATGGGACCTCATCCTCTCAGATTGGCCTGCTCTCCTTTTGTTGTTGCAAAGATGAGCGACGGCAATGGTGAATTACAGGTTTAAATAAGTAATTTGTAAAACACTGCATTGTATGTGCTTGCCATCTATCTTATTGTTTTGCTATTACAAGCTATGACCATGGTTAATGCTTAAGCAGTTAGGACATGAGCAGAACTGTGTGTCCAGTAGTTTTATTTTGCATTATCCAGTTCTAAAAAAAATAGATATAAATTTGGCAAAACAGTCCAGTGCACCTTGCAGGAAGTGGGGACTGGCTGTCTTTGAAAGTGCATTAGTATTCGTGAGAGTGTTAATTGCCTAACAGGGCTGAACATACTGTGTGTTGATGCTGCAGCAGGTGGACCTGACGCATCTACATACCAGAAACACAGATTATGTTGATAGCAAATGTTCTCCTCAGATCTGGAGTAAGACTAAAACCCCCAGGTTGGCTGTATGAACAGGTGATAACTACTGACGGCACTCATGAAAAGGCTCTCACAATTATCATGGATTAACCCTGAAAGCTCCCCAGCATTGTGCCCAAATATGGGCGCTGTTATAGATCCATAAAATAGAATAATGTTACATCTAAGGAAATTTTATTGCCGTGTATACATGGTGCTTTGAAAAAAGTGCTGTAATTAATCAACTGTTTGGGTTTTTTTTCTATCCTTACAATCTTTTGGCAACAACAGGCCTGTAAGGCGGCATACGCTGTTCACAGACCTACAGAGGAACGAGCATTGAAAAGTTTGAATAAAATGCATGTTAGATTAGTTTTTCTAGCTTTTCAAGTTGTGCTTAAACTTAAATATGTTACCAGACTACAGTTTCAGACTGAGGAAAGGATGAACAGATAGTGCCTGCTTCCCCTGGTGCCCTAATGTTAGAAAAAACACTGCAAAAGTGCCCTCTTGGATGCCCCTATGGTAGATATAACATGATGAGGGTGCCCTTCCAGGGGACAAAATGTGGTAAAATGTCCTCCTGGGTTCATTTCCATTTGTTAAAACGTGGTAAATTGCCTCCTAGGTTGCCCTAGAATTGGACAGAACATGTTAAAGTGCCCCACAGCATACAACAAGTGCACTTTTTACTATTGTCGCCCCTGCCCCTTAAACATCCTGAATTCGCCACTGATGAACATGTTTCTCCTGACACCACAAACACATTTAAGGTACAGAAATATTTCTTGCTTTAAGCTGTGAATATAAGACAATGTGTGTGTTTGTGTCTGTTTCAGTCCACAGTCCTCCTGCTGGAAGCCCAGAGCGCCCCACAGTGGTCATCTCACCCCTGCGTTCCCAGAGTTCCTCCCCCTCACGTTGCCCTGGCCAGTCGGGTCGTCCACTCTCCATGGTTTCTCCAGGACCCAGCCTAGGGCCCTCGCCCCTCTCCTCCCCCGCCTCACGGCCCCTCCTGCCCCTCTCCTCCCCTCTCTCCTGCCTCACGCCTCCCAACGTGTCAGCAGTGCTCCTCAACGGGGAGCCAGCTAGTCCCCTGCATCCTCCATTACCGGGTCCCTCCCACGTGCACACCCAGGGGGTCCACGCACCCAAAGCAGAGAAGGTGAGCCTCATCCTCACGAAAACAACCACGAAACCTGGCTTGTTTTAAAAAATGCCAGTTTGCACCAACATTCAACAGTCATGCTGTGAAAAAAAAACACTGTGGAAAAAGATGCTAATGCCTCCAGATTACTTTGTCCCTAATGGAATAATTAGATCTGTTGCTTTTTCAAAACAACTTCTATTATTTTCTCCACGTGTGTTATCAGGAGCTGAATGCAGTAAATTCATTTTTGTTTTTACATAGGAAGTTATTGTCCAGGTATATCAAGACATGACAGATTGTGAAACAAAAAGGACTCCCCAGGAAAGAAAATCTCAACTCCTGATCATAAAATAAGTCTATAAAGTGCATTAAGTTGTTGTGTCTGAGGGCAGAATGTATAATCATAACATAAACTACACTAAACAGGCCAATACTAATGACTGTTTAGCCAAAAGGCAGTTTTAAAAAGAAAGAAATTAGATTAAAGAGTTTTGATTAATGCAGTTCCTAACAATTATCATTATCGACCCCTGCTTGTTTTCTTCATTTTTCAGGTTAAAACTGGGATAGGCAGTTTGTTTCGGGGGCGCTGCAGTGTTTCCCCCACATTCGTTTATTTGTGGCTGGCTGCCACAACATAAAGTTTGTCCGCCACATAATTATTTTTCATTTGTGGAGCTGAGTGTCTTGGTCACTCCCTCAAGACAGCACATCAGTAAATAGCAAGATGTTATATATTCCAATACAGTGGGTAGCAATGTAGCTTTTAGTCCGTCAGTAAAGCCAGATGAATTTTGGAAAGTATTTTGTATTGCAGATAAATTTGTCACTAGCCTGGTTGAACCCATTCTGATCATGTGAGTTTGGATTTCTGTTGCTGTGTATCTGTGTATCTCATTTATTTCTCATTTATTACATGTAAAAAAGTGTTACTACCCATAATGGCAACTAGCTTTATGTTAAAGTACATATAGTGAGACTCAAAACCAATGAAGCGCTGATAGAGTAAATACATAGCCTACTTCTTTATCATGTTACATGTCCATCGCGAGCACCCCCAACTCCCCTCCCCACAGACAACCGCCGCCACAGTTGAAGTCTGAGTGTTCCGATTGGCTGCTCTACAAAGTTAGACGGCCTTCACGTACCCTTAGCTAGAAAAAAACTCCCGATACAACAGCAAACAACCTAGGAGGAAAAGTTGCTCTTTCAGCTCTAGCAACAATTGCAATCATGGCAAAGCAACCTTAGAAAGGAGGACTGATATATCAAGACGATCATCTAAAAGAAAAAATTGATAATAACGTAAAGAGCAAACCAGGCCGGAGGGCGGAGCTTCGGACCAAAAACAGGGAGGGGAGGCGGCAGCAGAGTTGCTTTCTTAGGAGTCTCATGCTAAAGCTAGCTTGATTTTCAGATGTTGTCCCGCCCAGCTTTAATCACATTGTCTATAAGACGAAAGAAAATAGTGAACAGCCTAAAAATGCCTGTTTTTTTTTTCTTGTTTTGTCTGATCAGCACTTCAAAAGACAAAGAGTCTTAAAAACAGACTTACTGGATTTGTTTTTTTCACTGTGTATATAGGTAAAAAAAATTAACAGTTATCATAGTTGTTGCAGACAAGTTTTCTCATTCAGCTACTTAATTCTATTAAAGTAATTGATTTGTATCTAAGTGTGATTGTTCTTGGTGAAAATTTTCACAGTCAAGGAGCCATTTTGTGTATAATGATGTATTTAGTTTTCACACCTGCATTTAGAGAACACAGTACCTGTTGTTTCACACCACACATGTGAGTGCAGAAGAAAAAAAATACATGTTGTCCTTGCCATTTTCAACTCAATTTTAGTCGTCTTTAAACAAAACTCGTTTTATATATCTGCATATTTAATTAACCTTATCACCGCGTCAGCTGAGCAATGTAAATGTGATATCTGATGTGTTGGTTTAAGTGTCATATACCCAAGCAGCTGGCACAAACGCTTAATGCCGTCCTATATGTTGTGAGATCTGCGGCGTTAAGGCTGTGGATGTTAAATCAGGCTGGGCTGACAGTGAAGGATGGCGCCGAAAGCTCGCATCTGTCTCAGCTCCATTTGTTTCACTGTTGGCTCGACTGTCTGGGACAGCTAATCTATGGCTCGCTGACAAACAGCTCATTGACTATGGAACAGCAGGCAGCGGCCTTGTTTACATCGTCACACACAAAGATGACTTGAACTTGCTTTCAGGATTATAACTCATCACGCTGACTATATCCTATAAATGCTGGAAGAAGGTCGTTAAAGTGCTGCATCACTCGCTCCTTTCTATCATTTGAATAATAAAGAATGCCTCGACTTATCACAAGTGGAAAATATGGTATATTTATTTTTTGTATTTTCAAAGAATTTCTGTTCTTTTTGTAATGATTTTTTTTTTCCTCTAGTTTTCTATAAATCTCAAAGACATTTTATACTCGTGTTCGGGTCTTTGATCTTGGACTCCTGTAGAGCAGCTAGACACAACTGACTGAACAGTAAAGTCTGTAGATCTTCAGGAAACTGTGACTCATACTCTCTCTTTTCCTCGTATTTTCTGCAGTCTCCCAAAACGGTCTGTGTAGCTTCCTCCTCCCCCTTTCCCTCATGCGCGCCTTCGCACTCCGCTGTACTCACAACCCCTTAACTGACGCAAAATAAACACAGCTAGGACACTGATAAAATGTTACTTACAGCTCTTACTCTTAGACATGACAAAACGTGGGAACAGCGACCCAGGAGCAGTTTAGCTGTTTATCCAGCTCATGTTGACGAAGTAAATAAATCCACATGGAATAAATTAACACAGTTTAAAAAAAAAACATGGTAAAATACAGCTTGCAGAGCCAACTGAAACAGCCTGCAGGGCTCACCTCCAAATACATGTGCCTCATTATGTGGCGCTTTGACATAATTTAACACGAGTATCCAACATTGTAACAACATTTTTGGGTCAAAAAAGACATGGCAAAGTATAATTGAAAAGTATAACAGCCCTCCTTTGAGGGAAGACCTGCCTCCCTAGGCTGTGATGAGCTGATATGTCTGCCAAAACAACCTCTCAGTATGGATTTTGCTGTATTTGTAGCATCCAATGGGATTTAAATGCTGTTTCAGACACTCTTTACGCTATGACAAGATTAAAATTCTGGAGGAAAATCAGAATACTTCTCGATTTTTCATGCACGGGTGCTCAATAGATCACATTTACAGATACTGAATATTGGCACAAAAATGCAACCATGGTCATTCTCATCCTAATAATACCACAGCATCATTTTATTCCCTTTAAAAAGGCTCAGCATAACCCTCATGCACAGCCCTAGCTTTGTTTTTTTCAGCTTGGCAGAGCAGGAACATTAGGTTTAAAGTCGGGGGGAGCTGCACAGAGTCAGTCTTTGTTACAGAGGAAACGATGAAGCAGCTATGATAACTGTCTGGCACACACTGTTAGGATCATCCCTGCTCAACACATCGCCACACTGTCAAGAGCGCAGCCAACATTAGAGACACGTTTCACATTGGACACTGAGACGTGTTTGCAAACTGTTTCCAAGAATTTTGTGCACGTGGACCAAATGCCAAATAAATGGCTGTCAGGAGTGCTTTCAGTTTTTTTTTAGCAGGTCTGGAAAAAGTCTACAAATGTCTTAAAAGAGCATTTAAGGCTGTGAGATTAGATAATATCACCCTTACTTTCTATTTTTGCTTTACTGTGAGCTGTTTCGTTTACATTTTGGCAGACGCCCACTTTATTCTGGTGACTACACATTTTTGCATCGACACTCTTTGTTTTAAACTGCTAAACTGACAGCTGCAAGCAGAGAAAACAAGCACATCAAGCAAAATAAGCACATTTCAGACGTGCTGTACACTGCAGCCCTCGGCCCTATTTTTCCTTTGGAGCTTCTTTTCTTTAATATATTTTCAGTCTCATAATTTATCCTAAAAGCATTTAAAGAGAGTTGAGCGTGGGTGAGTAAATTATAGAGTAATTAGCCTGGTGGGTGGACAAAAACGGGCATCTAGAGCATCATTCCTCTCGACCCTGAGCAATATTCGCACCACACTATCCCAGTGCACCGGGGAAAAAAAAAAAGGAAACTGGAGAAGAGAAAAAGAAAGAAGCCGCAACAGGTTCAGTTCAGTTTCACCATCCTGCCGTAGTGCTGCAGAGCAAACGCTGCTCCAGCTCCCATTAATTCTAACTTGAGTGAGAGTAAATTGTGAGCATGTGCTGCCATCTGGTGGTTGAGTTTGGAACACACGCAGCAGTTTGACTCACTCCTGCACACAGACACACACATGGGTGAACACACACACTCACAGGAGGCAGATTAAGCCTTTAAGCCTGCAGATGAGAGAGGAGAGGGAGTGATTATTCACTTTTTCTGCCACCCCCACCTCCCTCCTCTCCACCCTGTGTCTACATCCCTCTCCTCTCTCTGTCTTCCCTGCTATCTCTCCACATCACTCCTCCCTCCTCACCTTCTTTCTGTCCTCCTCTTGACCTTTTTCTTTGTCCTTTATTCTCCCTCTATGTCCCACCTTTTCCTCCCCTTTTATTCATGTTTGTTAATCTCCATCTTCTCCTGCTCTGAAACTGAAATTCAAAGAATCTTTATTTGCATGACGGGATGGAAAGGTAATGTTGCCAAAGCAGTGAATCATTTTAAACGTGTATATTTTAGATACTTTACAATAAACTTCAGAGAAGGAGCATCAGAATTAAGTGTAATCTTGAAGGAAAAAAAGATCAACAAAAAGGAGATGCATTGCAACATTATGTGAGAAGTAATGAGGTCTCATTATTAATGGAAGTGCTTCTCTAAAGCACTGATAGCTGAAGTGCTGCTTCTTTACTACAGTGGATCTGCTGAGTCAAAATTTTTTCTAATGTTACCTTAAGCCTCAGGAACTTAAATTGGGCTTTTCCACTTTATTTCCTCAATTAATTGGTTCGTAAAAAGTGATGGGTTCAACAATAACAAAATAATTGTTGTTTGCTGCCCAAAACCAAAGTCGGTTTACTGGGTTATTTTTTGGAATAAAATGTCATAACAGTCACAAGGCACAGGCGGGTTTGTTTTGGGCTTTTTTAGCAGTTGACAGTGTTACAGAGCCATCTGTGAAGGCTGGGCCGGCCTTTTCTGCAGCAGAACAGAAAAAAGAAAAAAACGATTTTACATCTAAATTTACAAATATACCGAACAAGTGTCCTGTGTGATGTGATCAAACGTCGCGCTCATCACAGGGTTATGAGATTAGGAAGTAGAGAACCCCAAACCCAAACTGCTCCCCACTGCTGTTCCATTAGTGTGTGTGTGTGTGTGTGTGTGTGTGTGTGTGAGAGTGTGTGTGTGCGCGTTTCTGATGAGCAGGTTAGCAGAAGCCATCTTGCGGTGTTGGTGTGTGTGAAACACTGACTTGTCTTTTTAAAGTGCTTTGAGCAGTTCAAAGAAAGCGCTGTTTAAGTCCATAAGTCTATACAGTTCATTTACCAAAGGTGTGCTGTTGCACATTTAATATAACAAAGGAGATAAGAAGAGCATTCTGCCACAAGAGAACAACACAGGATAGTCATGAAAGGAGAAGTTTGGTTTTTGACAAATTAACCCTAATAATAATAAGGAGATTTACCATCATATACAATGGTCTACAGCGTTAATATGACAAACAACTCAGTTCTGAGAGCTGGAGCTCATTGCTGACATCACCGCCAGCTGAAAACGACGGAAGTGCGTCGGCACTCAGCTAATCCGTCAAAAAACACAATAAACGCCTGTTTTAAAAGACGAGAAACTCACCAAATGTTTAGAGGTGTCCTCTCATGTTAAGCAACGGCTTTAAACCTCGCAAACAGCTGTTACTTTGTTTCCTGAAGCAGCTGATAGGGCCGCTTTCGGGTTATATGCTGTTGTTTAACTTTATGTTTTAGTGTCAGATCATGAGGGACAAATTAAACATTTGACAAAACGAGCATTTGTTGTATTTTTTGGATGGATTGTCTGAGGTCAAATGCTCCGCTGTTCTTTTCAGCTAGTGGTGACATCAGCAACGAATGCTGTAGAACATTGTATATAATCGTAAATGTCCTTATTATAAGACTTAATCCACCAAAAAAAATTAACTTCTCCTTTAACTCCTGATGATCACATAAGTATGCAGAGAGTTTTCATCCAAGGTCAAAAGCACTTTGCACCAACGGTGTGAGCCACTGTGATTCACACAGAGAGAACACAAAGTTTTTACAAGATCAGGTGGTAAAAGGTCACAGAAACAAGTGACAAACACCACAAATGTGTTTTCAACTGGAGGTTCCTGATGTAAGACAATTAGAAACGGCCTTATTGTAATAATCCACATATCCAGATTTTAAAACAAAATTAGAAAGGCACTCAGAGAGCGCATACTTTCGCCAAGGCAGTGGGCAGTCAGCCATTAGACATGCAAAAATGTCGGTCTTTTGTATGTGTGTGTGTGTTTAATGTGCTTTTAATTTTTTGGTAGTTGATCTAGATGATGGAGCCAATAGTGTATTCGATTTTTCAAGGAGATGAGACATTGCTGTTTTGGATACAGTTGTAAGTGAAAAGGTACAGGTTGCGAAATCTTGACAACCCTAATTACAAAACCGGCTCCTCTTGTTTTATATACTTGTCAATAGGAACAATTTGGCAGACGTAGCATCCGTAATGGTTAAATAAAGATGAAACTGACAATGTGTGAGAAGCAGAAATAATTTTATTTCACTCAATATTTCTTACTATATAGTATATACTCCTATATGGCAATGTGAAGTGTAAAGCATTGCTGTAGTGCCCCCTGTTGGTGCATTG
>JAQLOL010000005.1:17820797-17834225 GCA_029783665.1 Naso thynnoides | reverse complement strand
CTGCCTGCAAAGGTGGGCATGCCTTTTTTTGAATCACCTCTTAACAGTGGAGAAACACTGGAGCTAAAAAAAAAAAAAATTCAAGACATCTAAGGGTGAGTAATTAATATAGGAAACATAATTTTGTGATGAAGTATCAGTCTAAAGAGAGAAATAAAAAATTAAATTTGGTATCAAATGTGGAATGAGCAGTAGTCTTGATTTAAAAAAACAACAACAATAAATAAATTGTTTAATACCCTCTTACCTACAGAGCATTCAAAAGTCTGACCGCAGAGGGGATGAAAGACTTTGAGTGGTGGTTAGTTCTGCAATCAGGCAAAACGTAACGACACCCTGATGGCAACAGACAGAATTTACTCTCAAAATTATGGCCAGGAGAAGCTACAATACTGGTTGCCTGCAGGTTGGTCCCTTTTCTTCACTCCGATGATTTTTAACATGCTGTTCAATGTTTCTATTTTTCACTGGGAGGTTTTATAACCAGCAAATGAAAGAAAAACCCAGACGACTCTCGATAAAAGACTGATGGAAATGACAGGAAGGCTGCAGAGAAGGTGATATCTCGCTTCACAGTAGCATCAGTGTTCACTTCAGATTTCAGATGGTCATCAAAAAAATAGTCCTGTGTGATGTTACGATTTAAACGCTTTCATTGCAACCTACGCATTCTTTGACTGCATCTCCCATCTCTAACACAGAGAGTGATGGGAAACACACGTTTACTCTGACGCTTAGCAAACACATTACCCGCATGGCCCACTGGGGTTTTACAGTTGGAAGATTCACCCAGAGAATCATATTATATCCTGCTGTAATTCTAATTATCTGTGCTTATAATGAGCTTATGAAGCCTTTATGAGCACCTCTCAGGATGAAGCCGTCTGACAGCATATTACTGTCTTTTACCTGCAGACATCCTAGTAAAGGATGTTTAGATACAAAGCTGACCGGCTCCCCACCTTTTCATCATTCCCTCCATCTTCCCCTTATGTCCTCCCTCACCTCTGCCTCTTCATCCCCTTCCTCTCGGCTTTCTTGTGTTCTCAAGCCAACATTGGCATGAACGAGGTGTGTAATTGGTAATTTAAGAGCGTCGCCGGCACTCCCCTTAAATGACAACCTCATCTCTCCAGCAGCCGGGCCTGTCTCCAGTGTTCACCTCCATTTGCATTTAGAGTGACTCGCAAAAGGTGACAAGGATACGCCTGTGTGAATATCTGTGTGCGTGCGTACGAGCGAAGGAGGCTTGACAGATATCTTGAATGTAAGCGCACAGAAAAACTTAACTCAAACTGCTATATTTAAGGCGAGCCGGAGGCAGGCAGCAAATTTTGATTTTGCAGATTTCTGCAGTGCAAAGTGAGATAGTGTTCACCTCCGGCAAGAAAAGCTGGGAGGAAAAAAAAAAAATCGCTTCCCAACCAGAAAGTAGCTAGGGCGTCTGTGCACATACACACTCTTCCTCCACAGTTAGCCTTGGTAAAATGGTTCTCTGGGACATCCTCCTCCCAGCAAGGTGCTGCAGGCCCCTGCAGGGAATCGATCCACATTCCTCCGCTGTACGCCAGACCCGTCTGTCCACCTGTCTGTCTGCCAGCTCGAAGTCACGTGAAGGGCAACAGAACCCGAGGGTAAGACACTGCAGGGAACAAGACCTCTACCAAGCATAAAGGGCGGTCCCTTTGTGTGTGTGTGTGTGTGTGTTCAGATAAAGTCAAGAGGTGGGCAAGAAAGTATTAAGCTACTGCTGTCTCTTAAATATTCCTGGAAAGCTCTAATCATTCTTTTCCTCTTTGCTTCCGATAAAAGGAAAAGAAGTGTCTCTACCGTGGACATTTGTTTTAGAATGAATCACAGCAGGGGAAAAAAGTTCAAAGATGCTCAATATGTAACAAGATACCCCACTATACACTGAGCCATAGTGTGAAGTGACAGCTAAGGAAACACCATCCCCCGGCCTCGTCTGGGAGTTTTATTAACATTGAGTGAACAGATAAAACCGGATGGATTTTGCGTTGCACGACATTTAATTCACGGTTTCACCTATAAAATCGTTTGAATGCCCGTTTAAGTCCTTTGCAAATCAAGACAGTGGCTGAGACAGAGAGGGGTCTCAAACAAAGGTAATTTTCTCCTGATTTTCTGGAAAAATGACATTTTTGCGTCAGAATGTTTGAAAAATATGTCTTGTGAAAAATGGGTCCAATGGGGTGAAAGAATAGGACATAATATGTAATCAGTCTTTTTTCCCCATAAGAATAAATGGACTCAAGACTGCTTCATGTCTCCCGAAGAGGCGTGGCCGTGACAAAACCCATGTGACACTGATACAGGAAATGAATGCTCAGTGGGCCATCTCAGTTCCTTAACTGTATCTGGTTAAGTCTCTCGCTCAGTTTGGTACAATCTTTTAAATGCGTTATGACAATTGCAGACTACATTGTCTAAAAGGACTATATCTTTGTTATATTATTGAGTTGTGTTCTTGAATTAAATTTTTTCCAACAATTTTTTAACCCAGAGTAACTTTGTTTTATCCATGCTAATGTTGGTTTCATTTTCTGCCCTCTTTGCTTACCTTCCCGGTAACAGTAGTGAGGCAGGAAGTCAGCTCTCGTGATAAACGTAACGTGGATCAAACTTTGAAATATTACCTTGACTGTCAACATTTATGCCCGGGTTCGTGAGGCAGATTTTTATCTGCTTTTGCCTGTTCAACAATTAAAATTAACAAATCATTTGATCCCACGCTACCTCAAGACATAAACTATATCCTTCAATTGTTTTGATAGAGAGACCTCTAGCAGCAGAAATTACATAACGTGCGTTAAAAATCCACTATACTTTGAAAAAAACAAAACAAACAAAAAACTTAAGTGCCTTTTCTCATTTGACAGCTGGGGAAAGCAGAATTGTCCACACAGGAGACTCCATGATTGTTGTTGTGGCTGAGCTGTAATGGATTCATAAAATATGATTCATAGTCAAAATGACATTGTCCAGTAAAACATCAAATAGTTAAAAAAAATAGCTAAACTTAAACTAGCAGCTGTAACTTTAACTGTAAGTTAATGTGACAGAAATAAAAATTTTATTTTATAACATTCCCCTGTGACTATTTTTGACTCTTGAAGTACTTTTGATAATACTTAACATTTACTACAATATTGAAAAACTGACCTTGGAATTGTGGCAAAGTACTCTACTGTATTAAGTTCCTTTCATTTATGTACAGCATAATGGTACTTCCTCCACTCACCACCACACCATCTGAATAATGTGCAAAATCTGCATTCAAAGGTAATTGAGTGCTTGATATAGCGACACCTTCGCAGTATTAGAAAGTTTAATTGGCACCAACATATCACTGTAAAGGAGCTGGAATTTAATCATTCTAAAGATGAAACAGACAAGCAGAGTGTATCATGACAAAAATACAAAGATTTATTTTAAAAGGTTGAGGAAAAAAAAAGCTCCCAAATAACACTGTTTAGTCCGCAGATACAAGTGTGGTACAAACGTGTCTGTGTTACTCCAGCTGTACAAGTTAATTGGATAGTGTGTTTCTGAGCACGCTTCACACAGATAAGGCACTAACACGTCGGAAGCACTGGTGTAAATTTAAAGTGACTGCGAGCAAAATGTTGGTTTTATAAATTACACTTCACTGGAAACCAGCACCACAGTGTCCTGTTTACTCTGTGCGGTCGAAACGCTTTGAGGTGTGAGACCTCGTCTCGTCAGGACTCCGGAGAGAAGTGGAGGAAGAAGAAATGATAAAAAAAAATACAGACACAAATGCATCCTCTCATCCTTTCTTCCTGCATTCTCTCAACAACCACTGACTCGACGTGATGCATTTTCCTCTAACGTCAGCTCTTTTCGGACAGACTTCGACCGTTTGTGTCAGTAAGAAAAAAAGGGAGCAAGTAAAACACAATATATATATATAAATATATATGCAGTACCGTGTACCTAATCCATAACCAAGCCTCAGCCTCATAGAACACTGCCGAGCTGTGATTGGACAAGAGGAGTGAAGAGTTCAGGTTACTCGTTCCCTTTAAACAGGACAGTCAGTGTGGCTCCTGTATGTTTTCAGGAAGCTGTTATAGTAAAACAAACAAGGTGTGAGGGGGAAAAAAAAAGACAATTAACCAAAAGGATAGAAATTATAATGCCCTGTAAACTCTTGATGAATACACTAGACCCATCTTTAAAAATGAGCTTTTTTATGCATGAAATCTGTAACGTTGCAGGATTTAGCAACAAATCTGTTGAACAAACAGCATTTTTAGCATCCAGACACCTTTACGAAGGTCTCTGCGGAGTCAGTACTCTATTAACCGCTCTACTACAGGTCTGTTACACATAAAGCTGCAATGCTCAGACTCCATGTCTCTGCTGTGAGTTGAATGAATAAAAAGATGGATTAGTGATGTTTATTTCTGTTATACAATTCTGCTCACCGCTGCTTCCCACCGGTAACCAACAAAGTAGATTTCCTGAAGAATGGTCCATGTCATCAATTATCTATAGAACATAAAATTTTGCTGTCTTCTTCATCATATCATACGACAATTGTTGTTGGGTGACAGCACGCTTTATCTCCGGAGCTTGCCGAATATGAAGCAGTGAGCTTAAATGAAAGCCAAAAATTTAGGAAGACTGCAGGTCTGATGCCTACTGTGGCTGCCTGAAGGATTTTCGTTCCACTTTCTTCCACCACACGAAGATAAAAGGAATAAAAAACATTTTTTTCTGACTTTGAGACGAGAGTCATCTTCTCTACAAATTAAAATGCTCTGATTTACAGCGTGTTGCGGTTCATTAAACTGATTTTCTTTGTGCATTAGAAAAAAAACTTTCTGTTACCGCAGCTTTTGCATTTAGCTCCAGAGACTTGTTACAGGCATTATAATAAATTACAGGCATGTTACAGATTATTGAATGTCTCATTAACAAAGTCATTAGACGGCATTGAAAGACATTAAATCCTCGTACAGTAAAGATATAGCAGACGCATGAAATGAAACTGAAAAGTCCCTTTAAGCCTATCCGAGTCCTCTGAGCAATGTACAGCATCTAGTGAGGGGGCTCTGTGAGGATCGACACGCCGAGGTGTCCCTCAGTCTGGGCAGACGTTAGAATGAAAGGTTGGTATATGGATAAAAAAAAAGGTTTTGTATAAAAATGAAAGGATAAATATAAAATATTACACAGAGGTATAAAACCCACAAAGGAGATTAAAATACAGAGAGAAGTGTACACGGGATTTATGGGTACAGTCATTTAACTTTGGCACAAGGTCAAACTCGCACTCGCACACACTTGCTGGCTTGTGTGGGATTTTCCAGATTAGTGTTTGAGACTGGCCGCAAAAGGCTGGAAAGGGTGTGGGCATAATGTCACTGGTTATGCTGGTCATGCTGGAGTGTACTTCAAATGTCTCTTCACATGAAGCCAGAGCTGGAAGACAGAAGACGAGCAAGCTGAGCATCCATTTTTAAAACAAATTCCAAGTAGCATCTCACATCATATCACTGACTTTACCATTACACCATTTGCCTCTGAACATTTTAAATGTCCACTTCAATTTTTTTAAATTTAATTATAGTGTGTGGTCTTGACCTTCTCTATATGTGAAGTGTCTTGAGACAACTTTGTTGTGAGCTGGCGCTATATAAACAAAATTGACTTGAAGTGACCTTTCTAGGGCCTTATGAAATCCAATTTTATTTTTTCCCCCCCAAATTCTGTTTTTTTTTCCATTTTAATTTTGTCATCTGAAGGGGCTTAGTGGCCCGGCTAATCTCCACTCCTCCTCTTTAAGAGCAGCCTCTTACTTCTTGCGGTCCTTGTCCTTCTTGCCGTTGGCGGTCAGGCTCTGGGCCTGCAGGAGGTGGGCAGCTGCTCGTCTCTTGCTGAAGGAACTCTGGTCCTCCTCCAGGAGTCTCTTCTTCTCCTCCAGAGCTGCTTTCTCGTCCGCGTGGAGGCGCTTCAGCTGCTCAAAACGACTTTGCAGCTGAAACAAACATGGAGAACAACAGAGCTGAGTCCCTATTCTGTCTTTGGGTGTAGCAAATAAAAATGATTAACGACGACAAATTAGTTTCAGCGTAAATGTTGGTTTAGTTTTTCACAATAATAAAAAAAAAAAAAAGTAAAAAGATTCACTTCAGGGAGGAATAAATGCTTTTGCTTTGATTTTTGCCCAGTAAAAAAGAAACATGAAAACCCAATGGTTGCTGGTTTCATGATTCATTGGAGAGAAAAACAAAATTAATTTGAAAAAGCTGGGAAGGAAAAAATAGTCTTTCTAGTACAACAGGTCACAGCTGAGCCTCAAAATCTGTAAAATCTTACAGATGTTGACAAAGGACAGCACTTTTACTTTCAGTCATTGTTGTTTCTTTGAAATAACTAACAAATAACTAACCTGAGAGGAACATCAATGGCTGACTCTGTTGCAGCCTTCCAAGATCTCAGCAGTGTTTTAGTGAGAACAGTTATTATCATCCATCGAACTGATGACAAGGGCTATAACTATGTAACTCACGTGCAATAAACTTCTTTAAAAAAGAAAAAGAAAAAAAGAAGGAAAAAAAAACCAAAAACTAACTGCTGTCAAGTCAGCAACCCGCACCCCTAGGGACAACACACATCTTGTCTGTGGCTCTTTTAACACACAAACGTGCCGAGTTCACGCGTGCGTGTCTTCATACCTCTCTCTCAGCTTCCTTCAGCTCGGCCTCCTTCTCCTTCACCCTCTGCACGAACATCTGCCTCATCTCGTCTTCTCTCTTCTGCAGCTCCACCAAAAACTCCTGACGTTTGGCTTCGTAAGTCTGCTGCAAGCTGCACACGCACACACGCGCACACACACACGCACAGACGTCAGTCGCATCACGTGCGAATCGTGTCCACACAGGTGTTTATGAGTTCACAGCTCACCTGACGGGTTTGCACTCTGGGTCTGTGTCTTTAAATCCCATCTCCTCCAGTTTGCAGCGTCTGTACAGCTCATAGTGGCGAGTGTGCGTCTGCTCCCTCAGGTCCTCCATGTTTACACAGATGAGCATCTCTCTCAGCTTCACAAAGTCACAGTGATTCTCATTCTCCACTGACACACACATCAAACGACAGGAGACACATGAAGAGTTATAAGTAAAATAATAAAAGGGTTAGCCTTCCAGCTGACGTTAAATATCGTTAATGTCTTAGAAATTTCATCCAGGTTTCATTACGTGAGACCAGACGATCGTGATAAGACGATGAAAAATCCCCACTGACAGCCACAGTGAGATATGTTTCTTTACTGTGGTTTGACCGGAAGCTAAAACTGACTCCACAGATCCTCAGATTAACAGAAAGGTCCCGTGCATTTCAAATGTAGGAAAAAAAAACACAAACAAACCAATTCATCTTACCTTGTACGACACCCCAAGGATACTGCCGAGCCTTTACCATCTTATTGCCAACGGAGACTTCCTCTGTGCTGCCGACTACAGCAAACGGCAAATGACCCTGTAAAAAAACAGGTCACTTTACTATAACATGGCTGGATGTGCAATACAGTTACTACTGAGCCTGTTCTCAGAATAACTCAGCAGTTTAAAACCACTCCCTCAGTAAATACTCCGTCACACACACACATACACAGTGTCTGCATGTTATATTTTTAAAAATCTTGCAGATACTAAAAAGAAATGTAAGTTCTATACTGGAAATAAAACTGCAAACCTACGGGAATATAGTATAAAACATTTAGTGTAAATAATATTTATTTAGTTTGTTTAATTAGACCTTAGACGTAAGAGAAAGTGTAGCTAATCAGTCACAACCAAGCTTTAAGAAAGCACTTTATTTCAAGGTGTGTGTGTGTGTGTGTGTGTGTGTGTGTGTGTGTGTGTGTGTGTTTCCTTACATTCATTGTAGTGTTGACCTTGGCTACAGTCTCGTCATCCAGGGGGAACTGGTATATCTGGACCCCGTTGCTGACCAGTTCACTCATGATTTTGATCTTGAACTTGTGCAGCTCGCTCTTGCTGATGGTGTCGGCTTTGGCGATCACTGGGATGATGTTCACCTACAGCAAGACGGGAAATATGTTCATGTGCGGGCGCGTTCTCCTTTCACAGCAATCATTATTAAATATAAATCATTTGCAAAAAATGTATTAGATCTTCAATGCAAAAAAAAAAAATTCAAAACATGCAAAACTTTTTCGTTACGTAAGAACATAACTTCTAAAACTAAAAGAAAGAGAGCCTGAGAAAAAATGTGACTGGGTGATAAATGCTTCAGGATATTACATTGGATAATATTTACATACATCGGAGCTTTTGCCAAGGAAATGGATTAACCAGCCTGGGGGAAAAATAGCTATCAAGGGAGGTCTGTGGTCATAATTATTTGGTGAGCTCAAGCACATCCTAGGGCTGCATTCAGACCAGATCAGGTGATCTGGTGAAACGCCACGGGGTTGTCCAGTGGTGCGAGTGTCACTTAACTGACATCACAGGACCCAATGTGTGATTTCAAGTAGTGTGCCCTATTCCTCCAGGGGTGGAGGGGTTGGGGGGTGGGAATCGAATCTTTGATGCATTGTGATTCAGATGTGGCGGATTCTGAATCGATTTGACAATGTCCTTTAATCGATACTGAAAATTTTAATGTAAAATAGAAAGAATGAAGAAGGCAGGAAACGGGAATGCTGCGCGCCATGCACCCGGACAGTTCATGGGGAGCTTGGAGGGAAAATAGAAAGAAACATGGCCGACTGCGAGACCCGACCAGCACTAGTGGATTGAATGGTAGCGTCTGGAAGCACTTTGGCTTCTGTAAAGTTGACGCAAAGTGAACCGGACAAGAGCCACGACATATGAAAGCTGTTTCACGCTAAGATAAAATCTAGATGCATCAACGGGTGGTCTGTCGCTGGAAGATGGTCCCGTCACGTGACTGGCTGCAGCAGCGTGATGTAGGGCTGCATTTCTCCTAAAGTAGAGCTGCTTTCAGCCTGTTTTCGCCGCAGCCAACTGCGGTTTTTTCAGGCAGCCACAGCCAAAACGAACGAGCCTCATTCAAGTGAACGAGAAAACCTGCATTTTTGCCGCATCACCTGATTTAGTCGGAATGCAGCCCAATGGACCTGCATGGTACCGGTGAAGCCCTGTCAGTCTCCTCTGCCTGCCTGCAGTAGGAATATTAAAGAGTGACTAAACCTCCAACCCTCTTTTTTCAGCTGAAAATCGAAGCTAAGAATAAGAAATATTTAGTCGAGTTTTTGATTGATTCAGGTCTAAATCTTGACATTTTAGTGCAAATTAACTGACTTTTCCTTATTCCATTATAAATGTGCGCAGCGACTTCCATCTAGTGGTTGAACCCGGCTATGGCAATGCAATTTTTTGATGCATTGTAATTGGTTGATCAGGTGAAATGTGACATGTCTGGTACACCAAGCCCTGCACCCCGGCTACCAGTGCTCATGATCCGAAAGACACACGCATCGCCTAGGAAACAGTCGGCTACGCACACACGCGAGCACACCAACAGGCAGTTGGTGTTAAATCCACGCTCAATCTGACTTCTCCAAAACCTGACCCAAGTTACTGTCCCAAGATGCATTTTTAGAATTTCAACAAGGATGCATGTCGGCCAAAACTCACTTTGCCTGTGACAGTGACTATTGATGATGTGAATGCACTCAAAGCTGCTTAACTGTAACTTCCTTGACGGCTGGGGGGTCCAACACCGGGCAAAGATTCAGGCACACTCACGTCGAACAAGGTATGAAATAGACGCCTTTATTTAAATCCTGGGCATTTAATTAAAAACAATAAAAAGAATCTAGGCAGGACACCAATGCGGACCAGTTTCGACCTAAACTAGGTCTTCCTCAGGGCGAATGAAGCTTTGTCCAGCGTTGGGCCCCCTCCAGCAGTCAAGGAAGTTACAGTTAAGCAGTTTTGACTGCATTCACATCAGCAATAGTCACTGTCACAGGCATAGTGAGTTTTGGCTGACATGCATCCTTGCTGAAATTCAAAAAATGCATCTGGGGGCAGTAACATGCTCAGAGCAGGGAGCCAGAGGAAAGGCGCATGTCAGTCTACCCTCTCACAGAACTGAATTCTCCACTAATTCGAGCGGTAAGGTGCCCAAAGTCAGAGTGTGAGGATACCATTTCTCTTCTTGAGGTTTTTCGGCCTGACAGAAAGTTTGCAACGGCGCCCGGGAGGCCGCGAGACAGCTGTTATGCAGTTACAATTCATGCAGTCTGAAGAAAGTTAAAGTTCGGCAGCACCTCACAGCACCCTGGAGTGGAACTTCAATGTACAAAAGCGCTTGGTTAATTTTCTCTCACCGCTGAACTGTAACTTCCTTAAACTCTGAGCAGAGCTGCTCCTGATGCCGCGGACATCTGGAACCAGAGCTGAAGCTAATCTCCCTGATCGAGATGCCGTGAAGCTGCATTCATACACATTACAAAGGCATCCATGTGTCTGACCCTGGTAGTGCAGACAACAGATAACTTGTTGATAACTTGTTTTCATTACTTTATCTAAAATACTTTCTGAAACTGCGTGTAGATAAGTGTTATATAAATCAGGTTTACTGATGTTATTTCTGGCCCTGCAGCTGCCTCTGCTGTCCAAGTCCTGCCACATTCCACTCTGTCTGTCCGTCATGTCGTCGTACCAAAGAAAGGCTTGGAATGAGTTGTTGTCACTAGACAAGCCTCTGAGCCAGACCACACACCCATGCGCACACACAGAACACACACTGATGCCAGCGGAGAAAACAAAACAATGCCAGGAGATCTGTTCCAACAGCTGTCTGAGTGACTGACTGTCTCTCCGTCAGCTCTGCGGATTCAACAAATGGCTCTTTCTGTGTGTATCTGTACGGTGACACAAAAGGACAACTCAAGTGTGTGTGCGTGAGGTGATTACGGCATTCCACTGCTTTTTCTACTCCATTCACAAGCGAATCCGGGGCTACTGACACTTTGGTGCAGCGAGATCACACAAACACACAAAAAAAACCACAAACTCGCTGCACACAGGGAGCATGGGAAAGTTTCTGACCGCTTTAATAGAGAGGGGGAGGGGCTTGAGCGAGCTGGACAGAGAACCTTTCCCAACAGTCAGACGTAAAAAACGCTTAGAGGACTACCTAGAAAAAACTCTGCTGAGTTTTTCAGTCTCCATCACACTAAAATTTTCATTTTAAAAACTGAAATGATCTCTGTCCAATTGCTTTGGAATCCTTTCAGGAATAATCTCCATCCATATTAATACACCTGAAAACACACATCATGTACACTGTGCCTGCACGCGCCAGGGTAAATAGGAAGCTGAGGGTTGGTTGCTTAGTTACAGAAAGGACCGCAGGGGAAGAACAGCAATGATAAAAAGTAAGAACAGATTTCTTTGCTCTGAGTGGCGTTGAGGTGGAACTGTTGGCAAAGACAAGGTCAGCTAAAACATGTATTTTGTGTTTTTACAGCAAGTAAACTGCAGTTCTACTTCAGCCATATTTTGAACTTTTCAGGCTCTGGCAGACCAAAAACCCCTCATTATTGAAAACTATGCAATATTAAATAAAAGAAATGTCCCGATACGACAGATTACAACCTTGGAGACCTGCAAAGTATGATTTTTCGTTGTTGTTGTCGTTGTTGTTGAAGCAATGCATGCTGGGACATGCAGACTGCAGAACAGCTGTGTGAGCAGGACGACTCAGAAAGCTCAGCTTTTCTCTGTCATTACAGCACAAACTGAGGAATTTATTTCTTCAACTGACGACAATTTCCACCAACATTGACTGGACATCCACATGAAAAGTGGTGGATTTTCCCTTTAACTGAATGTCTTCTGTAGTAACAGGCTGACTTATAGTGTGTGTCTTGCTGAGAGACCAACTTAAGTGACACTGACCCATCCTCCACCTAGGTAAACTTAAGCATCTAACAGCAAACTTTATCAAACAACTTGCACCTTTCCAGTGAAATCAACCTTTCCCCCCCCTTTTTTAAAAAATTCTGTCTGGGACACGCAGTGCCTTTAAATATTTAATGCTTTTTAAGAACGCTCATATCAAAAGGAACATCGAAAAGTCACCTTCTGACAAACCATTGCATCACTCAAGCCTTTCAACACACACACACACAGATTTGTCCTACCTTGCTGTCTAGTTTTTTCATTGTGACCAGGTCGAGGGATTTTAGAGAATGGCCTGAGGGGGATATAAAGTAAAGGCAGGCATGGACTCGCGAGTCGTGGTAGTTGTGAAGATAGCGCTTGATTTTTAGCTCCTCCTGCAGATAACTCTCAAACTGCCTGTCGATGTAGTCCACAACCGGCTGATAGCTGCGGGACACACATGCAGATTAGTTCACAACGGCAGGAAATTTAAAATAGGATGTTTCACTTAACAATCATTCGTAATCTCCTCCTCCCACCTCTCTTGCTTGTTCATTTGGTCTCCAAAGCCCACAGTGTTGACCACAGTGAGGCGTAGTCTGACGTTGCTTTCCTGTAGGTCATAGGTTTGAGCCCGCAGCTTCACCTGAGGCTCAAAGTGAGATGACTCAAAGTTCTCAAAGTTGGTATTAAACAGAGTGTCCATCAGGGTAGACTTGCCAATGCCAGTTTCACCTTAAACCAGAAAAAGATGGGACACAGTGCTTAACAAGTGAACCAAACCAGCAGTAATCTTCAAATCACAATGTTCTTGGGACCTCTTGTCAACCATATTAGCCCCTAATACTCAGACTAATACTTAGCAATAAGGGGATATCAAACTTCACCAGCTAAGGAGCAGGAGGTCAATTAAAAGAATGTGTGTGTGTGTGTCAATGTAATGCCAGATGACTGAGGAATTTATTTTTGTAGGAGTAGCATCCTGTGTGTATCTTTGCATGCATGCGTTTGTGTATGTGTCCAGTTACCGATGCAGAGAATATTGAAGCAGAAGCCCTGGCAGATGGACTTGTTGACAAGCTGATCCGGCAAGCTGTCAAAGCCCACATGGCCGGCCAGGGACAGGGACCGGACTCCTTTATTCTGAGATAGAAATCAGACAGATACTTCTTGAGATGCAGCAGTTATTTTCTCCCCAAATAGACCAAAGTTCCCACGGGTGCGGGATGGTTATTTCAGCAACACAAGTGAACTACAAGCTGTTTAAAACTGTTCAGTTGCGAGTCACTTCCTCCAGCTAGTTTCAAAAGGTATGTACAAGCAGCTACTGGTATTAATGCCTGTCCTAACCTGATTCTAACCTGAAAATCTGCTCCAAATGTTTTAACTCAGCAACTAAGTCAACCGAACAGACACCAACCAAAGATTAATCCATATATTTCTGTTTTTTTTTGTTTTCATTTCAATAAGCAAGCTACAGAAAGCTTTTCTC
>JAQLOL010000005.1:17791365-17802680 GCA_029783665.1 Naso thynnoides | reverse complement strand
TTTTTTATTCTTTTTATTCCTCCCCCTTCGACTGCCATTATTTTTCATTTATAAGCAGAGTTAGAGAGAGCACATAGTAAAGATGTGAGTGGGAGAAAAAGAGATTATAGAGGAAAATGAAGATGTGGTTGTTCTTTGTATTTTGTATACCATGAAAGCACATTTTGTAAGCCTTGGACCCGTGTTCACGTATTTTTCTCAGGTGACCTTTGACACCAGCAAGCACCTGAGTGAGTCAGCTCTGAAGAGGAGGAGCCTGGAGAGGCTGAAGTTACAAGAGCTGGAGAGGCAGAGAGAGGAGCAGAAACGGCGAGAGAAGGAAGAGGAGGAGCGTCGCAAAGAGGAGGAGAGGTGTGATGGACGGTTTGAAAAGAGTATATTGAAAAATTTAAAAAAATTACCCTCTAATAAAAGATATTCACTGAAAAACAAACTGCCGTTTGTTCAGGAAGCAGAAAGAGCAGGAAGAGGAGGAGAAGGAGAGGAGGAAGGAAGAGAAGCTGCGAAAGCGAGAGCAGAAGTTGCGGGAGAGAGAGGAGAGGAGGAACCTGAAGAAGGTGAGGCGACAGCAGGAGGAGGAGCAGAAGAAGCTGCAGATGAAGATCGCCATGGAGGAGAGGAGGCTGTTGCTGGCTCAGCGCAACCTGGAATCGATTCGGCTCATTGCTGAGCTGCTGGCCAGAGCCAAGGTACGGCAAGTACACGAATACGCCAAATCCACTTCTGAATTGGTACACACACACACACACACACATCCATCTAATATGAAAGATCTACTAATCTGGCTGCTTTAATACACTTGCAAATAACTTTGTTTAGTCAAAGCATTTCTTACTTGGCGTATCTAAAATCAAAATGGAGTAGTTTTAAATGTTGCGAAATGTGCTTTCGTGCTTTCTTCGATAAGGTCGATGCTACTCTTACATTAGTCCAAGAAGTTACTTCCCCATGAAGAAGTCTGGCACATAACAAGCTCTCAAACTGCGACGTGTTGTTTTTGTTCAGATAAAAGAAACGAGGTCAAATGTAGGAGCAGGTGAGCTCTATGGGTGCTGGTACCTGGCAAGGTGTTTGCTAGACTGGAACCCTTCACTTGTTTTGCTGGTTTAAAAAATTACTTCGATAATAGACACAGGAGGAAACTAAAGGGTCATTCCATGTTGTTTTAAAGAAGGTTGGTGCGGTGTCTCATCATCCCAGGATTCCACTGGTTGCGTGCGCGTTACGGTCTGGCTCCGCCATGGGTTTACTCCGTGCTCCGTCATCCCAGAGCAGATCGAGTTGTCCCGCTCGATCTGCTCTGTGCTGATTGATGCGTCATGCTCCAGTCTCCAGCAGAAATGGAAGCCGTGGGTATCTGCTGCAGAGGGCTCTGGGCTGCCGTAGCTGCAAAGGAGTAGAAAGGCAATGCAGCTGCAGCCAGTGGAAGCACACGCATTGATTTAAGTGAAACGTATGATCTCTGCTGCCGCGGCGGGGCAGAGGCGGGCCAAACACGCAACTGGTGGAATTAAGGGGGTTACTGTCTAAACTTAATTTGGATGAGCTTTTTTGTATCATGTTTTTTTTACTTTCTTTTTTTTCCTCTCCTCCTCAGACCCAAAAGCAGCAGCAGCAGGAGAAAGAGAGGGCAGAACGGGAGGAGCGGGAAAGGCAGGAGCAGTCTCGACAGAAGGAGGAACTTGCCCGCCTGCAGCAGCTGGAGGCCTGCCGACGTAAGCAGGAGGAGGAGCTCCGGAGAGTGGAGGTGGAGAAGGAGCGTGCGCTGGAGCTTCAGCGTCGAGAGAAGGAGCTGAGGGAGAGACTGCTTTGCAACCTGTTGAAGAAGAGCAGCAGTAAAACGGCGAGATCTTCTGGCGCTCAGGACCACGTTGGCCCTGTAACGAGTGAGGAGGCCTCTGGTGACAATGACGTGATTCTGGGAGTCCTGGGCGTAAACGGAGTCAAAGCAGTTGAGAGCAAAGAGAAGCACGTGTCCAAATCTAGTGGGCACTCCCAAGTTTTAGGGAAAACTAGAGCTGGAGGGGAGAGGAAGGGAGGGGACGACAGGAAGAAAGACCGGGAGGGAAAGAGGGAGGAGGTGGCGAGGAGCAGGCACAGCAGGGAGCGAGCAAGGGAGCAGTTCGACTCCCACAGAGAGAGGAGCTCCCACAGCCGAGGGAGGAGGAGGCGTTCGCACAGCAACAACAGAAGAAGGAGCTCCAGTCGCCATAGAGGGAGCTCCAGCCATCACAGGAGGAGCTGCAGTCACCACAGCAGCAGGAGGCGCGGTTACAGCCATTACAGCCGGAGCTCGAGCTCCAGCCGGGAAAGGAGCCGCAGCAGCAGTGGGCGGAGTTACAGCAGAGAGAGGAGGCACGGGGATAGTCACCGCAGGTACAGCAGGGGCAGCTCCAGGAGCAGCGAGAAAAGTAGAGACAAGAGGAGTCACAGCCGATGCAGTCGAAGATACAGGAGACGCAGCAACAGTCGAGGCAGGAGCCATTCCAGACGACGTTAACCTCATCATCAATACGATCAGTTTATTGATTGATTTATTCTCTTGTGGGTTTGCACCTGTTGTTAAGTGAGTTTCAGGAGAAGAATCAATATTTTTGTATCCTGTAAAAAAAAAAGTAACAGAACTCAATAATGAAATGAAAAGAATCTGCTGTAACCACATATGTAAGTAATATTATTTTGCCATGAAAGACATGTTTCAACATTTGGTCTGAAGTTTACTTGAAATCATCTGAAAATTGGAATAACGGGAGTGAAAACACCAGGGTTTGAAAATGAAAGAAAGCATTTGGTATTTGTTGTTTAATCTTCGATATTTTTTTTATTTTTGGATGTTTCATTGACCGGCTGACAAAAGCTAGTAACACAGGCCTGTTGCATTTGTAGAGTGGCACTTCATTCTAACCCTCCTGTGAACCCAGACACTCATTCATGACCTTCATTTTCTGCAAGCACGCGTCCCTGTGCATCATTCAGTACGTTTACATCCGCAGCTAGGTCGAGCTACGGTTAAAGCTCGATTAGGCTGTTTAATTGGACTGCGGTCAAAGTAGTAAACAAGCGGCGAGGGAGAATCGATTTATTGTGCGACTTCGCTGTGGTAGGCAGCGATAAGGCCCACCCCCCTTTCGCTGGTTGCTATTGGAATTTTTTTTCCATTTAGCTAAACAAGCAACAAATAAATGAACAAACGGCTGACACAATCCATACGGTGAAAACATGGACAACTTCGCAGCGCCGTACACTTTGTTTCTACGCTTAACATCCAGGACAAATTCAATGCACGCTTCCCCCTCATGCTTACGGGATTTTTGTTTTGGTGCCGGCTTTCTTCTACAAATTTATGCTGTTCGAGTTCTGGGTCAAAGACGGCTGCGGGGCTGTCGATTACGCGCAGAATGCTCGGGCAAGTCGGGGTCTGGTTGAGGTGAATACGTGCAGCAGTAATTTGACTCCCAGTCGCATTATCTGGGTGTGTTAGCTCGACTTCAAGTAATTCGATTCAGTACAGTCGGACTAACATGTTCATGTGCATTTTAAAAGTCCGGTGTTGGCCAAGTTAAAACAACAAATCAGTTTTCTCTACAATCCTAAATGTACTGAATGACACAGAGCTACAGGAAGTGAAAAAGACGGAGAACAGATTGTGTTTATTCTGATGTCGCACTTGTAGCATAACAACACAAAATTTTTTAAAAAAAGCTTCCTGTTCTGACAGTTCAATTCGTGTGAAGTTACAACTGTGTAGCTGTGGAAGACTGAATGACTGAGGAAAAATAAACGGCTGCTGATCCATGAGAAATGTGAAATTTCCACAAGACTTTGGAAAAACTTACCTCTGTGTTTAGTCGACCTCCAGAAGCTCCAAAATACTTCTTGGATTACTTCAAGTATTGGCCGTGTTGCTGATAAGCGGCTCAGAAAAACCTGCAAGTGAATTCTACAACAGAGCTTTTCGTCGAGCTCAACTGAGCAGCAACATGATGGTGACCAGGTTCGGCCGACAAAGACTGATTCCTTTTAGTTTTATTTCAGTTTCTTAATGTTTGGAAGGATTGCGTTCAAACCGATCAAGTGATTTGTCGAGTCTGTGAGTTTTTTTTGTGAAGACTTGATGTTTAAAAGTCACAGTGATGACGGCGCAATGACAAATGGATCCGACTCTGCAAAGCGGTGTACTCCATCTTTACTTGGTTGCATGTGACTTGAATACTAGTAGATGATTAAAAAGAACATGCACATAAAACAGAGAAGGAATCCCGTTATTCCATGGAAAATAAAACCCACTGAAAAGAATGAGTAAAATGCTAAAAAAAAAAAAAAAAAAAAAGTGGTAGTTCCTGTCTGTGCAGGAAACCAGCCTCCGCTGTTCGAGTCGAACCAGCGCGGTACCAAGTAAAAATGGGATTTTAGGATCTAAATGCTGCCTTTATGTCGCAATGCAGTGCCGCACATTTTTTTTTTTTTTTTTGCCTTAAGTAGTAACTGTACAGACTCTTCTTTTAGCTGTAGGGAATCCAGATAGTTCCGTTGACACTGCTGCATCAACGTTTTTACCTGTCATTGCAAAGCCCCTCTGTTTACTGCATGCTCATGATCTACTAGAGCATGTCTTGCATACAGGTGGTCGAAATAAAAATCCTTGATGAAAACTTTTTTGACAGTGCTGATTTCTTTGCAATGAGATCTTGTAACTGTAATGGAATGGTTATAGTGTTAAAGGGATAGTTCATCCTTCATACTGCTCATCCAAAGTAATCCAAGTGTCCCAAAGCCTGGACATGCCAAGATGTCATGTTTTTAGCCTCACCGTGAGCGATGAGAGCTCATGATGTTTGATTAACTTGAAGGCAAATCTTGTTCTCTGGTGTCTGCTGCCGGCACCAGACTTCAGGTAGTACGTAAACCTCACTGGCGTGTGCGGGAACGTGCATGTAAATGTGGTTCCCATCTCAGGAGCAACAGGCCAGAGGTTTTTTTAAGTCTAAACTCTTTGGTCTAAAGTTCTGAGGTAAGTCCCAAGTAAAGACAGACAAGTCTCAAGTCAAGTCCAAAGTCCTAAACTTTAAATTTCGAGTCCTAAACAGGTCATTGGCACTCTTCTAATCCATCAAATTCACACGAATCATGAATGCCTTCTAAAATTTTTTATTTGCTTCTTAAAATAACATCATGACAAGAGGACAACGTAACCCACTTCATGCTTTGTTTTTAAACTCGACTGGATGCTGGTGCTTCAAACAAGGTGGATTCTTTGGGGAAAAAGTGTCGACTTGATGAGAAAGAAAAGCGTTAACGTTAGCTGATTCAGGAATTGAGGAGAAATAGATTGATTCATGGCACACTTTTTAAAGAACGCATTTAAATCTCAAGTCGAAAGGCTCAAGTCCAAGTGAAGTCCTGAGTCACTGGTGGCAAAGTCCAAGCCGAGTTCTAAGTCTTTTGTGATATTGTCAAGTCAAATCTAAAGTCATCAAATTTGTGACTCGAGTCCAAGTCGTGACTGAAGTCCACACTTCTGCTACAAGGACTGAATTTTCATTTTTTAGGCGAATTATCCCTTTAAAATATCAGGGTTTTCTACTTCAACTCCTGTCTTGTGCTATGTGTAATAAAATTTCAATTCTTTGTCAAAGATATTTCTATCATTTTTTAAAAAAGTGTTTTCTTGAAAACAATTTAATGCTGATGCAGCCATTATCAGAGCAACGGATGACGATTCTCATCTTGGTTTAAGTCGTCAAAATCTTCTGTGAAGGATCGAGGTGACAGTGTATCAGACTCCAGCCGCCACATCCATATCCTGTCCGTACACCGCTGCTTTAATGAACTGTGTGGATGAATAATTAATCGTCAAACTGATTAGCGTCTGTGTAACCTCATCAAGGCATGTGACGTGACAGCCTGTGTCATTAGGTCTGATTCTACCATTAGTCTCTCAGCTAAAGTGCAATCAGGCCATATGGCGAAAACCAGGAGAGCGCATCTTTCATAGGACACAGTTTCCCCCTCAAAGGTTTTCCAGCAGTGTCCATCGCAATCTGGGGTCACGAAAACTGTGGGAAACACGTCTGGTATGAGAACGCATGAGTGAAAGTCTCCATCCGAGGGTGCTCGAGTGTGAGTGATAATGAACAAGAGAGCAGTGTGTTGCCACAGACTTGTTTCTTTGTCCAATGCAGACTGAGCCCCTGCTCTAATCTGGGTTATCTGGCTGTAATCAGCTTAGCCCACTGCCACTCTCGCTGTTGCTGCGGCTGCTGGGTGGGCACTTTCCGCAGCTACAGTCTGGTTTTGCCTTCACAGCCATCCATAAACACACACGCACACCTGTTGAAGTGTCTCCTGCAGAAGAACAAACTAAGAGAGCAAGTTCACTTTGCATGTAGGAGAGCTTGGAGGAGCTCAAGCAGTGGCCATGGCTGAACGTCAAGAGTTGGGGACCCCTGCTGCAGACATGTACCCCAGAAAGATACTGGAGTACATGGAAGGATTTCTCATCTCCAAGGTAATACACACACTGACCTTCATGGGTAACACAAAGGGATGCATAAGCCCAGCTAGATATGTTAAAAGTTATGAAACAGCAGAGTTTCAGCTGCTTGAGGTTGACTGAATTAACAGCATTCTCGATTCTGGTATGAAAAAGCATCAGACATATTAAAGCCACAAGGAAACAATTTCTTAGAAGCTCTACAGTTTAAATAATTAGTCAGTCTACAGAAAATCAATCATAACCTTCTTACATCAAAACATGAGCAAATCAAAAATCAGTTCAAAGACATTTAAACAAAACCCAGACATGGACCTTTTTCCACAGGTGGGAAGAAACAAAGTACAAATACTTTGTTACTGTACTTACGTAGTACTTACGTTTGTTTTTCTGACAACTTTTTACTTTCACTCCCTGCAGTTTGACAGAAATATCTGCACTTTCTACTCCTCACGTTTTCAAAACAGACTTGTTACTTCAGTTTGAATGTTTTCATCTTTTCGGCTGTGCTCAGAACGCTTCACCAACCCAAAGCGCCGCTGTTTGACAGTCTGGGAATGAGACTCAACAATCAGCTGCTTTTCTGGTGCATTTAGGAACATCTTGGACAAATCCTGCTGATTCTACCTTTAAGTTTAATCATCTCTGTATTATATTAATATGATGTGATGTCCAGTTAGCTTTGCAAAGAACCTGCAAAGCTATTTGTCGTTTGATGTTTTTTATATTAATACTTTGAGTAGATTTAAGGACCTGTACTTTATTACTTTTACTTGAGTAAAGAAGTTGAGTCAGTACTTCTACTTTTAACCAGAGGTTGTTTTTTTTTTTCCCACACAAGTATCTGTACTTTTACTTTAGAATGTGTGTACTTTGCCACCTCTGCCTTTTTTCTTCGAATGAACACTTTTACTTTTGATACTTTAAGTACCCTTAAAAGGTGATAGCTACTTTTTTTACAAGTTAAAACAAATCTTTTGAATCTTTTATTGTGAATGAAAGTTACCGTCTGCTGAATCGTGAAGCAACGAAACACGTGATCTACTCGGGTCGCTTGGATACCTTTGGTCTGTCTGACGAAATAAGTTTCACGCATTATTATGTTTTCGTCCCGATTAGTGAAACATATTGCTCTGTGTCAGGGGTTCTGCAACCCCCAAAATAATGGTGCCAGAGAGTGGGGACCCCCACTGACCCTGGAGGTGGCATTTAATGTTGTACACAGCTGCACACACTCACTGTTAGGCCTGCTCAAACACTGGCATCAGTACAACACAAAAGACCAGCAGCCTTACGGCCATAATACTATTTTAAAGTAATTTAAGAAAGAATATAACCAGAGTTTATACAATAATGGGTTAATTATGCAATTTTAAATGATTTTTAAAAATTGTTTTTTGGAAGGTATTTCGCACCCCCCCGTGTTTCACGATCTCCCGGGGGGACCCAACCCTCACATTAGGAACCACTGCTCTATGTGACTATTGATGTAACTTAACTGATAACTGAAATCAGTGAGTTCAAGAAAGTGAACTGACCAGTGACGGGCAACTGCAGATATACCGCTGCATTATATTTAGAATCAACTCTATTCTTACTCCTTTATTATTCGGTCTTCTCAGTTTTCTCTTTGTTTTCTTTCATTCAGGTGGTTTTCTCTTCCTGCGAGCTGGGTGTGTTTGATGTGTTGCTGGGTGCAGAGCGCCCCCTGGCTGCAGAGGAGATCAGTCAGGCGGTCGGAGCCAGCCTGGATGGAACACAGAGACTGCTGGCTGCCTGCGTCGGCCTGCAGCTCCTTCATGCACAACAGGAGAATGGACGAGGTCAGCACACACACACACACACTCTTTATAGTGGGACTGACTTGTCCCTCTAAATAAGTTAAGTAGTAATTTTGAAGGGTTAACTTTGTTGCAGATTATGTCTTTTTTTGGGGTTAATTTGTCACATTGTCAGACATTTTTTTACATTGTCAGTTGCTGCACCATTCACATGCACACCTCCCACGGCCTCTGTCCTGTCTGTCTCTTCCAAAGACATAAAAGGAAAATTTTGTCTGCACACCTGCAGTGATTCATTCACAGCCATCTCCTCCTCCTCCCCCCCCCCCCATCCCACCACCTGTGTTCAGTGCTTTACAGTAACACAGAGCAGGCCAGCATCTATCTCACCCGCTCCAGTCCTTCATCCCTCTACCAGTCCATCCAGTACAGCTCCAGAACCATCTATCTGTGCTGGCACTACCTGACTGACGCTGTCAGGTCAGTACACTGAGCCACAATTTCACAGTAGAAAGAATTTTTTGCAACATTCATGTGCCGGGTCACCTTCCATGAAAAAACGGCGACAACACAATTTTTATTCCATGTTTAATGTGTTTGAAGTTGGGGTGGGCAGTTTGTTTTTGGTGTCATCATGCAAGTGTTCCATGATAATCTTTCAGCATTTTGTAATTCAGCTGCTCTTACACTTCTGCACCTCTTCTTGGCTCTGTGTTCAGACTGTGACAGGACTTTCGGCCAATCACAGTGATGTCAGAGAGAGCATGTTGCCATTGGCCACTTTACGCTGCACTTCTTTGCTACGGCTCTACGAGCCGATTGGCCGTAAAAGAGGCCTCTGCCGACTATAGCGTCTGCAGGTGACACCGTCAGCTTTAATTTGCCCTGTGTCCTTGATGGTGACATCCGTTGGTAATCAGGAGTTTCCATGGTGATGGTTTGAAGTTGTCTATATTAACTTTAACTCATCAGTTGGTTAACCAGCTTTAGTGTGATGTCCGACATCAAGAAGTCTAAGAAACTCGCATCTGTTACCTAAACCTCATTTTCCTGTAAATATTCACCAGCTTAAAGCTGAAGTATTAAAACATCCAAGTTGTTTTCTCGAGAGGATTTGCATTTACTGCATAATTTATTTTGTAACGTTGCAACATTAACTGACTACACTGATGTGATTTGGTCGATTTTGTGCAGTTTGTGTGTTTTTTTAATTTTGATTTGTCCTTGCCTCCTTTTGTTAGGGTTCAGGTACGTTCAGTTTGTGCTGTGATATTCAGGTACTGATTCTGAACCTTTAATATGACTTGTAAGAATCTAAGATTATTTTGAAAAAGAAAATCTGGCAATGATCCAAATAAAATTTAAATGAGAAGTTTGTTTTATTGCACATAAAATCTTATTTTAGGGTTCATTACGATCATCTACAATGGTGTAGTGGGTGTAGTCTTGAGAGCTGGAGCTCGTTGCTGAGGTCACCACCAGCTGAAAACAAAAGAGGGAAAGGAGCACTCACAGAGTCTGTCAGAAAAACAAACACCCTTTTTAAAAGACAAGAAACTGGCAAATGTTTAGTGGTGTCCTTTCATGTTTCTACACGAAGTTTAACTATGGCACATAACCTGGAAACAGCTCTTTTAACTGTTGTAGGAGACGAACAGCTGTTTCAAGGTAATATGCTGTTGTTTGCGTCTGTGTTTTAGTTTCAGAGCATCAGCGGGACATGACTGACCATTTGGTGAGTTTCTTGTCTTTTAAAACGAGTATTTATTGTGTTTTTTTGATGGGTTCAGTGAGTTTCCCTTCGTTGTTTTCAGCTAGCAGTGAAATCAGCAATGAGCTCCAGCTCTCAGGACTGCAGCGTTCATCATAATATCACTATTTACTGTCGTATATGATCATAAGGAACCCTATGATAGGACTTATTGTCCAAAACATTAACTTTCCTTTAAAGATGTAATAAATGCCGCAGGGGGAGACAAACAAACAGAGCAAGCAACAATATATGACTGCTGCAGCTGCTTTGAAAAACAGTTCAAGATTTAAAAGGAACTGTAAATAATGCACATTGAGGACGTGGTTTAATTAACTGAGCAATCAGAGAGTGAAATCGCACCAAGGTGGGCAGTGATGGGCCGTGAGAGCTGCAGGTTTGATTTGTAGCTTTAGAATGTTGGACTCCCATCCTGCTTTTCTGTTTGAACAGCTTCTCAAGATGGACTTTAGTCTCACTGAAATGTCTGAGGGAGGACGGCCAGCAGCTCTTAGACAGCGTGACTGGATTCACTGTGACTGACAAGAGAAGTCCATCTGTGAGAAACACTGCAGACGCATGGAAGCAAAGAGAATAGTTAAAGGATAACGGCACCTTGAGCTAGAATGCTCCGTCTTTTTTGCAGCGTCTGAATATAAATGTGAAAATAGACAGAACACGATCACCAATTCATGTCAACACACTAGAACCTATTGATTTTATCTGTGCCTGCTGTGAGATGAAGCTGAGGCCGATTTTAAGCCGTGAGACAATCAATATCAACCCCCATTTTGCACATAGCAAATAGAATAAGTGAAAACAGAAGAAGTCAGATACCCATTACGTGAACACATGCATAATGTTGTTGTCATATATTTTTGCATATTTCTGTGTTTGTCTGTTTCTAGAGAGGGAAGAAACCAGTATCAAAAGGCTTTTGGAGTCAACTCCAAAGACTTGTTTCAAGCTCTCTACAGGTAAGAAGCTGTCTTTGTGAACACACACACACATATACACACACACACACACACACACACACACACACACACACACACACACACCCACACACACACATACACACAGATAGAACACACATTTTTGCTCATTTACATTCCATCCTTGTCTCTCCATCTTAAGCCTGTCTGTCACTCTCTTCTCTCTTCTCACTAAAAAACAGACTTGTGGGCTTGTGGGATTTGTTGGGAGATAGGGTGTATGTGTGTTTGTGTGTGTGTGTGTGTGTGTGTGTGTGGGTGGGGCAGTGATATAAAGAAGCTTGGAGCAGAAAGAG
>JAQLOL010000005.1:17752674-17780572 GCA_029783665.1 Naso thynnoides | reverse complement strand
CAAACTTACATCAAACAAATATCATGAGACACAAAATCCATCTGCTTTAATCCATTCACACCATGTTATAACACTTCCCTGAAGAGGCGGAGGAATGGTGGTTCCTAACTGTTTCCATGGGAGATGAGACTCCGCCCACTTAGGAGACAGGAAGTGTTTATATCATTTCACACCACTGGCACAGCCTGAAGTGAGGGATCTTGTGTTAATATTTGACTATCTTTGGTAATTTGAACTTGATGTTAAAGCAGAAACGACCTTTTGTAAAACTTCAGCCAGAGTTTGCAGCGCTCAGTCAGCCTTGCCAACAGGATTTTACATGAATGTACATTTGCACTTGTTCAGTACTTTGAGCGGTGCGTCAGAGTGTGCTGC
Organism: Naso thynnoides; assembly: GCA_029783665.1. Classification (NCBI taxonomy): domain Eukaryota; kingdom Metazoa; phylum Chordata; class Actinopteri; order Acanthuriformes; family Acanthuridae; genus Naso; species Naso thynnoides. The sequence continues at coordinate 17,780,197 of JAQLOL010000005.1, read as the reverse complement.
ACAGCTTCAGACATAATCCAACAGTCCCACAGCACAGACACCAGTGAGGCTGCAGGTTACAGACACGAACCAGTCAGACCTTCACAGTCTGTCCACAGCTTCGATAGCAATACACTAAGGTACAACTTTAGCATGCAGTTGTTGTTTTTAACTTGTGTTTAATATTGTGGTGTTGATACTTTTGCTTTTTAAGTAGAAAAGATGTGAAAACTGTCTGTCGACAGACGAGAGGAGAGCAGAGAAAACAGCTGGTCTGTCTGACTCGGGTGTTCTTCCAAAAGGTCTGAGTCAGAGTCTACATGATGTCCAGCCATGCATACCTGAGTGTGTGTGTGTGTGTGTGTGTGTGTGTGTGTGTGTGTCTTTCCCTTCATAAATTTATTGTCATCTCAGGACGCAGCAGCAGGATGGTCATTGGAGTTTGGCAGGTGAACAGCAAATACTGCAGCTCCCCCTGCAGGCACACAGAGGGAAGTGAACAGAGGAGGTTTAAATGGTTTGTTTATGTTGAAATCAAATGCTGGAGAGACTGACAAAAAAACAGTTATCTCAGGGTGACACACACACACACACACACACACACACACGCACACACACACACACACACACAGACCTACATCAGGCTAGCTTTGTAGGTTTGTCAAATTCTGATCCTTTGATCCTTTATTCCAACTCACTGCCTCTCCATCACTACGCCCCATTTATACATCCTTCATCTGTCTTTTTTCTGCATCTGTCTCACACACTTTCACGCTCTGTTTTATATTCAGATTGCTTGATGAAGCATGAACTCCGATAATAATGCTGCCAAAGCATCAAGTTGAAAAATTCATATTATCACATTAAATCCTTGTTTCTGCCCCCACCCCACCCCCATGTGTGTGTGTGTGTGTGTGTGTTTATATGCTCATTTAATTTCCTTATTTTCCTCTCACATTATCGGGTTTGACCTGAGCCCTGCTATCAGTTACAGTTTTCTCTTTAAGGAAAGTAAGCAGAACAAGACTTGAAAGTGTAGGGCCAAACTAGCAGCTCTGGGAGGCTGAGCGAAATGCTAACACGCACAGGCATAATACTAGAGACAAGAGTCCATCCTCTGGGGACCATGAAGGCCTGCAACAAACTCAGTTGTGATGTTTCAATAAAAAACACAGATGTCAAAAACATTGTAGAGGAATAGTCAGATGATCACCTAGGTCATTATGGCACATTTCCTGAGGACCATTTCTTCGATACTTCCATTCATGCACTTGTTATTTTGAGTACAGAAGTGCGAGCATGGAATGATGGACACTTCTCACCCTAGGCTGTCGCCATCTTGCATATGTAGCAGAAGAGAGAAGAGTGTTTTTTTTTAATATATATATTTTTAGGTGAGCATGTAACCATGTAGATTTCTTATATATGGTCAGTTTATACAAATAACGACTGTCTGTAAATCAGTCACAAAGTTTTCAGACTTCCTGAGGAGCCGTAGCTCGCCAGATGAGACCAGCTGTCATCTCACAGCAGCAGCCCAACTTGTGTTGTCACCCCAGGGAGAGAAAATCACCTCATGAACTAATGATCTGTGCAGCTCTTTGGTGATTAAACGCTGGCTGCAATGTAAGCGTAGCACTGGAAAATATGTTAAAATTTCTTTTTAGAAAATAAATCTCAGATAAAATCTGTAATTATAGCTTTTACAATAGTTTGCTTACATTTATATACAAATGCCGCTGCCTCTGAGGCTCTGTATGTACAGGTAGCACCACATTTCAATAAACAGAAATATTAATATGAATTTATCAGTCTAACTTCATTTTATCATACTTAGTAACAGAACAGTTTATTTTATTAAAGCTTTAGTGGAGATTTGAGTTGAGAATACTTTGTAAGATAGTTCTTTTCAAACTAAGCGGGTGTTGTCACTGCTTATCTTCTAATTGCAGAATGTCAGTGTAAAAGACATAAAAGCAAGTTGATTTTTTATTAAAATCCAACTAAATTGGAAACAAGTGGTAATCCGGCCGGTGGCAATGACAATCAACTATCATTTAGTAACATATAAAGTGACGATCCCTTGGCCATTTGAACAAAGAAGCTACCAAATGTTGGAATTGTCATTTCTGTTAAGTGCGCAATGGCTGAGCTAGAACTGAGACAGCACTGTCAAGTAAGTACATAGTGTACACTGTATACTACATGTTAGTGTACTAGTGGCAGTATGCCATTTGATACACAACGCTTGAGTCTCTGCACCAAATTTTATGGCAATCCCTCCAATAATTGTTGAGACATTTCAATCAGAAACAAAGTAAACTGTAAAGTGAACTGAAAGGATTTTTTAAAAAATTCATTCATTCATTAAAATGTTAAGCCTCATCTACGAGTGTACGTAAAGCAGATTCAGCCATAAAGCATTCACATTGTATGTGTTTCGATTCCTCAGTAGGATTCCTCGACAGCGATCTTGCCTCTTTTTCTGAAGAGAGCATCTTCTCTCAGTCTTTCTAAATTCAGTTCACTTCAGTCAGTCTGCTTTATTGGCATGAATGTAAAATTAACTACATTCCCAAAGGCGCCACATACAACTGAATACAAATGCAGTCAATAAATAATGGTTATATACCTCGAAGCATCTTTTCTGCTTGTGTGACGCTGTGTGTGCGTACTGCACTACCTTGTTAATGAGGGTTGCGTGTATCCATTGCACCGTAACTAAATGTAACTCTCTTTTTCTCTCTCCCCCTCTGTCTCTCTCTTCAGGCTGCAGTGGAGCATTAGCCAAGCAGTGCACGTCAGCTTACCCAGAATGCACTGTTACGATCTTTGACCTCCCCAAGGTGGTGCACACGTCAAGGGAACACTTTGTCAAAGAGGCCGACAAAAGGATAAGCTTTCATGAAGGTAACGTCGCTGCGAAATCACTGACATTTATAGTCAAATACAGCCAGTGCAGTGCTTTAAACACACACACACACACACCCACACACTCACACCTTCATTATCTTAATGTACAAAGAAGAAATACCTGTAATCATTCCAGGATAAAGTTTTGAATGCGCTTTGTTAAATAAAACAATGTCAAAAAATATATTAAATAGAAACAGACAATTATCTGGCATCAAACATATTGCTGTTTGTTGTATAAAGTCCATTAAGTCTCTATCTGAATAAATTGTCTCATTTCTGGCATTTACTTTAGTTATTAATAAGCGTTTCTGCTTTAAATTCGCCTGCCTTGTGACTGTATCTCAATATGCAAATCACATAAGCAGAGCTTTTGTTAACAAAAGTGGCTTGTCGCCAGGTGGAGGGAAGGGACACGGGTGTACAGGCGCTGCTTATTTTTGCTTTGCGAAGGATAGGGGTCAACTGTAGGTTTTTTCCAGGCTTATTTAAAGTCATTACAAGAAACTTTTAACGTGTTATGAAGCAGTCAAAATTTCCTACTGATCCCTCACATCTTACTTACATTGATAAATGAGACCATCAGCAAGGAGATTAGAGATTACTATTATGATAGTAAAAAATTATGAAATACGCTTAATGATTTAATGGGCAGGAACACTGAGCCAACACCATCATTCTTGGAGACAGAAGGACAATTCCATTAATAAACTAATAGATATTGCTGGTCATCTCAATAATTACTTCATTTAAAAAATAGATAATTTAAGATATGCAAAGTCAAGAACAGATAATAAAGCATCTTATCAATCAATAAAAAAAACAATTTATGAAAAACAATCAATATAAATTTTAATTTGTAAAGTATGAATAAAGTAGAAAATATGTTAAGAACTTGTAAAAATAAACACACCTGGTGTTGACAGCCTTAGCGGTAAGCTCCTTCAGCTGGTCGCTGATTTAATTTCGCCTGTTATTTGCCATATCATAAACCAGAGTTTTATTGAATGTACTCACCCGCAACAATGGAAAAGAGTTAAAATCATTCCTCTGCCCAAAAATGGGAAATAGCCTTTCTCTGGACAAACCAGTCATTCGATAAGTTTATTGCCAGTGTTCAGTAAAATCATGGAAGGTATAGTGCATGAACAGATGAATAACCATTTTTCTATAAATAATCTAACTTCTGACTTTCATTATGCATACAGAGAAGGGCATTCCACAGCAACTGCTCCTTCTCAAATGACTGATGACTAACTGAGCGAATATCGAAATTAAAAAAATAGTGGGTGCTGCCTTTTGTGATTATACAGCCGCATTTGATATAACTGTTTATGAGCTACTGACTAAAAAATTTGAATATTATAAATTTGATCAGTCTGCACTGTTATGGATTCAGAGTTATTTAACTAATAGAGCTCAAACTGTTTATTTTAATGGAAATTATTCATACATTAGAGATGTAAGTTGTGGAGTACCCCAGGGAACTTGTCTTAGACCACTACTGTACATCATTTTTACAAATAAATTGTCACTTGTTTTAAATATGGCTAAAATTGCAATGTATGTGGATGATTCCACAATATATACAGTATGTCCTCATTCACAGCCAGTGACCTAAATATGGAACTAAATCTGTATTTGAAATTAGTGATTTAATGGATGCATAATAACAAATTAGTTCTTAATGTATCAAAGACAAATAGTATGATTTTTGGTTCAAATTCTTCTCTCAGTTTGAATATTTGCATAAATACAGTGGCAATCATGTACATGAGACCAAGCTCCAGAATATAATACTGGACAGTAGATTATCATGGACAAATCACATAAATAAACTGACTGCTAAGATGGGATATGTAATTTCAGTTGTTAAAAGATGTTTAAAGGTTTTCACCACAGACTCCATGAGGCAGGTTGTTCAAGCATTAATACTCTCTCATCTGGATTACTGCCCAGCAGTGTGGTCAAGTGTGACAATGGATACAATAAAGAAATTACAAATGGTACAGAATAGAGCAGCATGTCTTGCTCTCCACTGTGGCTACAGAACAAATGAAGTTGCAATGCAAAATAGTCTGGCTTGGTTACATGTCAAAAACAGATTACGGTACTCATTACCATTACTCATCAGGATTATCTCAGGAAGATTGTATTTGTTTTATATAAGAATGTAACTTTTAGTTCAGATAGACATGATTACCCTACCAGACACGCTACAGGAGGAAAAGTTACATCACCAACTGTAAAAACAAACTTAATCAAACATACAGTCATGTACAGAGCTATGCATGTATGGAATTCACTCCTTAGACATATCACACAAGAATGTAGTAAAGCAAAATTTAAAACTCTATTGAAGTAGCAACTGTTGACAAATGATACAGAACACCCCAAATCAGACATAGTATGATTTGTCAAATCCTAATTATTTGATATCAAGGGTAGGTTTAATTCTGTGAAGTGTCTCACGCTATGAAGGAGCTGTTTGTGTATATAGTGCAAGCACATATAAATGATATTGTGATAGTTGGCAGTCTTTGTTTTGAGCATCATCATTAGGTGATCTAGTCAGTGCTAAAATTAGTTTGCTTTAGATTTGAGGTTACTCTAAAAAAAATGGATTAAGAGAGCCACATTTAATTTGAATCATAATGCTACCAGGAGCTGTCTTGTTTTTCTGTGTGATTGTCTTAGTTCTGTTATTTTGTAAAGTTATGTATAATATGTGAGATTGTTATAGCATGTTGTTGTGGACCCCACGAAGAATAGCTGCTGCACTGCTGTAGCTAATGAAAATCCTAACAAACAAACAAACAAACAAACTATCCTGTCTTTTACAACACCTTTGCCTGGTCCGCTCAGTAAATGAGAATGCTTGAAGACATGCAGAGAAGAGACGATTTGCTGTTTACGAACATGATTGATCCGCTGTATGATTAACAGGTAGATGTCATGATGTTCATTTACATAATCATGTGGCAGATTTTGTTTAACATGGATAAAAAAATGACAGACTTTGATATAAGAATACAAAGAAATCAAATTTTTGTACTATTTTTTTTTGCCATGCATTCTTCTCTTCAATAGGTGCACACTATGACTAGGGATATGACCCAAAAGGGTTTAAAATGCATTTTTCATTTCATCTCGTTTTAAAACTTGCTCGTTCATTTTCAGTGCAACATAAAACAATGGCTTCGCAAGACTGTTAACGAGGATGTTAAAAGTGGACGTTTTAACTTTATGCAGCTGAGAGCAAAATATGAGCCATTGCGTTTAGTCTTTACCTGCTGTGGGTGTATTTTTTATAGATCTTTTATACTGAACTTTACTCTTTTGTATGTTCCTGGCCTCCAGGATCACAGATACAGACAAAAACAAACTGCTGCTTGCAAGCATCTTGCTAGCCCTTGAGCAATGACAAGCCAGCAGTGATGAGTGAGAGGTGGAGAGGTCGATGTAATTTGTTTGCTTCTCGAGGGTCCCATCCCCAGGCTAGTAACCTATTATTCAAAGCATGAGTATTATTTTATGCCACAGAAATGATCTGAAGAAATATTCCAGTGTACAGAGGTTTGCCAGCAATTCATCCATCAAGTGCAACTGAAAGTAAAAACAGAAAGGGACACTGTTGATTCTGTCATGTATGTCTCCATTCTCCCCCACTGCGCTTCTGTTTGCCGGACTGAAAATATTCCGTTCGAAACTGTCAGTTTATGTGTCATGCTTTGTTGTGTTGGCTCTCCAAAGCAGCAGCTAATGTGGAAGGGAAAAGATCTCAGCAGCTTGTGATTTTGAAAATCCAGAGCCAAAATCAATTCCTGCCTCTCCTGCTGCTCTCACAACCATGTTGGTGCACAGCACAATTTGAGCTGTAACATCGAAACATCGAAAACATGAAAACTGAAATGCACCGCGTTTTTTTTTGTTTGTTTTGTTTTGTTTTTTTATGCAGACTTTATCCATATTACCTTAAGATATTGTGGTCATACAATAAAGGCAGGAGATTGAACTGAGTGGAGGGCAAGCACACAGACTTATTCCTGTTTAAACAAGATCAATAAGCACCATTAAACAGCAACTGGAAATATGTTGTTAGGTCATAATTTTGACATAATTTGATGATGAGACATATTTCTTTTGCATTAATTATGTTAGACTATGTAGCCTGAAGCCCACATAGAATCATTGTCTTATTACTGGGAGACTTGTCAACATAATTATTGATTATGTGAAATAATTAAATCAAATACAATGGTGTCTTTGGAATCAGTGCTTTTGAATTGACATTTATCTTGTGTGTGTGTGTGTGTGTGTGTGTGCATGTGTGTGTGTGTTTAGGGGACTTCTTCAAAGACCCCCTGCCAGAGGTTGACCTCTACATTCTCGCCAGAATCCTTCATGACTGGACCGACGAAAGCTGCATAGAACTACTCAGTAGGGTCTACAAAGCCTGCAAACCAGGTCTGTGTGTGTGTGTGAACTTTTTTCTTCCCTGCTCGAAATGAGATAGCAGATTGCATCCCACAATGCAGCTGATCCCAGGAAAATCTGTCCTTGTGACTTTGATCAAAGACAAACGCTCACACGCACAAAAGCATCGGATGCTATCAGGAGACGAAAACCCTCTCATGTGTATTTGTGTGTGTGAATATGTGTGTGTACACAACAACAAAGAAACAAAGTCAGTAGGATAGCATAGTTTTTGTGGACAGTGTATACAAACTGTTGTAGTATGAAGAAGTTTCTCACTGACCCATGCAGTAGACCTTATCAACGAGTGACTTAACTACACATATTGATTACAGCAGGGGAAATAGTCTTGGTAAAGTTACCCAGGGAGTCCACTGGTTGTGTCTAACGCCTTCGCTGCAGGTTTACTCTGTGCTCCGTCGTCTGTCAGCACCCACTGGCTGCACTTCAGAGCCTATGAGATTTTGTGCTAATTACACAATCAAGCATGGCCTGGCTCTGCAAATTATGACTTTTTTTGATGAATTCGAGTAAAATATGATCTGACTTCCTGTATCGCTCGATCTGCTCTTTGCTGAAGTGATGTGTCATGCCCCGACATCTGGCAAATATAGAAGCCTTGCGTATCTGCTGCGGAGGTCTCCAGATTACCGTGGCTGCGACTGAGTAGATATGCAACACAGCGAAGCCAGTGGAAGCACACACATTGACAAGAGTGAAACCTGTCAGCTCTACTGCTGCAGGGGAGCGCAGCGGACCGTACAGGCATCTGGTGAAATCAAGGGGTTACATTAGGAAAACTATCACTAGCTAGCTAAGCTTAGCCAGCAAACTTGCTGAATAATTAATTAAGAAAAGGGGAGAGAAGAGAAGAGAAAGGAACAAAATAAAAGCTGACCTCATGTTCCGTCCCACAGGGGGCGCTGTGTTGCTGGTGGAGGCATTGCTTTATGAGGACAGCTCTGGCCCGCTGACAGTGCAGCTCTACTCTCTGAACATGCTGGTGCAGACGGAGGGCAGAGAGCGGACAGCTGCTCAGTACGCTGCCCTGCTGAGTGCCGCTGGCTTCACCAACATCAAGCACCGCTTCACTGGGAAAATCTACGATGCCGTGCTGGGCCACAAAGAGACATGAGACGATAAAAACATACACGTGTACCAGAACTAAAAGCAGAGACCTCCCTTAAAAAATTTCGACTACTGTATTTTTGAATCATTTGTAAATTTCAACTCAGTTTTCGTTAATTAAAACGAGACTTTCTCACTTTGTATGACAATTATCAAATTTCTGTAACTGTCTTATTATTGAATCTGAGTGACTTAAACATTCCAAGCATGGCCATTTTTATGGCTGCTAGAGTCTGCATAATGAAAGCAACAATATGTAACTTGACTGTGACCCGCAACTTCGAAAGCAAAACTTAACGATGCACATTAATTGGCCGCACAAAACAGTTGTTCTAATAAAACTGGGTCATATTTTACAGATAAGATGACATTTTCTCTGTAAGATATGATCCAGTTTTACAGACATTGCTGTTTTGTGCAATGTATAAATGTGCATCGTTAAATTTCATTTTCGAAGTTGCAGCCAAATTACATATTGTTGCTTTCTTTTTATTCTTAAAACATTTCCTGCATATTAGCATATTTGGTAAATGTTATAATAGTTTCCCCTCGACATGGTGGCTCAAACTTATAGACATTTCGCCACTACTAGTTGTATGAGGTGAGAGGATTTGTTTTTGGACCAAAATGCATCATGGATGCTTAATCGAGAGACTCTTTTGGAGAAAATAGAGACCACTACAACAGAGCTTTGTTTCAACCGCTATGAAATATAAATATGACCCTTCTAAAGCTGTATGACCACGTTAAAGCACAGGCTGTCTGATTGAATGACTGAGTGGCTGCTTAGGCACTGAGTTCAAACCCACACACACCTTCTACAAGGGAAAATTCAGGTCACATTTCCACATCTAGCACAACACACAGAGAGACGCACAGGTTACAGGCGTGCTAGCCTTAGAGCTGGCAACTAGCATTAAGTTCTTTTGGTATGAACATTGTTAAGCCTCAAAACATTAGTTTGAAATCAACCCAAGGGTAACAGAAGAAGAGCTGCTCAATGCTCAACAAAATAACACTTCAAGCACTAGCTTGAGTTGTGTAACAATGCCTCTGGAAAGCTACACCTTCACTACAATGAATCCAGACCTCTTACTCTATTTTTTCTTCCCTTTTAAATTTCAAAATATTTTCAATATCCAGCCCAAGCTCTATCCTTTTTTGTGCTGCAGAAAGGTTTTGCTGCACCCATTACCATTCCCTGTAGGGGGACTTAAACTTGCTGGCTTGTTTGTATTTCTTTAAACCAACCACATTAACCTTGGCGGTGCTCAGTCCAAAATGCAGCAACAGGGATTTGGTAAACAATGTCACACAGATATCATAATAAGAGGACTAAAATATTCTCTCCGGTTGCTCTTTAAATGTATGAGACTACTGACATTTTGCTAAAAGTTAAATATAAAAATGTGCAAATTTCACAATAATTTTGTACCCAAGTCTGTTCTAAATCCAGATTATGAAGAAAGAGACTACGTCAAATTCAGTGTGACTCTGCTGTGAATGATTAGTAATACACTGCAAGGCTCAGCCCCTATTAGACGATGTGCGGTGTGAGCTTCTCGTCTCATTGCTAAGAAGATGAACTTTCTTGCATATCTGTTCTCATCTTTCAATCCTAAGCCCTGTGCCTTAACTCCTCTCGCTCCTACTGTTCTTAACGGCCCGGTAAAGCTGTCTTTCTACCATGTTCTTTGTCGTGACGGATGTGTCAATAAATCTTCTTCATAGCAGTGTGGACCGTCTTTTATTTCACCCCTATCCTCTTCCCTGCACAGGAAGTATTCAAAATGCAGATATCAGCCTTTTATTAAACCTCAGTCTGTCATTGTGCTCTGCCTCCGACACAGTTTGCATGAGAGCATTAATGAGCAGATCAGCCTTACTGTTGTCAGTGAGAAACTATAATTTACATTCTGTTATATTTAAAAGAACTGTCTTTAGAAAACAACACTGTACCATCACTGTTCACTCCTACACCACTTTAATATACACCCCCTCATTTTCACTGCCCTCTCCGTCCTCGTCTCTCCTTTTTTCTCGCAGTAATTGTGAATTAATCAGACTTCAAAGTGCAACAAATTAGAACTGATGTCAAACCCTTGTGGACGGCTTTACAGAGAGTCGGTCTAATGAAAGGAAATGAAGTGCTGAGGCTGGAGATGGCCTGACCTACGCGGAGACAGTGACGGTACCCAGTGACACAGGGCAGTATGTTGTGGTGGCTATTAGTTCTGTGCACCACTTGGTGTTGAGGATAAAATCTTGGCTCCTTCCCATGGAACCCTCTTATAAGTATCAGGCTAAGTAAATCCAAACCTTTATTATCCCTATAACCTGACTGAACTTTTATGTCTAATCCTCACCTCTCGCTAAAACCAGATCAAAGTTTTTAAGATTTGCTACATCTTCTACGCTTCTGGGTGAAAGAATCCAACTTAAGCGATGGAAACTTCTTTTCAAACAGGAAGTGAAACAGCAATTTGTTTGCCGTCTGCTTTTAAAGAGGCCATATTAAGCTATGCTTATTTTCAGGCTCATGCTTTCATTTCAGTTGTCTTACGATGTGTTTGCATGCTTTAATCTTTAAATAACACGTTACTTACCTCCTGTTAGTTCTGCTATTAGCTTCCAGACAGCTGCACTTACACATGAATATCACCACGAGAACAGCTTCTAAACCGAGAATCTCTGCATGTTTATCTGTGTTAGTTTTTGACTCGATGCCCAGCTGGCCACTAATTTTTTCAGCGTTGTAATGCTCACACCAGGTGTGGCCCCTACAAAACGCTTTTGAACCACATCTGCAGTAAAATACGGCCAATATTAACTTTTTGTCTGTGTTTGCCAACTATCCTATCGATTCCACTATGTCTTCCACAACAACAAAACTGGAAAGACGTGGTGTATCTCTGTGCATTAACTGAAAATGTTAAATTATTTTAACTTTTATGCACGCCTATTCAAGGGCAGCATTTCTCAACCTATGGGCTGGGGACCGGCACCTGGCCGCGGAGAAACGCCTGCTGGTCTGCAGCAATCCCCCCCCCTGCCCAAATAAATGAAATAGCTGTATATTTAATGAAATGTCTGCGTTGAAGCAGGTTTGCTTTTAAATGTGCAAAATACTGCAATACCCAGAGGACTTTGTAAGTTGCAGTAGTACTTTTGTGACTCAATCAACAGTTCTCTCAACAGCACTGAATTGCTCTAGCTGAGAAATGACAAGTTCGTACTGCAAAAAATTTCATCCAGCTCTACTAGCCAGCCATCGTCTGCTCTAGACAAAAACATGTGGATGCTTATTTTAATACATCTGCAGGAGAACGGTGAACAAACGAAGAACCTGAGGCTAAAAAACCATTGTACATTCAATTGCAAGTGCAACCAAGTATACATTAAGTTTGTATCCACAATAGTTGCCCACCAAAGCCTGTCTGTGTAATCTGCCAAATGGCTCTCAGCAATGAAGCAATGAAACCGTCAAAAATGTGCAGACATTCGGAGACCAAGTACGCACATCTCAAGGAAATATCTGAGGTTTTTTTTAAAAGAAACAAAGATGAAATGGCCAACGAGAGCAAAGTGCTGTAAAGCAATTCTTTCACCAAATAATTAAGTAAGTGGGCCTCAGAGGTTGAGGGCCATGCATTACTGGGCCCTGGCACAAAAAAGTTTGAGAAAGGCTGTTCTAGGGGACGTTTACAGTTAATATAGTTTCTCTAAACTTTCCCTCAGTGTTGCAGCATTAGGTCAATATTGCTCCAGTCACTGGGAGTTGCCACATTAGCTAGCATTAGCTGAGCTAGCACTGCAGTGTGAACACTCAAATAGCAACATGAAATAAGTATTGCCAGCATCTAACCTCACATCTTCGGCTTCAAATGAGGGTTAACAAGTAGCCGCATTAGTAGAACAATATGCTAGCTAGAGTCAAGTTTTGTTTTTTTTTTGGGAAATAAGACACCATTAGACTGACACAGATGTACTAATAGCACGTTGATGTCGTCAAACTTTACCAACCTTTTTGGTTGGTAAATGTTGAGCCCAAGTCAGCGCCAATGGAAATAGACAGGAAATGGGAGAAAATGTGGGACAACCTGCAAGGCGTTTCAGGAAGTTCAGGAGCTTTTAGAGAAGACAAACTTTTTTTATGCCTTTGGCGCACACTCCGGTCCTTGTAACTTTGCAGAAGTTTTACATGCACATAAAAAGCCATAAATCACACTAAAGGCATGGTAAAAAAACCCCCAAAAGCAGAATGTTGCCACAAACTTCACTGTTTTCTTTCACTGCTGTGAAAAAGCAGCTGTAATTCTGTGAGAGTATCTCTTTAAGTAGTTTTTCCCTTGCTTTTCTTCAATGATTTAGACTCAGGTCAGTGTTTTCCACTCCAGTAGAGAAAGGTGCATACATTTCTCTCCCCTCTACTTTTCGGTTCCATTTACTGCTCCATCGCATTAGGCTATTATTGTGCTGGCCTCAGGTTCAACCTGAGTGGGTTTTATGGATGGTTCCAGAAAGTTAGAGCTATAAAAAAAAGGGAACTGTGATGGAGAAGAGGGTTGGTAGGTGAGCTGAGGACGTCTTCTACTCTCGACAGTGGACAGTGTCCAGAGAAAACACAGATTCCCAAAATAAAGACACAGGCTGTCCTTGTTGCCCAATGCCTAGTGGTTTATGTTACATGTCATGTAGCTGAAGTGTCCCCGGGTTGATTCCATCCAGCAACCATGCTACCTCGAGGAAGTCAAATCAAGGCAAAATAAATAATAACAAAGTAAAAACAGAATTATATATATGGATTATATATCGTTTGTTTGTGATTTGATTCCTGCACTGGTGTTATGACGTGTGAAAGCGCATTCCTCTGCAGGAAATAGATGAAAACTAACAAGAAAACAACAAGAACCCTCCAGAGTGTCTTTTAATTATGGCACTGTAAGTCAAAATTATGACTTACGGCAGTGTGCATGTCAGTGTGTATTTCCTGCTGTGAAAGTGCTGATGCGAGTCTGTATGCATTGTAGGAAATTGTGTTTGCAACTTTGTCTTTGTATTCACCTGTCAGTAATCCTGTGCTTTCTTTGTCTGTCTGTGGTCTGTGTGTGCGTTGATTTCATTCTAAGTGTGTTTGTGTGTAAATGTGTGAACAACACTCTTTAGGGACACTAAATCTGAGCCGAAAGTCACGCGCTCCTCCACCCTCAAGCTGCAGGATGCCACTTTAAGATAACAACTTCAGGGTATTACAGGGAACACACTCAGTTTATGCCCAAAGACTCAGAGTGTGTGTGTGTCTGTGTGTGTGTGTGCATGTCGTGCTTATTAGGGCTCCCAGCTCTTTTTTTTTGATGCAGTTGTGTTTTCATTCCAAAGTTTTCACAGTAACTGAAAGTTAAGACCTACTTTGCATTTTGGAGCAGCAGTTGCAGACGAGTTTCTCCTGGAAAATCTCACCATGATCTGAAGAGTCCCTGAAATAAACAGGAATGAGCCGTCTTCTTGTCTGTGCATGTATTTTTTAAATGCATCTTAACTGTTTTTCCTTAAAGCAACAATATGTAACTTTTTCACCCTCAAGCCGCAGCCCGCAGTGTTGTAAATGAAACTTAACGATTAATGTTTCTATGTTGCACAAAACAGCAATTTTAGTCAAACACATGACACGTAACAGGTAGGCACCTACTTACTATTCAACAGCAACAAGTCCAGCTGTGTGTCTGCAGCATTTTATTTGCAAAGCTGTTTCCTACAACTACACAAACTCTGGTTTAACTCTTGTCGCTTCTCTTGCTCGGTCACTGGGTTTCCATTAAAATGTATCGCAAATTTTCACCAAATCTTTAAAAATTCGCCAAAAAAACCCACACATTTATGCCTGTTTTTGATCCACTACTGTTCTGCGAATATTAAGAGTAAGTTCATCAAGATAAGCAGTAGGTGGCGCAACATTTTCCAATCAGGTGTCATTTACCAAAGCAGAAGACAGAGCAATGTGATGATGTAATTAAAAGGTGCAAGTAAACAGACGCAAAAGGAAAGGAAGGAAGACGAGGGGAAATGCAAATAACTAAGTCAAGAAATGTCAAAGTTTCCTCATCAGTCCGCACATACTTTGTTTTTGTCTGCTGCTGCTGCTGCTGCTGCCACTGCCGCCATTGCTTCTCCGGTGCAGAGGACTACTGTCACTGGAGCGACATTATTGCACTTATTCACATTTACTCTTTGTTAATAAGCCAACTTTTCCACCTCTCTAAAGTGTAAATTTTTTTTAACAATATTTTGGATTTTTTTCTCAAATTTTTTGTGTTTCCATTTTGTGTTTTTATGCGCAAATCGGAAATGCGCATAAAAATTGGCTGATAGAAACCAACCTACTGACTCTTCTCTCCCATCAGCACCTTCTTCACAATGTCCTCACCTTCGTCATTAAGTTAGTAGAGGCTGTTGAGTTCAGTTACATTGCCCACTGACTCAGCTCTGGTTCTGGTGTCAACTCCATCTGCTGGTGAGCCAAACCACCTCTGATAGTGGGACAAAACACTCACACTCTCCGGTGCTGCAGCTGCACAAAACACAGTAAGTTGCATCCTATTACACGATCAATCCTTTCGTTGTTACCCTTCACTACAAAAGCACCGTATCTACACACAGTGTCAGTGTTTTACCATAGGCAACTGAACTCACTCAGAGACATGGCAAAATTAATTTGTATTAAATTTGTAAATTTGGCCTTTTTGGGATTATTGATCGTACATCATACAGAGGGCAAAATTATCGTACATATTCGATAGTTGTCGTACATCTGGCAACACTGCTGCTGCACCTTTGGAATGTTGCTTTCAGGAACTTCTGTGAATCACAGCGTTGAGGCCGAACAGTCGTGGACATCAGAGGGAAAACCAGAGGACATTTTTTGCCATAACATATGACGCTGTTTCACTAAAATTGCGTTTTTGTGCAACACAGTGACGTTGATCGGTAAGTTTTGTTTTTAAAAACCACGTGCCGCGGCTTGAAAGTGAAAAAGTTACATACTGTTGTTTTAAAGGTGAGTATCTAAACAAACTTTTTATTTTCTCTCAAAAACAATTGTGGCATTTTGTGCTCTTAAAATTGACTATAGCCCTAATCTACAATTTACACATCTATATTGTTTTTCACTTACCTCTTGACTAATAAATATTTTCCCAACCAATTTATGTATGGCTGTTTACAGCACTTACATTGCACTGTAAAAAAAAGAGGAAGAAGTAATTAATTTCATCACCTCTGGCTATCTTCACAATAAACGACAGTATAGATTGTACATGAGAATGACGGCATAACCCAGAACTTCATAAACATTTTCTGCCTAAAGCTCAAACATGCAATTAACATTTTTAAGATCATCATGTATTGCATTTTTTTTTAATGATGAGGAAATACAGATTTCACATAATTGTTCTCATTTCAATAATGCAGATTTTCTCCTGTGAATTTCATCCACTAATGTAGCGAAACTAACCTGATGGCACACACTTCTGCTGTAGAAAAGACACAAAGCAGAAAAGCAGTTTGGAGGAGAATAAACCGGGAAAGGATTGAGACGGTGTCACCAGGATGCTGTCAGAGAGGAGGACTCATTCATACTGATATTTGTTCTCTTGCAGTGCAGCTGTGTGTTCAGGTAGAAGCAGCAGAGGCTGTGAGGGCAGCGTTACCTCAACCGAGTGACACGGAGGAAAAGTGAGGATGAGCGGAGAAAAGATCTGATGCGTCTTTTCATTAGAACCATGGTTACAGGATCAAAACACACACATATGCACACACACCCATCACATCCCACAACTCAATAAAAATGTCTCTTGGCTGTGAGCCGTGCTTTGTCACTTCCAAACACTTCCATAATTCATGGGCCGGTGACAGCAGTATTGAATTGAGGACAAAGATGTCTGGCCTGTAGGCTGAGCGCGCACGCACGCGCGCGTACACACACACATACACACACAAACACACACAAGCACACAAAGGTTGTTGTAGATGTTTATGAGCTACAAATACAGAGAAATAGAGATTGTGTGTTCGAGTGGAGACCTTTGGAGAGGTGATGAAGCTCTCCTGTTGGAGTGTGTTTGTTTGAGTGCGTGTGCGTGTGCGTGCAATGTTGCACTTCTCCGCTTGATAATGACTAATCCCTCCAATTTTGCCCTTCCTCCCCTCTGTCACTTACTGTTGCTTCTGTTTTTTGTATCTTTGTCCTGCCCCTTAGCATGCCTAAATACAGTCTGTCTCTGTCACACATACACACACACTTACATACACACAAACATGCTGGCAGACGTATTTCATACACAAGGTTGTCACTCCCGCTCCTAGCAACATGTCACCCACCCACATATCCCCCTCAACCCCCCACCAGAAAAAAAAAAAAAAAGAAAAAAGAAAAAAAAGGACCAGGGACAGAAATACATTCACGTCCTGTTTTTGACGTCAATCCTCAGTGCCAAGCTGGGGAACACACACACACACACTTCTCTTTATTAAAGTGATTTTTCACAGCATTTAGTGTGGAAGGCATGACACGTGTAATTGTCACGTTTGTACAGCTGACACTGAAGGTTGCATCTAAATTTGGTCACTTAGATGTCTGAAATGACTTCTGAAATGGCAACGGGAATGCAAAACATCACACTGGCCTCGCATCACATCGATAGAGACGGATGACATTTTGTTTGGACTTCCGCATCAAAGGTGACAGTAAAAAAAAGACTTCCTGTGATTTACACGCTTGTTTTCAGATTTACTTTTAATTAGCTGTATTAGGTGTAAATGTCAACTGAGGCTGCAGTAAAAGGTACCGGGGCTCTTTAGAGTGGATCCAGGTTTGATTTTTCATCAAAATGAGTTAACTCCATGGACAAATCTTGGGACTGAAATCAGTCTCAGAGATAAATGTGTGGGTAGCAGTGGGACAGCATTTCGTTTATGTAACGTAGAGATGCATTTAGACCTAAAGATGGCTATTGTTATTAAACTGGGCAAGGATTAAAATGAATTAATGACAGACTCAGAGTATGAGATCTGATCAGAGCAGAACACTTTTGGCCAGACACAAAGACTTCAAGGAGTCACAACATTATTGTGATGGTGCTGGGCAATTTGCAATGACCTCAGGAGGTTAAAACCAACGTCTAGATTGAGTTATTTGTGCTGTGATGCGTCTCTAGACAACAGGGAACATTTGAAGACTTATTGGGTTTTTTTTGGTGGATCAAATTTACTAAAAGGTAGTTTTTTAAAAAACTACCTCTCTAAGGATTGGACTAAGTCATATATTGTCTCAGACAGAGCAAGGACAGCAAATCAAGTTTGTAATCAAGTAGACATATTGTGCAAGCAAAGATGTGATTGCACCTGGTTTGGTGCATACGAGGAAAAAGGCCACTGTGATTTTAACGATGATTACTTGCTACATTTTAACTTAAAGCTGCAGTTAGTAACTTTGGGGTAAACTTCCAAATTTTTTTGTGTTCTAGCTGAATAAAATGTCATAATACCCATAGACAGCTGTTAGTAAGCGACATGGTCTGGGAGTAGTATTGATAAAAATCCTATCCCTCCCATTCTGATTGCCCAATCAGTGACATTCTCTGTACTCTTTGTCCTGATTGGCTCGCCTGCACTGCACTTTTCAGCCACAGATGACGCCAGATACGAGCTGATTAGCTGTCTGTGCCTTACGCTCTCTGACTCACCTCTGCCAGCAGAGTGTCAGCAAGCGACACCATCAGTTGCTCAAGCTCGAGCTGAGACAGACCAGTTGACTCCGCTGCAACTTTCCCTGCAACCGTTTCGTCTCGGTTCAAACTGGACTTGGAAAAAAAAAAAGTGACAACAAACGAAATAAAATGCGAGTTGGCACAAATGGCCACGGCGGAGTTGCTTCCCAACGAGTCTCATGCTACAACTAACGTTAGCTTGTTAGCTCGTTAGCAGAAAATACCAACTGCAACTTTAAAAAGCAAAAACAAGAAATAAGTTTCCCAGCATTATATTACTCACTTTGCATTATTAGCTTTATTTATTTATTTTTGGTGTAACAACTGTTTCTTAGGGTCTGTGCTTCATAACAGCTGCTACAACGAATAGTGAATTCTCCTTCATATAAAATAAGTTATATCCATATTGTAAAATTTTAAACTGCTAACGGTGTTATGTTTCCGTCATTTGCATTCTTGCACAGGATGGTAAGTGCACGAACATGTTATTATCATACTGCTAAGCATTACAATCATGTTGCATGCATTGCTGCCCTACAGTGTGTGTACCTTGCTGTTTTCTATAATTAGTCATATTATAGTAAGTAATTCCTTCCCTTGCAGCTATTGTCAGCCTATTTCCAGCAGCCATACTGGATACGCTGCTCTGCAGAAGAGTTCAACTCTTTGTATAATTTGTTCAGGTTTTTCAGGATCAGTCTGCTGTATGTAACTGATCATTTTCAGCATTTTGCATTGCTGAACATTTGTGTTTGACAATGATGTCCTCACAGTCCTGTAATAACTGATATATTTCTCCCATTTACAGGTTGTTTTCCGTAAATGTTACCCAGGTGATTAAAAATGGCTGTTTTGGAGACCCTAATGGATAATCGCAGTTCCGTGACCCAATAGCAAAAAAGGCAGACATCAATCCCTCTAATGCTTCACAAGTATAAAGCACATCACATGCATGGGTCAAATACTGAGTCATAATGGTTATGGTTAAATGGATTCAGTTGCCATAGGTGATTACTCACAGGAGCATCTGGCCTTTTTGAAAGAGCACAGTTTGTCTCAGCCGACCGCAGCCGGGCAGATTAACATATTTCCCATGATTGTTTTCATTAGTGTGTAAATGCCAGGGTTGCCCCAGTCCCCGTCCCCGAGGGAATCACAACAGGCGAAACACACTGCCTGTCTAAGGAGGAAGCTAGGTTAAATTCATAAGACATGAGGTATATCTATAAGTCTAATCCCACATGCAAAAACACGCACCCGCTCCTCTACGTGCTATCTACAGAGTGCCACTAATCTGTACTGCTCTTTCAAGTTAGAGCGGCCACAAGGGGAAATGACTCCCATTCATTTAATTCCACGGATTATTAGCCGCCTCCACTCAAGTTGATGCAGTGCGTCAGTTTGAGCAGCAGGGATTGAGGTTAGACTCTGCTCTGTTGCTGCACTCAGCTCCATCTCTTTTCACACACCTTCCAAAGGAGGCGAGAAGGGTTCAGATTTTGCAAAATGCCGAGCCAGTTTAAACCCAGTAGCAACCGCCCTTTCATCGACTGTGAAGAAAAGCACAAGATGTTTGACAATGACACAGCGGGGGGACTGACATTTTTGGCAAAATCCGAGCAACATTGTGGGGTTTTGCAACAGTTCATGTGAGAGTGAAAAACCTTTCTTGCGTGCAATCCCAAAAGCGCCTGTCAACATGCTGTCACACTAAAAATTTATTCATAGAGCAATCTCATGAGACCCTAAATAGAATTCTAAATGGTACCCTACCTCATGTAATAGCCTGTCTGTCTCCCTTAATATGATAGCTATATTTTATTACATTTATATTTCCCTTTGGATATGAGTTGCTCTACTACACTTACCCATGCAGTAAAATAATTTTTTGCCAATTTCAGAAGTCAAAAAGATGAATTTCATTTTTTTGGATGGCAGTTTAATTGTATGCCCTAGCTAGTTATTCAGCATGAAAGTAAAAGCCGTAAGTGCAGAAAAAGGTAGACATCGCCAGTATCAAAGCAACCCGCCTGCAAACAGTATTGCAGTTACTGATGCTGTTGCAATAGAGAGGTTCAGAAATGACTTCTCAAACTTTAAAATGAGTTAGCCTTATTGAACTTCCAGTTCCTGTTTCTCAAAATCAATGGGTTTTTAATACTTGTTTTTGGTTAGATGCATAATAGTTTATGGTTACCACAAGCCTGAGAGAATTCCAAGTTTTGTTCTACGTCATTAAATACATAATTTAAAACCCTACTTGCAATTTTGGAAGCTTTTATGCGTCTTTAAAAAAGGTGGTTGCTAACAGGTGGTTAATGAGACTATAAGAGGATGTTGGGGAGGTTGAATTTTGCCCAACACGATAACTAATCTACCTGATAGTTCGCCTTGACGCCTTTGTTGTGTTTATACACTCTTACAAACTATTTCACACTATTAAATGTAACTTTCTAGCTATAACATAATGCTAAAGTTTGCATGGAGAAAAGTCAGCATGCTCATCATCAGCTGTGTAGAAGTCATGGAAACTAGAGGCAACACATTACCACATTAGAGCACAATAAGATTATACTAGAATTTTATTTATAGTCCCTGTTTAGATATGTAAAGCATTTGGCAACAGAGGTCAGATCAAGGCTTTATTTGTCTAAGTTTTAAATAAGTTTTTTACTTTGCAAGATGTAATAAAAGGATTTGAGGATTAGGAAGAACTCGTGTTACCTTGGGTAAAGAGGCTGGAACCTCCCAAAATTTGATGTAATAGTCTGTGCCTTTCTCTCATTCCTCATGTGTCAGCTGTTTGCCCCCTCCCCTGTGTTTCTTGTTGGTTTCCTGTTGTTTTTAGTCTGTATGATTGGGTGTGGCTCCTCAAACTGCTGCCAGTCTGCTGCTAATCTGCCCGCGCATCTGAAAGCCATCCACTAATCAACTCCAGCAGTATAAATACCCCGGCTCTCCAGTCCATGATGTGGTACTGTGCTACGGCCACTTAGACCTTTTCGAGCTCTGTGTTTTGGACTGGTGTTGAACTTGTCTGTCTGCCTGCCACTCCAGTCTGTCTCATATGCCATCTCTGCCCGCCCGCTCTGTTTCTTCTTGAAGACCTTGGATCAGCCCTTAACTTTCCCTCTGCTAATCTTTTGAAAATAAATCCCCTTTAAATTGTTAAGCTGCAGTCTGCGTCTCGCTTTTGGGTCCAGTTTTCATTATACAACCTAACAAAAGAAGGGCAGGGCAGAGTTGCGAACATTAGTAACCCATAGCAGTCAGACTGACTACAATGCATTATGGGAAATGTTTGTATTAGTCCTAAATGGGCCAGTTTCTACTTTTAATATAGTTAGCAGGACATGCTAATGACTGCAGCTTGTATTCGATCAGACAAACAGTATTCTTTACAAATTAAGTTTTATTTTTCGTTTAGGAAAAACACTAAAAATAAAGACATCACTCTACAACTCCACTAAGTAGCCTATTGCTTTAATTTAGCATCTTTCGCCATGATCTCTGTTTAGGGGACTGTTAGCACACCGTCAGCTTGGGTTTATGAGGACACAATTTTCATGCTAACTGCAAAATTCAAATGTAGAGGCCGGGAAGTGTAAAGCTTTGTAAATTTAGGGAAAGGCAGGACAGAGTTGCTAACATTAGTAACATCTCAGCAATCAGACTGACTACAATGCATTATGTGACGTGTTTGCATTAATCCAGAATGGGCCATTTTGGATCAAATTACTCAAATGTTAAAGTTAGCTAATCACAAACTCCTTGGTCTCGGGAGAAAAGAAAAAGTTTCTACTTTTAAGCTAGTTAGCAGGACATGCTAACGCTTGCAGCGTGTGTTCGATCAAACAGTATTCTTTACAATTAAGGTTTTATATTTCGTTCAGGAAAAACTTTAAAAATAAAGACAGCACTCTACAAACTCTTGTTTTATGAAGTATTGCTTTAATGGAGCATCCTCTGCCACGATCTCTGTGTCGGTTAGCATATGACCAGCTCGGGGTTATAAGGACACAAATTTTCATGCTAGCTGCAAAATGCAAATAATGATGCTGACACTGACACTAATGTAATTTGAAACTCATGATGGAGCTCTAATGAAAACAAATGGCAGCAGTATACACTGGTGCACACTTAAGGGCGCAGCTTTGCGTGGGCAGCAGGCATGCAAACACGAGCTCAGTGTGTCCTCATCAGGATGCAGACAAAGGTCCAAGGAAATTCTATCTCCCCCACCTCTGTCTTCACTGTTTTTCTACTTTCACGTCTCACCCTTATCATCCATCCATCCTTCCTCCTGCAGTTCGAGCAGCAATTGCAGAGCCGCATCATCCCCTCCCCCCGTCTCTAACACTAAAATGACCTTCACGAGCTCACCATGCCGGAAGATGGGGAAAGACAGAGGCAGAATGGTATGGAGAGAAAAAGGGTGAGAAGGAGGGAGGGAGAAGATGTGATGAATTAAAGTAAAAAAGAAGATGGAGGTGTCCCGAGGAGGAGGAGACGGAGGATGAGGAGGAAGAAGAGGTAGGAATACTATTTTAGAGTGAGACCGATGGCAAGGAACACTAAAACAAAAGATGTGAAATGGGGAAGAAACAGTCACAGTGGGATAAATAATGGTGCAAAGATGAGTGATATAGTCTGTGGAATGATGGCAAACACACAAAAATAAATCTTCAGTCTGCACATGTACTGGGGGGCTCCATAGCCCGGATGATCCGGCTTCAATCAGACAGCATCACCCACATTTGACCCCGTAAAGCATTTTAACGTAAAACTTCCTCCGTCCATGTGCCACGTGGTGGAAATCAACCAGTGACACGGAAGGAACAGCATTTTCTCCAAAGATAATTGAGTATCTCTTAGAGGAGGACTGTCTCATGTGGCTAAAATGACAGGTGGAAGATTAACTGCATCCATGTGTGCATGTTTGACCTTCTCTTTAACCTTGTTTAGCCCTGTTTCGCTGCACTAGAGATGAATGCACACAGGATGAAGGGGAAGAGAGAGAGGGAGATGGAGGAAAAACTAAGAAGAGTGTTCTCACAGTGCTGCAGGCTTTACCGAACAAACTCTGACTCACTCTTTTTCTCTTTCCCTTTCTGACTCATCCCAAAGTCATGAAATACTAAAGCCGGTAAAGAGTGATTATTTAAGAACTATCTTATACATTCAGGAGGAAACTGTGAATGTCAACTCCGGCAAAAGACCGAGCGATACAGAGAATCTGCCCCTCTGTCTTAATGTCTCTATCTCACTCTTTTGCGCTCTATCTTGCTCTTCCACTCTGTATAATCTTCACCTCATTAGCATTTCAAAAATCATATCTTTATGAGTCATGCGTCGCGGGGGCTCTGGTGAGTTTGTTATTACTTGGTTATGAAACCGGGGCGAGTCAGCCTCCCCATGCAAGACTCCGTTCAGGGTTGTCGGAAGATATTTCACATCCCACAAATTCACAAAACACACACTGTCACAGATGTGCCAGGGGATGAATATAGCAGGATGCGTGCAAAGACATTAAAGATTGGATGAAAATGCACTGATCTCTGTAGAGAAATTAGCTTATAGCTGCAGGAGGTGTTAACAGGATTCAGCACAAAATGAAGACATTTATAGTAATAGAGCAGATGGCCGTTTTGAAGTGACAATGTCAACATGACATGACTTGAGGCAAATTTTTTTCTTTGGTTTGTTTCGGAGTTGGCGGGTACGAATGGATCAGGGGACAGTCAGATCATGGACATTTGCTCATGTCACACTGTAGTCTGGAAGCTGATGTGCGGTACACACAAAGACGCTTGCAAGGCACTGGGCAAAAATACAAAAGGAGGTGTTTTCCTGTTTTAAGGTTTATGTTTATTTATTGAGCATTGTAAATGTATAGGATTTTATTGACCTATCAGTCAGTACGTTTGCATGCACAATTAAAACAAGCTATGGTCACAGCTCCATTAGGCCATTTAATTGGACAACTGTCCTTGTCCCAGTATACATGCTCTGAGGGAGAATCGATTTATTGTCCGACTCCGCTACGGTTGGCAGTGATACGCCCCGTTCAGCTGGTTCTATTGGACCCTCCTCCGGTTAGCCACACAAGCTACAAAGAAGTTTGCAAGCGGCCAGTGAAATCCTCGTTGAACGGTGAAAACATGGACAACTTTACAGCGCTGTACACCTCATACCTACGCTTTACTTTTGGTAAAAATTTGATGCATGCTTCCCCTCTTGCTTTCGGGATTCTTGTTTTCTCACTGGCTCTCCTCTATAAATTTATGCTGCTCGAGTTCCAGGTCAAAGACAGTGGCAGGGGCTATCGATTGTTTCAGGCCAGTCCGGCTGAGGCGTATACATGCAGGAGTAAGTTGACTTCCAATCGCATTATCTCAGTATGTTAGGTCAACTTTGAGAAATTCGATTTAGTATGACTTCAGTCGGACTACAACATTCACGTGCATTTTAAAAGTTTACTTTCTTTGATATGCAGCAATATTAAAACCGCTTTTTTGGCTGGAAAAAACGTCTTGATAAGTGATTTTAAATGGTGTAATTACGCAGTTTGTTCAGCAGAGGGTGTGCTTATTGTTTGGAATAGTGTGTTAACATGTAATATACCCTGACTCATTCGCAAATGTTTGCCAGAAGTATTTGAAACAAATTTAGCAAATACTATATATATCAGCAGATTTATCAGATATCGGAATTTTCTTGCTCCCTTACGTCGGTATTGGTATCAGCTCCAAAAATCCTGTATGCTACACATACCAAAAAACAGCAACAAGGTTAAATGAAGGTTCAATGCTTTGCATCCGCCTGCATTACAGATCTGATTAACTGACAAAATAAAAGAAGTATTTCCCAAAAACACACACAGTTTAACACTAGCACACAATTTGTCTAAATCAAAGAGAAAACATCACAGAGAACCTGTTATATATACACTCATACTGCTCTGTTATAATTACACAAAAGATGTAAGTGAAAAAGATTTCATTTCTGTGAAAGAAGTGAAGCTCCACATCCGTCTTTTGTAAAATATCTACATTCGTGACACTTGAAACCTCCATAAAAAGAACACGGAGGCAGAGCGGCTCATCATTGCAGCGGCTCAAAGAAAACAAAGAGAAGGGATCTGTCATCGTTGTTAACCATGAGGAGCAGAGACAAAACAATGAGGCAGATAGCAAACTGCATCAGCACACAGAAAGGAAACGGCTTTTCTCTTCTTTTTTTCTTTCTCTTTTTGCTGTATTGCAGTGAGGAGTGGGTTTTGTGAGGAGGATGTTTCTCACTTGTTGAAGCTGATTTCGGTTTGTGAAAACTCAGGAAGGATCAGGATCATTTTTTGGTCAGTGTTACGCGAGACACATTGTGAAATGAGTCTAACACATTTTTTGCCTGCTGCTTCTTTGCATCTCAGGGTCTTTTTTTGGTTGTTTTTTTGGGGTTTTTTTATATGTTCCTCATAATCCGTCATAGTTAGAGGATGTGATGTGACACTGATGCATTTCTAGGACAATTAAATTGGAGTTTGATCACAGAGAATTGCTGGGTTGACATCAAAATGCAACATTGGGTTCACATTTTGTTGTGCAGAGGTTTCTTTCAGTGTTGCAGTGACTGCCTCAGTAAAGCCACATTACTGCTGAACTGTTCTGAGCACAAGTGTCAGCTCATGAAATTCACAATGTCGATTAGATATTCAATAATTACCGCCTGCATTATTACCAAGATAAGCATGCTGAAATTTGCACCTGTAGAAGTTTGAATTATGCAACAACACTTGCAGAAAATACTACAAAATGACTGTGGAAAATATTTTCACTCTGAAAGAATTAACATTGGACTCAGATGATAGGTCTCACATCATGGGGTGATCAAAGTTTTTTTAAAAAAAGGTTTTTTTCAACGCACGATGAAGCCAGAGGGTCGATGCCAAACAACAGAAGCTTCTCCCTTATGTGCACAAAATGTCCCAGGATATCAACGCTCCAATCCAACTCTTTGTTCCTGTGCTCATCAGCTGCTTCGGTACATCAAGAGAGATGAAACATGAAAAATGTGGAGTTTATTTAGTGAGCTTAAACTTAAACGGAACATTACAGAAGCTGCTCTTACATAGTGCAAACACAAAATTGTGATATATCCACCAATCACAAAAGTTGATGTATTTTTCAAACATTACAAGATCTTCACAAGACATTTAAAGGTTGCAGAGTGCTGGCAAAAAAAAAAGAAAATATGAAGCAGAAAGGCTACAAGTTCTCAACAAGCTCTGTTTTTCATTTGGCACTCTGAATTAAAAGTGAGTTAAAGGTTTCAAGGATCAAGGTCTTGTTTTTGCCGAAGATTAGATTGATTGATGAGGGCTTTGACCTGAGATATACAAGACAATTATCTACAGATTTTCAATGTGGAAAATTAGAAAGGTGGTGAAAAGAGCAAAGCCCATGCATTGACTACAAACAGCAATGTGGTTTAAATGGACAGTGTTTTCTTGTGGAGAAACATTTTTTCTCTTGATGTTATTTTTCAGAATTCTTGCACCTTAGTGTGATATGGCCTAGATGAGAATTGCAGAAATGGGTTGTAACAACAGCAGCTGAGCACAATGAGTTTGGTTGCTTCATTCCATCGTCAAGGAGAAGTTCAGTTTTTTGCACATTAAGCCTTATAATAAGGATATTCACGATGTTATACAATGTTCTACAGCATTGTTATGACTAACGGTTCTGTCCTGAGAGCTGGAGCTCACTGCTGACGTCACCGCCGGCTGAAAACAACAGAGGAGAATGTGCTCTCAGCTAATCCGTTGAAAAACACAATAATCACTCGTTTCAAAAGACGTGAAACTCGCCAAATGTTTAGTGGTGTCCTCTCATGTACCGACACTAAAACGTAAAGTTAGACACCGGCTTATAACCGGACACAACTGTTTGTTTGTGTCGTTAAGCAGCTGGGAGAGCTGTTTACAGACTACAAGCTGTTGTTTAACTTCATGTTTTAGTGTCGGTACATGAGAGGAGCATTTATTGTGTTTTTTTGACATGCTCCTCTGTTTTTTTTTCAGCTGTTTTCAGCTGGCAGTGACATCAGCAATGAGCTCCAGCTCTCAGGACTGCACCGTTCATAATGCTGCAGAACATCGTATATGATCAGAAATATCCTTATTATAAGGTTTAATATGCAAAAAAACCCAAACTTCAAGTCAAAATTGCTTTTTTTTTCCAAAAAAATTGATTGATTAATTGATT
>JAQLOL010000005.1:17737799-17748905 GCA_029783665.1 Naso thynnoides | reverse complement strand
ATATGTTCTTATTATGTGCAAATTAAGATAAAGCACACATAATAAGGCCAATGCAACATGTTGAGTAAAACATCAGGCAAATGAAAGACTGCTTTGATTGTCACAGCTGTGAGTGCTGCTCTTCAAAGGAGAAATTCGCTTTTGTGCACATTAAATATTACAATAAGGATATCTACAATCATATACAATGTTCTACAGCATCATTAAGACTAATGGTGCAGTCCTGAGAGCTGGAGCTCATTGCTGACGTCACCTTTGGATGACAAACGGCTGAAAACAAGGAGGGAGCATGTGGCCTCGGCTAATCTGCTGAAAAACACAATAAAAACTTGTTTTAAAAGACGTGAAACTCACTGAATGTTTAGTGGTGTCCTCTCATGTACGGACACCAAAACAAGAAGTTAAACAATGACTCATACCAGGGAAATGGTTGTTTGTTTGTTTCGTGAAACAGCTGAAAGAGCTGATATATGTGTGCGGGAACTGACTTTTTTCTTTGGAACAGCTGTAGTGTCCCCATAAACTTTTTATTTAAGGCTAAACTTCATGGAAAACAGACCAAAAAACGTCCAACAAAACCATGATCATAGTAACTGACAGTCAATTTTGTGTCTGTATAAAGTATTTCTTGTATGTTCTCATGTTGGTCATTGCTTGACAGAGATCAGATAGGATTGTGGTGGAAAGTAACTAAGTACATTTACTCAGTTACTGTTCCTCTGTACAAATGAAAGTTTTTTGCGACATGGGACTTTTTACATCTACATCATCTCAAAGAGAGATATTCTATTTTACCTTTTCGTCACATTAACCTGACCTCAAGATTTTTACACACAGCATATTAATAGCTGATAAAATATAATATCTTGTGACAAAGGGCAGAATGTGCGCACATCAAGCTGGTCCCAAAATGGGCCTGAACTTCGGTTTCATTCCTGAGCTTTTCCGACACATCTGATGAAACACATTATGAGATCACAGAGAGCAACAGATGAACCCGCCCTACAGAGAGAGGCGGCGGAGATGAATCAGGAAGGATGTGAAGCAGTGACCTTGGAAACAGAACTGTCATCACATCTCTCACTTGTGTCCAATTTCTGACACAGACACTGACTCCCTTTATAATCCCTAGTTTAGGTCCGACGTGTTGAAAGGAATGTGTTTCTGATGAGCAGAGCCGGGGAGTTTGCTATGAATTTTTTCCCCATAAAGGTTTTATTCAGCCAGCTAAGGTGAGAAAACTCAATTCTGTACGGAGAAAGTCTCTCTGCTGCTTTCTGTTGCTCTGCCTCTCACATTTTCCACAAACACACACACATGTGGACATGAACACACACGCACACAGAGTGATATGTGTGAAATATGAAAAGCTTATTCCAGGGAAACCCATCTGATATCTGTTTCAGTCATTACCATAATAATTGGCACTGCACTGCACAGCCTGTCGGACTGGGATAGAATAATAACTAGAGAAGAGAAAGAAGGGGGCACACTGCAAAAAATGTCTATCCTAACAAGTCTCATATTCAGTCGGACTGCATTTTTGTCCCCCCTAAAACTAGAAAAAAAATGATGCACAGCTGCAGTAATTAATCTTCATTTTAATACAGTTTGATCGTCTCAAAATCCATTAAGAATTGTGATTATTTAAGAACTGTAATTAAAATGCAATTTATAGAATTTAAGTCATTTAAAACTAAAGTAATAATGGGGTGTGAATTAAATGAATGTTTTGATGTTATATCAAAGACACCCATGTATCGTGCCGCCGAAATACGTAGTGAAGGTAGCATGCTAACAAGCTAGCCGCCGCCTGTCCTGTCTTGTAATACCGCTTTGTACCTCAAGAGGCCCTGATGGTAAAGCTCAGGTCTCTAAAGGGGCTCTCTGATGCCTGATCTCTCTCTCTTCCGCTCTTCCTAGTCTGCTTGGATGTGTACTCACATCACTAAGCCAATGTGACTCGCTGTTGCTCGCTCTCAGTCAATCGTTGTCGTTGCACGGGCTTTCCAGAGGTAAAATATTGTCACGATAATCCACCTTTTTTACAATGTCCACTTCCAGCTCGTCCATCGGTATCTCCTCTTAAGTTTTCTTTGGTAATATTAACTTAACGGTAACATTCTTCTTTAGCCGCTAACATGGACAGCAGCTCTATTAACTGCTCATAACTTACAATGTAGTCCCTCCTTAACTGCCTGCAGCAACTTTGTATGACGCTGGTATGACTCTAACATTATGTATTTGTTTCGGTCTTTGTTAACACTCCGTCATTTTGTGTCCAGGTAGCATTAACGTTACTTCGTAAGCAGGTGAACTACCCACAGCTTTCACTATCAGCTGATAATGATTTTCTGTCCCGGCTTTTGGCTCCAAAAAAAAGTGCTGATTGGAACTTATGCAAAAAATTTCCAGAGCTTCACGTTTCATTACTAAACTGCTTACTTAACAACTGCATGAACAAACACTATGATATTTGCCTCTCTTCTTTCACTGTAAACTTTTGTCTTCTGTCATTTACAACTCACATTTTGTCGACTATCACTCTGGACTATACCTTAACGCCACCTTGTGGTCTAAGTTAGTCACTGGTTAACTTAGAGGGAAAAAAACATTCAATTGAACGTTGCTTTTACCAGAAATTGCTAAGGCAATGATAGAAGCTTTGTAGCTTCAAAGCCTTTGGGTCAGCCCTAATTTTTGTGGACTAATTTTGTCAAAGCGGCGAAACGACAACTGTCCCAGAGGCTCCCTCAAATCCTAGCAAATCCCACATCAGCCCAACACACCCCAAGATTAATTACACACTCTTGACAATCGTTTTTGGTCTTTTTTTTTTTTTTTAGGCAAACAAGTGGAGGGTTAGCAGTCTCTAAGACCGAAGAGGTGCATCAGGTCTCTTATTTGTTTGACATTTGCAGGGTTGTGCACAGTGAATTCATCACCTAGGGTCAAATTGTAAAGGGTTCTGTTGTGATGTTCCAGCCAATCTGAGGAAGAACTTTTGGCGATTGACCAGATTTGTGGTGCATTTGCAGTCGGCTTTCCAAATTGATTCAAAGAGCGTTAAAAACAGGTGAGTTTCTTGCCAGCAACGACAAAAGCACATCCGCAGCCTCACACTTACCTCTACTTGGTCTCCCTGTGACATCTGTGTGATTTCTCATTCTGTGGAAACTGTGAGAGGACAGGCTTGGTGTTTTCAAACTGATGCCACACTCAGTATTTAATAGTTACTGCTTGTGGAAATGCTCAACATCATTCATTTTGACAGTTTAAATACTGTGTTTTTTTCATACTTTTTTTGTAACATCTTGTTAGTCTTAAGAAGTATCTTAACATCATGTGTTTTGAAAATTACTCAATAACTGCACATTAAAAGTTTCAATTTTCATGAATCAGATGTTACAGTCCTCTGTTAAGCTGCAGAATTGTTTTACGTTCTCTCACAGAATCGGTTTCTGACCTCTTTGTTCCAGGAACAAAGGTGAGCACTTGACTGGGCCAGAGGGAGTTGGTTTTGCATTAATCACACACTGCAGCAAGCCTCTCGTCCTTTTACAACCAATCTTTACAACCACTCGGACAGAGACCTAAGCCAGTGGATTCAACCAGAACGACAGCTGCTGTATCCGTCATTGATTCAGTACCTGTAAGAAACTGCTAATGTAGCGCAGCGAGTTGCAAACAATTTCATCATGTTGTGATGATGTCCCAAAGATGGAATTCCTTTTCCACTGAAAAGAAACTCTGACAGACACACTCAGAAGCCTTGAAGTCCAAGATGATCAAGCTTTTGGCAATGATAATTTAATCACAGGGGGTCAACTGCACTCTTATTTAAATCCTCTCTCTCACCCTCCCTCTCAGTGGTTAGTGGGCAGCAGCTACTGCACAGTGGAGCAGCTGGAAGATCGACACCACGGTGCTCCAAGGCTCCTGGCTGCTGCTGCTGCTGCTGCCCCCCGCTGAGAAATTAAAAGAGGAGAAGACAAAAAGATGGGCTGTCTGCCGGCTTTGCTCGTAGTGGCCATCTTCCTTCAAGGTCAGGGATGACTCATCTTAGAATTAGTTCATAAATCATTCAATGGCTGAAGAGATAAAAAGCCAATATCTAGAAGTAGAATTAATACTGTCCAAATATTCCAGGCGCAAAATTCATCTCCCACATACATCTGGTACACAACCAATTTGCTTGGATACACAGATTTTTTAGGAAATGTAATTAGCATTAGAGTTTTTCACTTATTTTCCAGATGGGGAATTGTTTTCACAGCCAATACAGCATAGAAAAATAAAGATACAGACAACACATAAATACACACTTTAATGTCAGTGCTCTTACGGCATGAGGACCAAAACTCCTTCTTTTGATGCTTTTAATTTGTAAGCTTTGTTTCTCCAGATGGTAGTGATAATTGAGTGATCAGTTTCATCTGCTGTTGTGAGATCTGGTTGTGTGGTGTGATGGCTCTGTCGCTAATGTTTTCAGAGATTTAATGTGGGACAGCAGATGATTTTGGAGGAGGCGTGTGATGCTGGCAAGTTTGTTTTTTCAGAGGTGATTGATGTGGTGAAAAAGCAGAGAGAACAGCACAGCAGGGAGGGTTCCGTCTCCCTATAGATGCAGGTGGGGTTTAGTCCCAGAGGCAGAATCAGGGGGTGTGTAATGAGCAGTTTTCAGCTGGAGGTAGTTGTTGTCAGGTACATAAAAAACAAATTTTGATACTGTAACAAAGTTTCTGCAATTAGGTGGTCCAAGCATGTGATTCACATTAGACTATCTGAAGTATGTGGGGATGAAGGAAAGGCTGGTTGGTTATTGTAATGGATATTATAAGGGACCAAAGACACAGCCCTGAGGGGCTCCGGTGTCTGTGATGGCAGGTCATGATGTCACTGCAGTCTGTTACTGAGGCAGGTTTCTTAATCACCGTTGTCACTGAATTGTGTTAAGGGCAGAGCTTATATCAACAAAATGGATTGAGCCAAGATTCCAGATGTTACTCCAGATGTTGGAGGTGGAAGTGGAGGAGACACGCCACAGCATCCTTCATGTTTCCCCACAGGCAAAATAGTGGCGGTCCTTCTGTGCTCTGACAGCTGGTAGGATGATGTTCAGGTCAATAACTGGTTAATTTACGCACACAGGATACAGCTATAACAAACAGAAGTCGTATGATATTGTGTTGCGAGAGGAAATATTAAAGGAAAACATTTCTAACCTGGAGCATTCTTGCTGTGACAATGCAAACCACTGAACTATCGGAGCACCCGATATTGATCGAAGAGAAAGGAATGCAATGGCCCTCATGCGGTCAATTGAGTTAGAAGGAGGAACCGTAAATAAATGGAGTCTTCCTCAATTAAGTTTCATTTGGTAAGAGTTTGTAAAATATTCAAAACTTCAATAAATGCTATCTGATCACAACATCTAACCAGTGGCTTTATGTGAAACATTAATATTGCTTTAGATTGATGCAACAGATAATCTCAAGGCAAAATTCATGATACACTCAGTAAATAACTTTGCTAACGACATTTTCAGCGGAACAAATTTGATAATGCAAATTATTTGTCTGAGACCATATTTTTTAGGGTTGGCAGGAAAGAAATGTGTCTGGCTGAAGGCTGTTGGTCCGGTCCGTGAGGGATGTAGGCCAGAAGGGCTGATCTCCAGGGGGCTGGAAAACAGCCAGGATACCTTTGATTTAGCCATTTCAATGCATCTGACAACTGCATCATGGTTTGTGCCACTAGAGTTCTTCGCTACCACCTATTACATATATTACACCTGTCTTTAAGTCTCTGCACCAGCTTCCTGTTTGTCAGCAGGTTTTAAAATCGTAACACTTGTCAATGAAGCACAAAATGGTCTCAAGTCTAAATGCATCTCTGATTTACTTTATTTTAAACTCAGTGTTTCCAGGATCAAATTAGTACTGAAAGTGGGCTAGTATGCACCAGTGCACAGTATCCCCACTTCAAGATCTTGCCTCCTGGCATATGGGGACTTTTTACAGTATACTGGGATGTCTTACAAGCTTTTTCCGTATCCTTTCCCTTTCCTCTCTGTATCAGAGTGTCTCTTGACAATTCATAATGACCCTTAAATTACATTAGGGTAATGCTCGCTTCTCTTTTCTCGTCGACTATATGACACTCGCTCGTTTGTTCTCGCGGAAGGGGAACGTCACATTAACACTAACTCATGAGTCCCAACCATGTTGGATAAACAGGGAAAAACATATTTCTAAAAAAAAAGGGCAGTAATGTTTGCTCTAAAATGACCCAAAGAGAACAAACGCGAAACCGGAACAGATTCTCATGATGACACAGCTCTCCAACAGTCACAGAGATACAGTCAAATATCGAGGCAGAAAACTAAAAAAAAAGGTTACTTAATAAATTTTGTGAAAATCAACATTATCTTCCATTATCTTTTATTCACTAGGGAAACTCAGAAGTTAGACTGTCACTCGATGATTTGCTGATACCACGCGACGGATTCACATGACAACCGGTGAATGAATGAAGTACCGGCACTTATTTTTTTTCCACTTAAAGCATTGGATTAAATCAAAGGCAAAGCAAGATGAAGCAGTTTATAGTTTCTTTGCTCCCCACCTGTGGAACAAGCTTCATAAATACCTGAGTTCTGCTTTAACTGTTATTTCACTGAACTTCTTTAATGGGGCCCTACCGATATTACGTTTTGGGGCTGATGCTGATACCAACATTAGGGAGCAAGAAAATTCTGATATCCCCCCTGCTGGACAAATTATTTAGTAACAGCATTTTAAATCACTAGTCCAAGCATTTTCTCAAGCCTTAAAAAACAGTTGTAAAATTGGCACATATCAGAGAACATATCAATATATCAGCGATAGGCCAATGCTGGCAGATAATATCAGCAAACCGATAAACCAGTCGGCCTTACTTTTTAACTATAGCTCTTATATTTTTATTGTGTTGTTGAAGCAGTTGT
Source organism: Naso thynnoides (assembly GCA_029783665.1). Taxonomy (NCBI): domain Eukaryota; kingdom Metazoa; phylum Chordata; class Actinopteri; order Acanthuriformes; family Acanthuridae; genus Naso; species Naso thynnoides. The sequence continues at coordinate 17,741,917 of JAQLOL010000005.1, read as the reverse complement.
AATGGTCTCCTGATGTTTCATTTTAATGTATTTTCATGCCTCTGTAAAGCACTTTGCTTTGCCTTTTTTCAGAATGGTGCCATATAAATAAACTTGCCTCAACTTGTGTCATCAGTTTCACATTACATGATAATAACTCGATCATAATAACAATCTTGCTGTTCTGTTCCACCACCCTCCCACCCAGTCTGAATAAACAGATCCGAGAGGTGTTGATAACTGAGAGATGACAGATTGAATTGTGTTATTTTGGCTGCGTTCCTCGCATCTCCTCCCATTTTCTCCCCATTTTCATCTCCTCTTTCCTCCTCAGGAAGACATTTGCCTGTTAATTTAGTGCAGGTTTATTCCAATTCGTCATTAGAGGCTCACAGTCGTGCAAGTCACATCTTCCTCTCGTCCTCAATGCCTCAATTTAGCGTGACCTTCCCAAAGCTATGTCTAGCCAATATGTCTCATTACTGCACCATGGGGGAGCAGACACACATGCACCACACACACACACACACACACACACACACACACACACACACACAGTGAAATCAATGCTCACAGATAATTAAAGAAATACAAGAATACTGACAGGCAAACAGGAAAAATCAACTACGAGAAATAAGCTAGCTCTGCCATGTCCTTGTTCAAGCACTCACACACACACACACACACACACACACACACACTGCAGAGAATCAGTGACTGACATAAATACTCCAGAGAGAAAAAGAAATGGGTCTGATACGTGAGACAGCATAAGAGACAGTTTCATTACACAGATACATTCACACATGCACGCATACACACACACACACACACATATATATACACATAGGATAGGCAACCTGCTACAAAAAAAAAGCGAAATAAACAGACTATACAGGCATGAACATGGTAATTATTTAAAATGGATTTACTGTTTTGAGGAGGAGTTTGTGTTATGAAGTAAAACTACACCGCAGGCTCTTTTCAATTCAGGTACACAGGAGATGATCAGAGGACTAAAATCAGTCTTGTTCTTTTTTCTTTTTTGATTTTTCATCAGTTTTTGTGGCAAAGTAATGTGGAAGAAAGCTAAGGGCTAAAACCCATCTGCATGCATCTGATTCTGTGCATTGTTAAAACTTTTGCATACTTATTTGCAAATGCTAATGACATTCAAGTTGAGCACGCCAGCTCTTTGTTTGAAAAAATGTGATATATTTGCCAGTGAGGGTTGTAATACATTTTTTGAAGAAGTAGGTGTGATTGTCAGAGAAAGATAATGTCGTTTCCGACTTTACATATGAGGGCGTTGTTGTGTTGTGGCTCCTAACAGTCAGCGAGTTACCAAGAGGAAGAAGAAGAGGAAGAAAGACTTCCTGATTTGAGCTAAAGAGGACACTGACAATCACTGACCACCAGTCAGCTGTTAATCTTGCAACGAATGCAAATATTTAAAGAGTAACTAAGCCCCCAAACCTCTTTTTTCAGGTGAAAACCAATGTGGTTGGAAATCCGATACTTACAATTGATTCAGGTCTAAATCTTGACGCTTGAAACGAGGGTTTACGATTCAGAAGACTGTAGTGAGAGGAGACATGCGGTGGAGAGAAGCCGGCTGCTTATTAAAGGAACTGTGGACACATGTGAAAACTTAAATTTGCCAACAGCTAAATTTAACTTCAATCACTATACGCAAACTATGCAATTCTCCTGGTCTCCTCTCAATAAAGCCTAGTGCTGCCCGAATTTATACATTTTCCATGTACTAGATGCATTTTTTCGAATGTCAGGAAGGATGGATTTCAGGCAAAACTTCTGAGTTTTAGTTACTCTTTAGCTTAAAATGCTGTTAAGTTTGTAGTGTCTATTTCTGTCTTGGCCTTGCCATATGAAGAGTGAAGTTCATCTCCTATCTCGTGTCATGGTCCAGACACTTCTTTAGACACAGCTTGGTTGTCAGTTGGTGACACAGGAAAGATACAAAAGTACAGTGACAGCTAATCGAATGTTATCCTTATCGCGGACATTCAGAGCTGAAGATGAAAAATGGCAGAGTGTGCCTCTAAAAGCACAAACGCTTTGGTGTGAGCATATTGGGAACTGAGGCCCTGAGGGCGTGTGTGTGTGTGTGTGTGTGTGTGTGTGTGTGTTCCTGTCAGAGGTAGAGCTCATGTTCACATGATGACAAATTGTCTCTGTAGCAGACTGCGTGTCCATGCAGTGTCACTCATTTGTCTCGCGTACACTGCTCTATCTCTCTCTCTAAAACACACACACACACACACACACACACACACACACACACACACTCAGGTCTCTGGACAGCCTTGTGTGTGCTTGTGTGTGTGTGTGTTAATGGCTTTATTGACCTGAGGCCCAAGGACACCACAGCACTTCCCACCTAAGCCAAAATGGTTGCTTAATGGATGACTCTCCTCCTCCTCCTACTCCTCCTCCTCCTCCTCCTCATTTCTACCAGTCTTCCTCTCTCAGCTACTCCCTCCAACCACGATATCCTCCCATCTCATCACCCTCTCCTCCTGATCCTCCCTCCTCTTCTTCATCTCTTCAATCGCTCTATAATCTCTAGCTCTTCTCAAAGTCCGGAGAAGAGGAGAGGAAGTTTTTTTTTACACCCCAAAGCACACACTCCTACACACACGCACACACATACACACATACACACACACTTAATGCACTCCATTTAAAGTGAAATTGGGCGTCTGGTGAAATTCACTCTTCATTTATGTGTCAGATGAAACAAATGCAGGCTAAAAAATGTCCTACAGTGTGAAAACTGACTTATTTGAGAATACATGCAAATTCATGAACACGTTTCTGTGTTTGTGTGTATCTTAGCATCTTTTAATTGACATGTTATGACAGGCTTGATAGTGACACATTTACTCATGTGAGTAAAACACAGCTCATGAACATGGGCATAGATGTAAAAGAAAGTCCCCCCTTTGGCATTGCTCTCCTCATTTGTTACGTCATCCTTATATGAACAAATATCACAGAAATGTTAAAAATCCACACAGGGAACCTTGTACAAGACTAAATGAATCAGCATGCTTCACATGAAGTGCTTGTGCAGTGTCTACACTACAGAAATTTTCCATGTTACACTCAGACTTACAATGTTGGACCTGCAGCTGACAATTTTCTTAATTTTACAAACACTGACAATCACAACCACACTTTGCCAAAGGAACACAGGCAGTGGGCAGCAACATTTCTGGCTTCAGACGTACTGCAGTTAAGCTACACATTGCTTGTTTGGAGCTGGCTGCATAACGACCCCTCAAAGGCTGCCCTGCCTATGCCCTGGCTGAATTGGTTTGGAAGACATCATGTCCAACCGTGTCAGAAATCAAGAGTGTTTGCTGTTTTTTCTAAATTTCCTGGCGCCCAGTGTTAGAAATTTCCCTCCAGACCAAAGTAGCTGACTGACTGAAAGCAAAAGTGATAGATATTGAGCCCCATCACATTCCCAACTCATCAAATTCCTATGCTTTGTCATGCTCATCAGTGTTACACAGAGACGGAAGAGGTATCCTTCGGAATCAGCGTAGGACCACAACAAATCCCACGTGTTAAAAACATCAAAAAAGAACCAAGACGGTGGGCCACATGCAGGGCTTTTTCCCACGAGACCAAGGTTCCACATCAGTGCAAATCCAAAAGTGAAACCTCAGATAGAAAACTAACATTCTTTTCCTGAACCTAACAAAGTGGGTTTTTTTGCCTAAACCTAAAGAAAATGGATTTGTTTTCCAGTGATGATTAAGCGTTTCAAAAGGCTTTCTGATGGGAAAGCACACAGGTACTGAAGGCTCCTCAGTTATTAATTTTGTGTAAGACGCCAAATGTTGTGACAAAAACATCATTATTTGAAGAGCTGTGATGAAAATGTACTGAAACATCCCTTGTCTATCGCAGGGTCCAGCTGACGTTGGGTGAGGGCGGGGTTCACCCCAGACAAGTTGCCAGGTCATCACACGGCTGATGTAGAGGGACAGACAACCATTCGTGCTCACATTCACACCTGCGGGCAATATAGGCCCAATTCCAATCCGCCCCCTAAAGACTCAAGCCCTGAACACTCACTGACTTAACTGACGTCAGCTGTAAGTGAC
>JAQLOL010000005.1:17706017-17717229 GCA_029783665.1 Naso thynnoides | reverse complement strand
ATACAGACAATATCACAAACAGTTACTTGAGAGCTGTTTTTTTTTTTTTTGTTGCTCTTTTTATATATTTGCAATTCAAGTGCAGAGAGTTCACTGTGTTGTCCTGTCTGTGCAGAACACTTGAGGAGGACGCTAAATATATAACAAGGTAATTCATCGATAATTTAGTAGCCCTCCTCTGCACACTGACACAACAAGACAGCAAGACAGACCCTCATGCTCCTGCTCCGCACCTCATCGTTGGAAAACCTTGTGCTCGGATGGGAAAGACGGTCGGTGACGTTCTCCTTCTCTCTCTCCCACCAGACTGTGAAAAACACAAGAGCTCTTTGACAGGATACAGCCCTGTCCTTTCTAAATGAGCGCTGCTGAGTAGTAAGCTGGTGGTTTTCTTTGTTATTCCGTTATTTAGTCAGTACCGTACAGTTTCCTCGGGGAACCAGCAGTCAAACACGGAAGCACTGAGGCGAAAAACAGTTTGTTTCCAAGCAGTTTGACAACATGGAGTAAAAGATCTCCACAACTGAGGAATATTGCTGGCATTTAGAGTCAATTACCGCATTACTGCTACACAAGAAAAAACAACAACTAACCTCCCCGGGTGTATGTATTAAAGTAGAATTTTAAACATGAATTTAACATCCTTTTAATACACTAAAGTTTGGGATTTTGAGACTTGATAGAGTTAGTTTAATTGAATTTAAGTCCTCAATACAGCAAAAACTGATTAAATGACGGGAATCAGCTACTTTCATTTTAACAAGGTAAACCCGCTGGCAGATTTTACCAGTTCACATACTGAAAACCGTCCTGACTGGGCAGATTTAAGTAATTATGTAAGGAGGGCTAGTCAGGGTAAGATGCAATGTGTTTTCCTGGAGTCATGTCTCGTTAACATCATATTAGAGTATTCTTCATTTTCAGGTTCCAGCTTGTGAAAATTCACATCACCGTCCAAATAATCCAGAAACTTTTTGATAAGTTCGACTCAGTGCTTAATAAGACAGAGGGGCCAGAGAGTCGCATAAACATGGATGCCTCACGTCAGTCAAAGTCATTCAAGATTACTGATTGAAGTGTAATCATCATTTCACAGTATTTGTAACACTCATAAGACCGATTAAACTCCAACAGATATCCGTTTGCCAATATGGTTGACATATCAGTATCGGCATATACGTTCTCTGATATGCGCCGATATTAAAAGTGTTTTTCAAGGCCGGAAAAACTGATTGGTGATTGAATATCATGTAACTTCTTGGTGTGTCCACCAGAGGGCCATCCATTCTTTAATAGCTAATCAGTGTTTACTGTTAAGTGCACTGATGTTTGGAATAAAGATATCCTGCCTCCGTAACTTATCTTTGTCACAAGTATTTGTAACGACATTTAGCTGATACTAAACATACAAAATATCAGCCGATGTATCGAAAATTTGAATTTTCAAGCTCACTAATATCGGTATGTGCCCCAAAAATCCCATATCGGTCGGCCCAAGGATTAACCATCTTAAATTAGACAAGAGAATCTTCTCCATCATAACCATCCGTCCCAGATTACATGAACACACCACTGGTCTGAAGGTGGACCCCCCAGAGTGTCACCAAAATAAGCCAACAAGGCTCGTCCCATTTCAAAGGTTCCTCCACAAAAAGCCGACAAAAGTTGCAGTTTCTTACCCAAAAGCGCAAGTCTGGCCCTCAAGATTCAACTATCCATAATGAGCTGAGCTACTGTCCAACGGAGCATCCAGACGATCTTTGTCTACTCATAAATTCAGGCGATCGTGTCATATTTACCGGGTACTTGATTTAAGGAGATCTATCACATGTTAAGGTTCTGAATAATGGAAGCCGGGCAAGAACTCCACTATTTGCAGCACGGACATGTTAATCACAGGGCATTACAAATAAATGGAAGTCACGTGGATGTATTTACCATTAGCCTGGTCCACCATTTGCTTGGTGCCGATGTTAAACTCAACAGCTAATACTGCGAGCTGAGCTGTCTGTTCTGTGACAACATCTTTAATAACTGTGGACATTTTGGTCTTTACGAGTTGACAAGAAGCGCTTGAACACGCCGTCAGTTTCTTTTCTCTCTGAGTCTAACCCATTGTTGCATTTATGGGAGGGGAGCAGGTTGAGCCTACCCTGAGCTGGGACACATCTTCTGTTTAAAAATAAAAAAAGTGGATTTTTGGCAAACACAAATTCAAATTTAACCATTCAAAACAATGCGCATTGACAATGTCTCCATTAAATGTTTTTATACAAGTGGACTCTCTTAATTCCTGATATATGGCTGACTTGAAGCTGGTATCTTCTTTCATCTTAACATTTTCTCTCCCCATACTGAATGTCTGGTTGTGTGCTACGAGCTGAATTAGCTACCACAGTGATACTATTGCTTCACATACGGCAGATAATAGCGAATGCTGGATGCTCAGTGGCAGTATTCAGAGCAACAATACACACAAACGGCCATAGGATGGCATGTGGGGAAGGATTTCTATCCAAAAAACTTTTTTTTTAAATTTGAGATAAACTTTCATCTTCACAGCTAAAATGGTTTATCACAGTGGAGATGGCATTATGGTGCAGTGTGTTTGTGTTTGTGTGTGTGAGCGAGTATTTTCCTGCATGAGTAACAGATGTGTTTGTTTGCTGTGTGCTTGTTTAGATAAGCCTGTGCCTGAATGTACTGCTTCCACTGTTTTCTGAGCGAGTGAGTGAGTGAGTGAGTGAGTGTGCGTGTGTGTGTGTGTGTGTATGAGCTCAGCAGATGGAGTTTGGTTCTCACCACAGGGAAATCTCAATCCCACAATGCACTGGGAGCTGCGCCAAATGAGGAAGAGGCAGCAGCGGCAAAGAGGAACCAATCACAGCTCGAGTCCTGGACAAAAAAAAAAGGTGAATTCCTTCTCTCTCGTCTTCCAGTTGCTGTTCCTCCAGGACTGGTCATTGTTGTGCTATCCATCAACATGAATTGGGTCTATAGCATGAGTTAATTCCTAACTCATCAAAACAAACACGTATCACAGACAGTAAAACCGATTAACACAGATCACAAAGGAAAACAGGGACAGACTGAAGTGGCGTTTGGTTTCCCATCACTTTCCATTTTGTTTCTGAGCAGACAGAGCAAAGTGAAACTTCTGGAAATCTTTCAAAAAGTGACAGCAGCGAGAAAATTCCACGGAACGAAGCCAATGCCGTCACTCTGAGGTCTATAGGGGGGAATTATTCCAAATTTAGGCCTACTTTTGCATGAGATCTTTTCCTTTCCTCAGTTTTCTTTCAAACACGCAGATTAGTCCAAGGAATGTCTTTTGTTGGATGCTGATGGGGGGACAGGAAAAAGGGAGTTCATTGTGTTTTCCCTGCATGAGAACAACAGGAAAAACACCTACTAGCAGTTTACATGAGGATTCAGTAGCAATCGATAACAGCACATGAATGTGCCGAATAAAGCTGTGCTTCCGCTCAAACGAGCGGGACGGAAGACGATTTGAGAAATCGCCATGATGCGCCAAAGCTTACTGATGACATCACTTCCCCTGCCGCAGCAAGGCGGAATCAGGTTTGAAAAATCAGATCGTTGTCATGGAGCATGAACGTGCGTGCGCAAATGCACTACGGTTTGGTTGACGTAATTTTAAAGTCGGTGTTGGTCAAATTTCATCTTTTGAATTAAAGTATTTCTAGTTTTTTTATCATAGGATGGAAAAGCAAACAGAGTGTCTTTACCCAAAGCCAGACTGATGGCATTAAGGCAGAGAGAGGCCGGTGTCATTGCAGGATTCTGAACGCTGCCCCGTGGAATGACTTCTGAATTTATCTACGCTCGGGGGAAAATCATCATACCAGACATCAATGACAGACCGACATCAGCAGTATCTATGACAACAAAGTCATTTATAGGTGTTTATAGGTGTGTTTGCTTGCTCAAACTGGGAAAAAAAACCCAAAACAAAACAAACAAAAAAAACCCACACACATTTAAGCCCTTCTTTAGCGGGTCTGTAACAGAAAAAGTATTCGCTGTCCAAAACACCAATCACAGTCCAGCAGTGGATTGTGATGCAACTTAAAATTGCAACCACTGACTTGATGAAAGAAATGGATGGAGAAATAAACAGAGAGAACGAGGGAGAAGCAGAAGATGGCTGGTTGGCTTGAGTGTTGAGTCCAGTTAATTGTCCGATAGTCCCGTGCTACTGCAAGCCCAGCAACTGGAGGCTAGTTTCCCAGAGGCTCAGCTGCAACTGCGGGTCAAAGGTTGGTGGTGTTGTCACGTCCCTGCACCCATTGGCCCAGTAGCCTCCTCCACATTCCCCCTCCAGAGTTGGCGATAGAGCAGTGTACAGTACAGTGGCGGCTCCCTCTGCAGGATTCTGAGGAAGTCAGACACATACAGTACATACATAAATATATACACACATAAAAAAAACTGCAAACCAAAGATATATGAAAGGATTTGGACGATGGCAAGTTCAACAAGTTATTGCTGCAACAAACAAAAATATGCCCAACTTTGGTTGTTTGTGTCTGTTTGTGTGTGTGTGTGTGTGTGTGTGTGTGTGTGTGTGTAGATGCCAGAGGAGGGCTGATGTCATTGCACATTAGCATCAGTGAAAAGAAGGCTTAGGGTGTGTGCCTGTGTGTTTGTGAGTCTGCATGCATAAGTGTGCGTGAGTGTTAGTGTTGATGCATTTTAACAATGATCTCAGTGTCGGCTGCGAGACCGGGAGCAGGTTTCAGAGCGGAGAGGGGATCGCAACCTGCAAGCATCACCACTACGCCTGTATTCTTTGTGTGTGGACCCGTGTGTGTGTGTGTGTGTGTGTGTGTGCGCGCACTGCAGTACTCCACAATGATTCTAAAGCAGAATTTCAATTGTTCCCATGAATGAGTTTTTCTTGTGCTTGCAGGACTAAACTTTTGAGGACAAGCGACAGTGCAGAAACACAAAACTTGTGCATCATTATTCATGCTGCCGCCTGCAGTTTCGAGGTCTGTTCACACATGGAGGGGTTCGGGCGCTTCCTCGAGCACTTTTTGCGGGAAGAAAATAAAGCAAAACAAATCTGTTTCCGTGACAACAGAAGACTCATTTCATTGTTCATTAAGTTTGATTTCTTGCAACTTTTCATTTGCAAAAAAAAGCTCTTTCAGACCTTCGCCTAGTAATTGTATAGTTGACTGTTTTTTGGGGAGTTTTTTTGATTAAAATCAGTGTCTGCTGGCGTCAAAAGGCCAATTAATCTAATTTAAATTCTTGAGAGCAACGCTCACAGCTCTGGTCATGTGGTGTCATTAACATTTCTTTTCATTTCTTTTGTGTTTTTGCCAAGTTATTATTGTCTGTCCTTTGTGTTTGGATTTTTTAAAACATTTCTCCAGCTTTCGTCGCTGAGAATGTCAGAAAAACAGCGTTTTACTGCTTCTTACTGAGTAAGAATCAGGCAGAGGATCATTTCTCACATACCTTGTATCGATGGTGAGCTTAATAATGAAATGGACCCACTATCACGGCTCCAGACACTAATCAAGGAGGATGTGGGCGCATGACATGAACAAACAAAAACACACAAGTGTTTGTTGGATATATCGTATAGCTGCACTAACACAGAAACAGCCAACACTAGCTTCTCCTCGCCTCATGTGGGGCTATATCCAAGTTCACAGGGTGTCTCTCTACCTCTTTGATTGTGTTTACTAATTTTGTGATTTTAGATTGAAAAATTATTTTTAACGTTTGTTTTCTCTCTATCTACAGATCTTCTATCCTGCGGCTCTGCATGTACTTAATGTTGTGGCTTGAGATGAAAAGGTGTTTCATGAGAATCCGTGTTTGTGTGTGTGTGTGTGTGTATATGTGTTAATGATTCCGTGTGATTAATGTGTTTGTGTATGTGGGGCAGAATCGTCCCAGAGGTTGAGCTCGAAGGCAAATTCCTGTGACAATTGCAGTTTTGGGCTCTGACATGCAAACACGTCTCCTTTCGTTAAATCCCAGGGACATTAACAGCAGCCTGCGGCCAACGCTTCGAGCTACACGAGAAACGCTTTAAAATATAACACACTGTGAACAGCCTGCCTTGCAGCACTTCCTTTTTCAGTGATGTGGATAGACTGTGTGTATGTGTGTACACATGCATCAGTGTCTGCGTTTCATCTTGTGTAATAAAATTGTGAACAATGTCTGCACTCGAGTTTGTAGTTTCAGGTCACTGTGAGCTCTTCAAAGAAAGTTGGACAGTGTGGCAGCAACTGTTCCAGGAGAACAAACAAAAGTTACTGATGCTCTTAAATGTTATACGCAGTGGCTGGGGTGAGTGTTTTAGCATTAAAAACAAGCTCATAATCGTCATTAAAGTTTGTATCTTTACGCTGAGGGATTCGGCAGTTTAGTTCACGTTGCAACGTGAAAATTTAGGCTCCCATGGCTGATCTGAAGTTTGGATCTTTTGAAAGTATTTTACAAACCTCGAGAAAACAAAATCATATGCAACAATTCTCCTTCCAGGCATTTGCTTTCCAGTCATTTAGCTAACAAAAACCTTACAGTGAGAACAACAAAAGAGACTTTTTGGGAAAAAACATTGTACTTAATCCACGTGTCAGCCAAATGTGATTGATTTACATTATGGATCCTACAGGGTTTTCCTACGTAGATGCAATACAGACGAGTAAACCAAGCACTAGAACTTTAGAGTGTTTAAGCTAATTTGTTGTATACCACGTCATTAGTCAAGACTGAGTGATTAGAGTACGTTAGACCATCAAAAATGTGTCTTAAATGCTATCAATTAGCTTAAAATTTGGTTTTACTCAACATACATCTGCTGTACAAATCAAGTCATAAGATGCCCACCTGAACTGTTTTTTTTACAGAGTCCAGGAGGTGACATGAATGTGTTTATTTTTCTTTAACACACATGCATTTTCTGTTTCACACGCACGTTTTGTGACCCACACTTGTGTTTTATAAATGGAACGTGAGTTTTATAAATTGGACACCCCCATTTAATTCTTACATCACGTGCCCATTTTATTAAAACGTGATATAAGAATAAAACACGTGTGCATTTGAAAAAAAAACAAACAAAAACCCATGAATGTCACCTCCCAGGCTGAGCAGTTTTTAAATTTAAATGTGTGGATCCTCTGGGGTAAATTTTAAAAAAAAAAAAGTATTTTGTTGCACACTTCAATAAAGATTCAGTGTGAATTATAATTTTCTTCTTTTATGTCTGTTGTGCAAAATAAACAAACATTGTAATAGCCTACATCCGTCCAGGTCCAGCCATGTTTACTGACACTCATTAAACAGTAAGCTCCCTCTTGTGGCATACGTGGGAGACAATATGTCTTCATATGTACTATGATTTTGATTGGCTGTCAGTGTTTTTATCGTTCATTAGACGCTCTGAAAGTGATCCAACTTATATCGTCCGCCACTGTTGTTATAGTTGTAGTGTGAACTTCGTCATCCACTTGCGTTAGAGCGATTTAAAAACTATCATTCTTGGTGTGGATGGCCTTTAAACAATTACATTGGTGGTCAAAAAAGGTTTAAAGTTGAATATTTTAAGGATGATTAATTTTTTCATATCTGCTTTGCTGTTTTGCTGGATGACAAAAAAATCGAACTCGGCCTCTGTGTGAATGAAGCAGACGAAAGTTAGAACAGCATTTTACCTTGAAAAACAGGTGAGCTATGGCTCTCAGTGCCAGGCCGAGGGGGGGCCAGAGGTGGCGATAGAGAGCAGTATCTACCATGCCAGGATCCACAGCACATGAACTCAGTGGGAAACCCCCATGCTGCAGCTGCTGATGGAGGTGAGAACTAAACAGCAGCTGGGCCAGCTTGCTGTTACAATAAGCAGCATGGGCTGAATAACACTGGCTGAGGAGAGAAAACAAGAAACATTTTAGATGAAAAAAAACATGAAACATGCATCTGTTTGAAAACATCAGGGCTGGTTAAGAGCCTCTTTTCTCAGTTTTGTTCAGTTTATTCCAACCTACAGTTGCCTCGGTAGGTAACATTCTTCCATGTAAGAAGAGCTCGTCCTGCTGAACAAGGACAAATCCTTCTTACGGGAGAAAAGCAACAAGACTTCTCTGAATTCTCTGGCTCAGCGGGCAAATTTAGCAAACAAGGGCACACAGTGTCATTGATGTGACGCATCTGAAACCAAACTCAGACGACAATATTACACTGCAGATCTGCAGTGCCGGAAACATAAAGACCTGCAGCTCTGGACTTACAGTTCCAGCCCAACCCGTGCCATTTATCTGCAATGACAGTAACAGCAGTAACCGTTCAGACTTGCAAATGTACACGTGTAGTTTTTTTCCCCCAATGTCATTATCTGCTCTAAATGTAACAACTGAAGGTTTGCAGGTCATTTTTCGACCTGCAACCTGTAATTTTAATTTTGCTTTTTTGTCATCAAAATCGGTAATTATTGTTCAAAGCACTAATCAACAGACCCCCCCATAAAAACACACTGATTTCTCATTTATAAAGCTTGCCTCGCTGAAGCACAGACATCTGTGAAACAGGACTACATCTAATAAACACTTGAAGATAACTGTAGCACCAAACAGACACGCACACATTTCTATTACTTGTTTTCCATCTATTACGACTTAAAATGTTTCGCCGTCCCGTGTATTAATACTGCATGAGATGCTGTAACAACACAATGAAGATGTTCAGGCTGCTAATGCTTATGGACAGCAGTGCCGCGAGCTGCAATGAGACTGAGCTAACTGCAGCCAACAGTTGCTCACTGAGTGTCAACAGAAAATGAGACACTTCATTTTTTTAGCACATGAAGCCTTATAACAAGGATTTTTCTGATCATGTAAAATGTTCTGCATCACTTTTATGATGAACGGTGCAGCGCTTAGAGCTGGAGCTCATTGCTGACGTCACCGCTAGCTTCCACAGTGGATTTAAAGGGGCATTTCCACAATCCTTCAAAAACACTATAAACGCTAGTTTTCAAAAATGACAAACTCAGTGACTGGCCAGCAGTGTCTGCTGATTCTGGAAATGCCCCTTTGAATCAATTGTGGAAACTAGCAGTGATGTCAGCAATGAGCTCCAGCTCTCAGCACTGCACCGTTCTCCACACGGCATGCAAAACCAGATTATCGACCCCGTAAATCCCCGCAAACTTCCGTGATTCTCGGCGAGTAACGGCAGTTTACATGGAAGTTCATCTGTCCTGAAAAATCGTTGGAAACGGACCACCTCGTACCAGGGGGGGCAGGGTGGGGAAGGGGGTGTGGAGGCGCACGTTCACAGAGGTGTTAACAGCTCTAATAAGCATTTGAATATTACTGCCGTCTGTCTGGCCTGGCTGGCCTGACTAAACACCCGCTGGATGGCACTACAGACATTTCAAAGGAAATGTCAGAGGAAAGCTCACATGTGATTGGACAAAGTGATGTAGAACATTGTATATGATAGGAAAATCCTTAATATGAGGTTTAATGAGCAAAAAAATGAACTTCTCCTTCAAAATCGCCAACTCATTTAGAGGCACTACATGTAAAATTAGCCTCTTGTATGATTCATGCTCCATACAAATAAAGGGCAAAATATCATCAAAGTAGCTGCTGACTCCTGCTAACAGTAGCTGCTGTTAGCTACTTGGCTCAGTTAGCTGTTCAACTAGCAATCCTATTAGCATTAGCTTGCACTATCCTGGCTACGAGTTTGAGGAACATGGAAAATGTTTGTTAACACTTAACTTAAAGCATCAATCTATAATTCATTATGAACATACTTATAATGTGCCTACAGTGCTGTATAATCATAAGTATAAGGTGGATTTTGGTTATCCTGAACCCTAACCATAACCATAACCACCTTTAACGAATGTGGTCATAATGCGTTACATGTGTTATATATGTTCAGAATGTGTTATAATGCATTATATAGAAAGTGTTACCATATGTTATAAACTGCTGGCACAGTGGCTCTGGGCTGCCGGGTGGAGGAGGTTTTTTGGGCTCAGGTGGGTTGACTCGGGGCCGGAATAGGCACCAGAACCAGAGCCTGTCTGAAACTCCTTTTTTTTAAAAAAATGCACCTTACGGGATAATCACTGTTTGTGAGCCTACCAGAAATTTAAGTCATTTAGTCTGATCTCGCCAATGCGGTGAGCAGAGGAGGAGACGTTGACCACGCGGGAGAAGGTTCCACATTTCCCAGAATCCTTCAGTGAGTCCAGGAGGAGCCAGGTCAACAAGAAGTGGCCTAGGTAGTTGATGCCAAAGTGCTGCTCAAATCCATCCTCAGTGCGGCCCTCAGGAACCAGCATGACACCCGCTTGACAAGCACACAAATATACACATACACTAGCATTTAAAGCAAATCAAACCGCATTTCACTGTTTGAAGCTTAACTTTATTCCAAACTTGGTATTTAATAACTTCAGGAGTAAATTCTAAGGTAGGTTTAATTTACTTGATGCATTGAACACACAGGACAGAAGTGCACAAAGTGTAAAAAGAAGACAAACTACTTAAAATGCAAACAGTCATAACTTGGTTGACAATATTTCTAATACTCTGACCCATAAGTTTCTTTAGAGTTTATAATGTGTGTTCTATATTTAAAGAAACATTTTGACCACCACACTGTTTCTGTTTCAGTTGGCAAAGCAAATAATATAAATATAAATAAAGTGGCTGAAAAACTTGTGTTTAAACTGATGCAAAGTATCTCAAGTAGGGCTTGACTGATATATGTTTGACGATATCATCGGCTGATATCGGCCTATCGCAGTTATATCGGAGTATTTGTTCTCCGATATCAACTAATGTTAAAATTGTTTTTAAGGCGGGAAAAAATGTTTGGACTACTGATTGAAAAATGGTGTAACAAACTAATTTGACTGCGCAGAGGGGCAGTCTGTTATTTAATTACTAACAAGTAAACTGTTTTCTATTCAGTGCACTGACATTTGGAATGAGGTTTGTTAAAATACAAGATATTGTGCCTTTATTACATATCTTTGTCACAAGTATCTGCTAATCACATTCAGTGGATATTCTGAAAAGAAAACCTGACAGGGTGACTGGGGGTTCTTTTTGCAATAATGACCAGCTGGCTGGACATTATCCTGCTTATTACATGGCTATTTAATAAAGAATTCGATAATATGACCAAGTATTGATTTAAA
>JAQLOL010000005.1:17684378-17695374 GCA_029783665.1 Naso thynnoides | reverse complement strand
CCCGCAACGGTGTCGTCTCACTTCAAACTGGACTTAAAATACAGAGAGACAACAATCAAAATAAAAGTGCAAGCTGCTTCACAACAAGTCTCATGCTACAGCTAACATTGTCTACTGCAACTCTAAAAGTTAGAATGACCATTCAGATTGGCCAGAAGAGCCATAATTATGAGAATAATACCCAGTGTTCCTGAGGGTTCATCTTTTATATTCTATAAAAAAAAATTACAATACTTTCCATGATTCTCCTTGAAATTAGATTCTCTCTCATTGGCGACACTTTGAAATCCCCTGAAGGACGTCTACTGTCCACACATCCCGAGTTTGAGATCCGTCTCTGCAGTCCACATGTTTTTATGAGCTGTCTGCCTTTTCTCACAACAGACAAATGTGCAAACACTTGGAAGGATGCCAAAGGACCTTTGGAGAGAGATGTTTAAAGCCCCTGCCTCACATACTAATGAGAATCCATTACTGTCTCATTCAAACACACTCACACGCGCGCACACACATCGACGCATTCTCATTCAGTGCACAAGCATCTGGCAACAGACACCCCCCTTGTCCCCTATGCCTCAGTGCCTGCCAATTACAAAAGAAGTAATCAATTCCACCACGGCCCCGTCCAGGGAAATCGACTTCAATGACACCAGCTACATGGCCGCTGTCTCTGTACCTGACAGCCACTTACACACAAGCAGGGACCCAGCCAGCCGGCTCTCTGCTGCTCTCCACCGCAAGGCCAAGTAAGACGAACCACAGCCTGCAGCATCCCAATGAGCAGCGCGTCCCTCAGTATCATACATAACCTGTGGTTGACTCCACCAAAGAGAGTTAATTAACAACCGATACAGTTACAGCAAGTTTGCTGATCCGTGTTTCACACACTGATGACTGAGTTTACATGTGTTGTAAGAAATGTATTATGCATTAAATTAATTCCTAATTAGTTAACTGAAGATGAAAAAATTTGATTTGCTCATCCACACCCTTTAAAAAACGGCGAGCAAGAATGAATTTCAATCAAAATTATTTGGCGCAACATAGGAATGAAAATGGCCGTAATTACCAGGTAGTTCAGATTTTACATTTTGTGTATTCTAATTCAGTGTGAAAAACAAAACCTGACGGCTGAGTTTATTGAAGCGTGCTTTCTGTGGACAACTGACACATTTTCAATTACAAGAGAAGAAATCTGTGCATTTAGAAGACGAGAAACTCAAATTACAGTAAAAATAAACAGTCAGAACTGGTCTTTGTGCAAGGAACATGCACAAGATCTTTATTATTCTGCAAGGTACAAAAAAAGGTATATTTGGATGCCTTTAAAACTTAGTTGAACAAAATGTAAGACAAAAACACGTATCCCTGCCATTTGTTTTGACTTGTGTAGTTATTTTGGATACAAACTGACTTAAAAACAACAACAACAAAAAACATGATTTGATTTTTTTTGCAGTGACAATGCCCACTGTCACTGGGCTTGGCAGTGTGCATTCATTTTTGAACTTACTGATGATGCCAGTAAAGTACTAACCAAGGAACTGTCTGTGCTTAAACATATCTTTATTTTCAACAGCCGAACAGGCAGAGATCTAAGATGCCTCGTCAAGTTTGTGTCAGTATAACTGATATAACAAAAGTATTTTAACCCTACACTGCTGGTCTCTAAAAGGTGGAGTCAGTAGGTGATGCCGCTCGATCATCACTTCTGGGCCTCGGTAAATGTGTGGTGGTGACTGTGTATGGAGACACACGAAGCTCGGCTGCTGGACGCCGTTCAGATGGGAGAAAGTTACGGATGCCGACATAGCACGAAGAAAAGGAAATATTGCCCTACAAGGTGAAACGGCAAGAGGATAAAACTTGTTCCAGAAAGAGAGAGAAAAATTATGCCAAAATTACGGGTGACTTCATTATAGCCAGAATCTGCACAGTAGTGATGGAAAGGTGTAGCTGCAAACTCAAGTCTTTTTGCTGTTTTTTTTTTATGAATCAATGGTGCCCAAGGAAAGAGTCTCTTCTTCTGTTCTTCTCTCTCTCGGTTTAGTGAAACAAGTGTGATAGGGTATTGCCTGGTTGTCAATCTGCATTAAGTTGAGCTTTTCTCAAGCTGTTTACACAAACTTCTCTAACCACGGCTGTGTACTCTTTAACAAAATGAGAAAAAATAATATGCTATAGCAAAATTAGAGTATATTTTCTCACATGCAAAGTGAAGAGAACTCAATTTCAGCTTGCAATAAAAAATCTGAATCACAAATAAATAAATAAATGAGGGCTGATTTTTGCATTAGGACAAATCTTTGAATATCCCCGAGAGGTAAACAGCCTCTCGCATGCCTCAAGGCTGTTTGGTGCAGAAAGAAAAAAAAAATTATGGGGCTTTTTAGTAATGAGACTATGAGGAATTTATAGTGCTGTGAAGGTCAGCCCAATCAATTTCTCAACACAGGAGTTAGAGAGAACACTGTAAGCTTTAGTCAATGGAGTAATAAATCTTTTTGCTGCTATCATTTATCTCCTCTCATCTCATCACCTTCTCTGCATTTCCATTTTCCCTCCACCTCTTTTTTTCTTTTTCTTTTATATTTTGATTTATTTGCCCATTTGTCATGTTCTCCACAATCCTTCAACCATCTTCTCTGTTTGCCTCTCCCCCTCCTCTCTTACAGTTTGCTCGACTTATCTCCCCTTGTTTTCTTCTCATATCCGCCATATTCCTCATGGTGCATCAACAACACGCCTGACATTGTAAAGCCAGCATGGAAGCTCTGTGTGTGTGTTTGTACCTGCAAGTGTGCAATTATGTGTGTGTGCCTAGCAAAGACTGTGAAAACAAGCCTGAGGGACACACTGCCGCTGCTCTGCCCTTTATCATCTAACGCTGGCATACAAAACAACTACACACACGTGAACGTTCGTGTGTGTGTGTGTGTGTGTGTGTGTGTGTGTGTGTGTTCTCCAACATGTTACCTTTGGCCTCCTTGTACTCTTCACAGATCCTTCCAACTGCTGCCAGACCCTCCTGCTCATCCCTCCCACCTGAAAGACGAGTCACACATACACAAACACTCATTAATACAACGTCTGACAAACCCTCAAAGGCCTTTAATAAAATATTACCGATTCTTTTGTTTTTCATTTAGTTTCATTTTGCAAAAACATATTCCCAAGAAAGGTTCTTCAAATGAAAAGGGTTCTTGATACAACCATTCAGCCCTTGAGGAAGAGCTGCAACCCTGGTTTCAAAGACTGCACAAATAATCATACCATCAAATATGTATTAGATGTAAAACCACAGACCATCTGACCCATGTTATAAGTTACTGCGTTATAACATGAGGAGTCAGTGCTGTTGGACGCGTCAAAGCGACTCCTTCAGAACTGAACAACTGAGCCAAAAAGGCTGTGTGACAAAATCTGCGCTTCCTCAAACAACCACTCGAGGCTTCCCCCCCCAGAAGTAAACCAATCCTCATAGAGCTCCATTAAAATTCCCCGACTGTACAGCAGAACAAACAGCCTCTGAAAGACTAACAGATAAACAAATCAGTGCCATCACAGTGACTCTGTCCACTATTCAATTTACTGTCTATGATCCCATCAAACCCATCTTGCATCATTATATTGATCTTTATTACAAAATTGTAAAGTTGCGTAACTGCATTTAGCATGGCTGAGATGCTACTGCTGTGACACAATCTGTCCAAAGACATGTAAGCCCTCGACGCTGCTTCTGGGATGGTTCCTCCTTCAACGGGTGTTTGTAAGAGCGTATTTTTCATGAACTCTTATCTTCTGTTCTACATGCAGGCTGTCTTTTTTTAGAAAATGTTATCATCCTGGCCTTGGTCAACGACGAGTTGAGCTCAGTCAGATTCTCATCCAAATTGTGGAGCAACCCGTACACAAGCGCTGTAAACTGATTTTTATCATTTTAGCTGCAAGCAGCAGCTCTATAGGTCGCTCAGTCGGTCCACAAAAGCAGTTTTCACCCTAGGAGGCTGAAATTTGGCATGAAGGTCAAGTGTGTGTTGTGTATGTGTTGACGCCAATTGGTTAAAAGGGGGCGTGGCAATAGGAGTGGCCTATTGCAAAAGACACATAACTCCAAAATTCACAGACTTGCACAAGATTTCGTGGAAACGAGCCAGAGAACAGCTAATTAACTGTTCTGGCCAACTGGCAAAAAGGGGGCGGGGCAGCAGGAGCGGTTGCAGCAAATGCAAATTTGTGCTTGTTAAGAAGAACTTTCATACGTTAAGCTATGTTTTTGCATTTCTGTCTTATTGTCTGGTTGTATATTCCGTTTGTTTTTAACTGTGCTATGGACAACTCTTTTGTGTCCTTAATAAAGTCATTATTAAAACAAAGTGTTGGATTTTAATAAATGTAATATAATTACAAAGTGGTCTAGAATTACTCTCTATGTAAAGTGTTGTGAGACAGCTTTGTTGTGATTTGGTGCAATATAAATAAAACTGACTTTATTATTATTATTATTATTATTATATACAAACACACACAAACTTACAAGGTGAAAACACCACCAGTCATGCAGCCATCTTCTACATCAAATACAACTGGAAGCAGGACTAAATATTATTACTCTATTAAGTAAGACTGAGTGCACTAACTTAACATCGTTAATAAAATTCTGACCTAATGCATTTATAATTAAACAGACGTGTTTAATGCGATGCTCCAGAAACAACAAAACTGTGTTATTTTTACAAACAGTTTGACTTTTTTAAATACTTAAACACACTCAGATGCCCGTTGAAAGATGCAGTGAGGACAGACTTTTGTTTACACAGGATGTCAGCGTACAAATGAACTCTACCACTGAGGAAAACAGGATAAAAATTGTAGAAGCATACGGTGAAAATACGAGAAGAACAGATGAAGCAGATGCGTCTGATTTATTGACCCTCGTTTTCAAAGCATCACTCAGAGGGCGCTGAAAAGTCACAGACGCTGGTAAACTCTCACTGCCTACAAATCAGTAATCACAATCAATCGATTAAGTGATTAGTCAAAAGATGACACATTTATCGACGGAACATTACAACATCAACTGGTTCCCACTTCTCAAATGTGCTGCATGCAAAATCACACACTACACTCTCTCTCTCTCTCACACACACACACACACACACACACACACACACACGCAAACTCTTTTGACCCAAACTCATGCACAAAAATAGCCTACATGCACACTCTCATTTCCTCTCTGCACACAAACAGACACACTAATCTTGGATTATCACGCAGGCCTTTTTCCAAGGGCACAGCATCATTTACCCTGATGCAGTGCGGTTCACGCTAGGCTGAAGGATGCTGACCCTCCTGCGGGACGAGCGTCAGGGTTGATGAACACACACACAAACGTGACGTGCACATTGGTGATCTCAAATAATCATAATAAATCTCCAAGAAAAAAAATAAAAAATCTTAGACAAATCATCGCTCTTTAACAGGCATCTTGGCTTGTGGACCAAAAAAAATCACGGAGAACTAAAGTCTAACAAAGTTCTTCCTTAAAATAGCTGCTGATTAAAAATTTTACCCTGAGGTATTAATTTGCCTACTAAATATTTTGGGCTTGGGGTTAAAAATGTAACCTAATTAATTCACTTGAATAATCTGACTGCAGATGAACAAATGCATAAACTCAGCCTGACACAGTGAGAGAGTCCTAAAATTACACCTCACACGTGTAATAAATTCAGTATAATTGCACACCTGTGTGTTAACTAAAGAGCTGGACACAAAACTAAAACAATATTTTTTTTGTTTTGCATCCATCTGCAACAAGTTGCGATCTAAAGCACAATCACTTCCGCAAGTAACATTCCGGTCTTATTTTGTTGTTGCTTTTATTTTGAAATCCTTAATTGCTCCTGTCATTTCTGAGTTGCCTGCCCTTGTGATCCCCCACACCTGCTCTTCATCACACACCTGCCCCTAATCCTGCCTTCAGTCCACCTCCAGATTGTGTTTGTTATACCTTGGGTGTTCATTGCTCCTTAGTGTTGTTAGCGTTTGTTCCTTGTGGTTTTTGGACTTTGCATCGGTACCTGGATTTTTCTCTTTTTTTTTTTGCCGCCCCTCATCTGGTGTTGTTTGTTTCTTGGACTGCCTTCCTGTGTATCACTTCCTGCTTCTCCTGGTACAAAGACTGCCGCTTTAATCTCAGTTCTGTGTCTTGAGTTTCTCGGCACTTTAGTCTCAGTTTGTCAGCACTGTTACAAGTGGATGTCTCTCAGTCAAGACAATGAAAATGAAAGACATAGTTTGACGACGTGAAGTAGTGTGGGACCATTTGTGGGATTTGTTTATTTCATTGTATAACAGCCATCACTGAAGACTGAAGAGTCACATTTGCTGACTTCCTTTTTCACTTTCAGACCGGTGTTACCGCATGTTACTAACAGGTGACGAGACAAAATGTACCTTTACACTGAATAACATTAAGGGCTTGTGAGTTTAAACTTTGCTGGAAAAATCTGGGATAATGTAGGTTCACAAATCAACAAAATAAAAATGAAAGACATGGTCATTTTTAGATATTTCAATGTGGAAATGTTACATGTTGTACATTTAGGGTGCGTTATATGTTGAAGATATTTCTGGACAAAAAAATACAGACAGCCTGGGTTGCCAGATATGCTCAGTGAGAAGAGGTTTCGGTTTTCGTCTTGGTATAGGCCTGATGGGACCAAACCTGGGACCTATGCTACGAAGCGGGATTGATGCTGGGCCAGGTAACTTCAGGTTTAACTCTGGGTTTTCAGTCTTAGAAAGGCGGGTTATTTCTTAACTGGGTATATCACTACGGTAACTTAAGCTGAATACCCAACCTGCTCTGGAGCAGGTCGTGTTCGATATAAGAGATCAATTAGTATAAACGCACCGCCCGCTGACCGATCAGATCAATCAGTTCTCCTTGAAAATGACACCTGAGCTAAATATCAAACTGCTTTTTTTTTTTAAATTTCTAACATGGATCTCTCTTCTGATCCTACGTCATTTACTGCACTTGTTACCGTCTCCTGTGCTGCATTTTTTCTTTTGTTGATTACACCCACACTCAGTGAACAAAACTTTTTGATTGGCTTCCAGCTCGACAACAAGTTCTTCCATTTCTGTGGCAGAAAAGATTGTCTTTTCTTCTCGCTTTGCCGTTATTCCAGTGACTGAAACAAGCAATCACAGGATTTTTAAAGGGATGTTTTGTTACCATAGATGGTTAATTGAGAGCATTTCTAAATGCAAATAACCCCGAATGTGCACAAGCATTGTGATTTAGCATGGGATTTATATTTACGCTGATTATAGACTGTCGTGCGCAGGACCATCATACGTGTGTTTGATAAATACAGATTTTTTTTTTATATATACTTAAGCACATTCTAAGCTATATTCATAAGAAAGAGTCTAAAGCCTTTTCCACGCAATATTGATAAATGACGCCCCAAGTTTTTGTTATTCAGACTTGATATTGGCATTTATTCTTTTCATTTAACTTTTTCTGAATAATATTTTGAACTATTTCTTTATATTTTGAAACTTGGACAAAAATAAAAAATAAAAAAATCATGCTAAAGCACTTTAACTTTAAAGGGAAACTTTCTGAAACATGCCACACTGACAGACTTGCAGTGACGTCTTGGTGTTTTGATGGCGTTTAGTGTTTGTGCTCATCAAAGCTTCCAGAGTTGCATTAGATACTTTACACTGCAGTGATATTAGGACGTGGGCACAGACAGGGTGCAAACAAAAAAGATACTGATGTGTAACTAAGTACTCGTGTTAAGAGCGAATAAGAAAGCTGCAGATACCACAAAGGTGATGAACGAGCATCAAAGTTCATGTGTCAAAAGTTGGAAAACTTAAAGTGCAACTAACTGAGCAACAATAACTTTGAGGTCCTTTGAGGTAAAATCTTGGTTTATGACATTTCAATCGGATCCGTTTGAAAACGAGGCTTGTTTTTGTTTTTCCCCCCACAATGAGAATAAGTGGCAAACAACTGATTTCAGTTAAGACAGATCACTGGCGTAACTGCACGTATAAGCCTGCTGTCGTACGCGGAGCGATTGTTTGTCAGGCCCTGGGATCAATGCTGTGCTAATCGATACTGTGAGTGTATGATTTGGCTGTGCAGATCATCAGTGCGCTGAGGCTGTCAGCTGCTCATAATTTAGATTTGGAAGAGCAGCGTGACGGCTTTCAATTTAAGATGCAGCGTTTTTGTGAGATTTTTCAGAGAAGAACAAACAGATGGCAGAGTTATTCTCCAGTGGTTTAACACTGACTTCTAAATCTACATAATTAAATCCATACTGGCACATTCAGGTGTTGGTGAATGAAACTTTTTCTGTTCATAAGCTTCAGTTTTCTAGCTGGGTCATTAAGAAGAAGTAAAAACACCCACTTCTTTTTTACTTGTAATTACTAATGCTGCATTCTTTTCATTCAGTAAAACTGTCTTATTAACTGATTGCCGTTTTGCCTCTCTTTTGTTGTTGCAACTTTTAGAAAGACAATAAACTCTTTTTTGTACTGTAAATGTATAAGACACACTGTATAAATCTAGATCACCATACTTTGGTTTTTCCTCTTGCATCCAGCATCGATGTAAGTGTTCTTTATGTTGCTAAATGGTCATAATTTCATATTGGCCATCACTGAATGTGCGCAGTGCCAAAGATACATCTGATTCACAAACCCATGAAATTTAAGATTTCTTGGAGACATCTGAAGCAGTGTGAAAACACAGAATTTTATTTTGATATGTAGGTTAGCGACTTATTTATAAAATGGCACAGCTGATGCACGGCGATGCCACGTTTTCTTGTTCCATCAGTTATGGTTGTTAAGTCCACAACGACTGTTGTTTTCATGCTTGTTGACAAAACAAAGCTTATTCCATTTCAATTTATTTTAATATTACTCGCCAACAAAAACATCCATGCAGGACATTTGCTGCTACAGTTTGAATTTAGTGTTTACTCTCTCTCGGTAGGTTTTTCTCAGAGGTGGGACAAAGTTATTGTTTCGCAAGTCACTAGTTAGTCTCAAGTCTTTAACCCGAGTTAAGTTCCAAGTAAAAAACAGACAAGTCTCACGCTAAGTCCAAAGTCCTAAACCTTGAATTATGAGTCTTAAAAAGGTCATTAGCGCGCTTCTAATCTATTAAACTTACACAATTCATGAATGCTGTCTAAAATTTTTAGACATCTTAAAATAATGTTGAGACGAGAAGATCAATAACCAGCTTCTTTATGGTTTGTTTTTCAGTTTGAGTGGATGCTGTCGGATGCTTCAAACAAAGTGGATTCCTGGGGAAAAAGTGTCAACTTGCTGGGAATGAAGAGCGTTAATGTTAACTGATTCAAGAAATGAACGGAAATATATTGATTCATGGCACACTTTAATAACATGCATTTAAATATCAAGTATTTTCAATTTAAAGGATTCAGCCCGAGCAAAGTCTTGAGTCATTCTGGTATTAAAATCCATTTGGAGTTTTAAGTCTTCTATGATATTACATTGAGTCTAAAGTCTAAATTTGTTGCTTGAGTCTAACTCAAGACCAAGTCATGTGACTTACATCCACACCTCTGATTTTTCTGGTGTTCTTTTGTTTTTCTGGTGTTCTTTTGCACAACGTGCATGCATGCTGTAATTCATATATTTCCAGTTATTCTATTAAAACTAATACATTCTTATTCATATTCAACACAGCCTTATGTCCTATTTTTATTTTCTGTCTAATGGATATTTTGTAGTTGCAAAAATTACAACCACAAAAAAAAAATAATTAATTAAAAACATCTATATATATATTTTTTTAAATGTACTTTTTTTTTTTTTAACACAAATAAAGTTTTACTATCTGATCTTCTCCAGACTTTAAAAGGCATCATTCTGATCTAAATCTACTCATGAAACACTTCAAACACAGTTTCATGCTGGCTAATATCCAACTCTAGTATTTGACAGTTCAAACTCTCCTCACTTGAGCACTAAGCTACCACTCCACCTGAAATATGCATCCACTCCATTACAAGAGAGGGATCCACTTTACCACAAATATTCTCACTTCTGAATTATCTCAACAAGTTGGGATGTTTGAAATGGAGATACATTCAAAAGTCCTGAGGGATCAGCTTCAGTACACACGGGATTGTCTGGAACTGTGGGAAACACTTAACCAAGTTCTTCAAGTATTGACTTTGTGAGTGTTATCATACGTACGGCTCAAGTCTCATTTATGTTCTGCTCGAACCGTCTCCAAGGATACTCTGACATTGACTTTGTGGTTTACACACTGAATGAATAAAGCAGAATTTTCTTCAAAGTTTTGCAGCTCGTGAACAGAATGGAAAATGTAGTCTTACCATGGAAACCAAGAGCATGAGAACATATTACTGTTCTGTGCACGCCATGTTGAAGGTGCAGGGTAGAGGGATAGTATTAAAAAACTAACAAACCAGTTAGCTTGGTTTCAGTTTATTAAAGTTAATAACATCAGGGACCTCATACAATATGTTAATCTCACCAAAAAGGGGAAAAATGCTTTGCACCAAATTTAGCTACCAGCTAATTTTCCATCTGCTCTCCATGGGCAGGTGAAAGGATACAACAAAACAGTGAACAGTTTCTCTCTGTTAATAATCATCATTTTTACCTCATATTATCAAAATAGTTGCTGATTAGTTTTCATCAGTCAACATGTATCTGAATTTAATGAACGGACTTTTTTTTTTCTTTTACATATACAGCAACTAATTTATTTCAGATTCATCTTTTTGTAGTTCTGTTTTAGACTATTGTGTCATGATGTGCAAGCTTTTATTACACTTCTTAATTTATTTGCTTCTTTTTTTTAAAATGTCATTAAAGGAAAAATGTAATTTTGAATAAATGCAAACAAGGTCCACTGCTGGACTTCTCTATTAAAGTTGCACGAGGAGGAATC
>JAQLOL010000005.1:17648205-17671163 GCA_029783665.1 Naso thynnoides | reverse complement strand
CTGGTTCACAGACTGGCTAACTTACCGATAACGATACCAGTATTTCGGCAGTATCAGCAGCATTTTCCAAAACTGGTCTTGGTTTTGGATGTTTTTCTTAAGCTTGTGGATGTTTAAATTTGTCTGTAGACACATTCTTTTGCACAAATTTATGTATTATGTATGCGTGTAAATGCATGTGTTTGTGCTTATATTCGGTAATGTTGGGGGAACGTGCCCATAATGAAATAAATCGCTTCCCCCGGCTGTCTTCAGGGAGTGAATGCCTTTCCATTATTAGATGTAGAATGAGGAGCACTGGGAGGGATATTTGCTTGCACCAATTAAGTCTGTCATTAACTATGTGCAATGTTCTCTTTTTCTCTCTCTCTCTCTCTCACACACAGCATTTAGCACATTTAATTTAACAATCTGTGAGTCAGTGTGTGTTCCTCTGTTTCTGTCTGAAACCTGTTGTCACTGAGTCACGACTGTGAGGAGGCTCTTGCATCTTGTGCTTTCTCACTTTGTGTTTCCCTCTGCTTCCCTCTCTCGCTGTCTCTCACTCCAGGCTGTGTGTACACAAAGAGACTCTGAGGTGGCGCGTGTGTGTGCGTGCGTGCATGTGTGTGTGTGTGTGTGTTTGTGTGTTTGTGTGCGAGTGTTTCTCGGCTTCAAGCCCTTCACCTTCCCCCTCCGTTTAACCCGACAATACTGATGCCTCAGCTCACTCATGCAGTCACACACACACACACACACACACACACACACACACACTCACATTTTGTTTTAGGTGATTGTGCCATCTGAATGGAATGCCTGATTATTTATAGTATGACGGTCAGACCACTGCAGCATTGAATACAAAGCTTCGGGTCTCCACTTATATCATCTAACCTCCCACCTACGAGAAAACCGCAAGTCTTCGCCAACTCTGTTCTTTTAAATTACAGCTGAGGTTTTTTGTGTTTGTCTTTATTGAAACTAAATTTGAGGGTAAATATCTGAAACTGCACTGCAACTTTTATTTTCTAGTTTTATCTGTATTCCTCTATTTTTCTATTCTTTTTTCTCCCAATGCAACCATTAAACTTGTATTTCAGATAGTTTTTTATATATATTGTTTTGTTTTGTCTCATATTTAATATTCTGTTTAAATGCCTTTAGGCTTTATGTGAAGCATTTTGAGTTGCTTTGTTGTTGAAATGAGCTTTACAAATAAACATGCCTTGCTTTGCCTTGTCTTACCTTCACCATCCAACACAAACATACTGGATATGATCTGATACGATACCTCCTTCTGAATCTATACACTCAGAATCCAAGATGTAGCAACGACATTGTGATTGTTTTGTTGTCGTGTTCTGTACATGTGACATCTATTGCACGTCTGTCCGTCCTAGGGAGACGGATCCCTCCTCTGCGGTTCTCTCAGAGGTTTCTTATTTTTCCCTGATTCTTTCCGCCGATTCAGGGTTTTTCAAGTTTTTCCTCACCCAGTGAGAGGGTCTAAGGACAGAGAATGTCACGTCTGTGCAGTTTGTGAAGCCCCCTGAGACAAATTGTTGTTTGTGATTTTGGGCTATACAAAAATAAGTTTGATTGATTGATATGATATAATACAATATAATATGATACAATACAATATGATACGATAAAATACGATACGGTGCATTATTACATGATACGTTATAATATGATATGATGCGATACAATACAATAATATACCATAGAATACGATACGGTCTCATACGTTCTGATACGATACGATACAATATGATACGATTTGATACATTTTAATTGTCCCCTTGGGGAAGCTTGTCTTGGACTCCAGTGACACATTTATCTGCCCTTACAGTTGAATCAATAAGTAGAAATAGTAAAACAAACAATAATCCACACGATAAAAAAGTGCATATCAGTAAGAATCACAAACCAAATACCCCGTATATCGCACCTTACCCATATAAAACACAGCATAAATGAACAGAACGTCATTAAGTTATTGCACAACCCATACAGCCTCAAGAAATATGATTTAAAATTTTGACTGAGGCGGGCACAAATGAGTTTTTAAAACGATTCAGTCTGAATTGGGGGACTCAATATCGTCTGCCAGATGGTAGGAGCTCATATTCAGTGTGGAGGATGTGTGACGGGTCAGACAAGACTCTGTGCTTGTTTGAGTCTGCTGCAGAGAGAGGTTACCTGTTCTCCCCATCACCTTCATGGCAGACTGTACCTGGTGGACAAGTTTAGTTTACCACGCCGATGTACCGTATCTTAGGATGCTCTCTGACACAGCTTTATAAAATAAAAAACTTTATGATTGACACCAAAAACCCTGAGTCTAAGGGGGAAAAAAAACAGTCTTTGCTGTTAATGACAGCACAAATATCAACACGAACCTTCCATCTAAAGAGATTGTCAAGTTGAATGCTGCCATACCTGTAGGAGTTAACTTAAACAATGGGGTATGATCCCCCACTCACGGACGGTCCAGCACCATCTCTTCGGTCTTCTTAACATTAATGATGATGAGGTGATTTGCATCACACCTCTGAACAAAAGTTTGTAACTCAGAAAACAGGTAGACCTGAGTGATCACTTTCAGCTAAACTAAGATGTATAAAGTAATTGACCATTTCCAAATTGAACATTAAAAAATGTTTCCCCATAAGTTTCATCCAGTGAAGATGGAAAAGCCTCTAAATCATCATTAAGACCACAACGGGACAATAAAGGTCTTTATTTAAATGCAGGTTAATATGATAATAAATGCAGGTTCATGTTTTCCCGAAGGAAACCTGTAATGACACAATCAAACAGCTGTTTCATTAGAAGCTGTTCACACAGGTCGGACCGGATCCGGAGACAACAGCAAGCTGCACTGCATCACCCCATATTCAAGTCTGGGTTTGTTCATGTTTACCAGTATTGACTGAACTGTCCACCTGGCCAGAGGGATGGCGGATGTGATTCATGTCTAACGTGGTGTTTCCCTCCCAGTCTGCGCTGAAATGCTAATAATGTGCGCTGTTTGGGCTGGAGGGAGTCCATTACGCTGATGGTATCACATTCTGTCCGCCGGGGGACACTCACTGGGGGAATGTAGACTTAAAAGAAGAAAAAGGAAGGAAGAGTGAGACCGAGAGAGGATCGCACGCATATTCTGGGAAAAGTGTGTGTGTGTGTGCGTTTGTGTGAACGTGCGTGAGCAAGTATTGGTGCTCGGACACAGCAGACACGTGTCACCTCAGCTCCAGTGCCGTCAAGCTAAACTGACATAAACAGCCCCAGGCGGCCCTATCAGAGATGGACTTTACATAACGGCTGAGTCACTCACAATCTATTTTTATGGCTTTGAGGTGTGTGTGAGTGCTCCAGCGCTTCTATCTCACTGAGAGCCAATTTAAGTTTTAGACCTTCAGAACGAGGACATGTTTGTGACGTCAGGTCATCCCAGCCGGGCTTCACTCCCTTCAGGTGCTGCTTCAGGGCTCGGCATGGGCTTTGAGGTTGAGGTTAGATTAGGGAAGGCTAAGGATATCGCACTTTTCAAATATTCTTGTGGGGGAATTGTTCGCTTTCACACGGGTGCAGGAAAGAGCTGATAGGGAAAGAGAGGTGAGAGACAAGGGGGTGAGGTGCAATACTGGGCCGCAGGCATGTGGTGCTGCTGGTAGTGAATGAATAAATCCAAAAAGCACAACAAGTGTGCATTCCAGAGAGAGGAGAACTGGGTGTTTACCTCAACAGTACCAACATTAAAGCAGAAAAATGTAGCACACAATCAATGCAGTTAAAGTCTGTCCAGTCTGTCCTGTATTTTAGAATTCAAAATTATTTTTAAAATCACGATCATTTTGCTATTTGATGTATTCAGAAATTGATTTATATTTAATAAAAATGCAAACACTTAATTTTGATCCCGTAAATTTGCTATCAGTCTTGACCTAGATATACAGTCTACGTAAAGGACCATGCCAGTGTTACTACATGTCATTGTCCTTTGTCCACATCAACCACATAAGTTACGTAAACCCTGTTTTTTCCCAAACAGCTTTATCTATGAGATATGGTGTTTGTTTACACTTTGTCCATGTTCAATAAATGTTACAGAAGGTACCTGAGAATGTGTCACGTTAGTTAAAAATAACCTCTGTGCGAAAATCCCTCTTCATGCTAATATTCCAGCTAGGAAGGCAGCACTTGTGAGGAACTAGTTTTCCAGGCGTACTAACTTTCATCTTAATGGCTTCCGGCTCCTCTCTCTCTCTTTTGCTCAGCAATGTTTGACCAAATAAATGCGGACATTCTTTGAAGAGAGGCATATTACTGATACCCTGTTTCAACATGAAAGGCAGTAAATGGGGTTAAAAAATGCAGTCTGAGATTCACTGAAGTACACACGGTTGAATTTTAACAACAAAATGTAGAAGTTTAAGTTCATTTGTTCCGAAAGCACAAGTTAAAAAACAGCTGCCACTGCTAGCCAGAGTCACTAATTAAAAAACATCACAAAACAGGTCAAAAGGTCAACAAGAAACATCGTAAGATAAGAGCACAGGCGGAATCTTTGCTTATGTTGAGAAGTCAAAAATTGGTTGGTACGACTCTTTAAAGAGTTGACATATGAACTTGTTAATGCCCTCTTGTGGACAACCCCTGTAATGACAACAGTTTGCCAATTTATCATTTGGACTTTAATGAGCAGCCAGTAGTAATAAAGGAATAATTCCATAAATTTGTTATTGATAGAAAATGTTTAGAAATTTAAATCTGATTCCTGATATGCACTAGAGTATGAACAGTGATACAACAACTATGGGATGTATCTCAACTTCACTGGTTCATGTAAGGACTAGAATGCGGAAAAACATCTTGTGTCGTAATGTCGAAATAAGTTTATAGTTGGAGGTTATCTCTTGCTCTGTGTCTCAGCTCTCTGCAAGATTTCATTAAACTCACATGTATTTGAGATAACGGCAAACAAGCAAACAAAAGGTATCAGAAAGGTGTCAGTGTTACTCAAAATTAAAATCAGTACAGGTAACTGTAACTAATAAAATACAAATCACTTCAATGACCAAACAGCTCGGAGGTTAGCATTATGGTCCATGGGAGAAGGATATAACTGGAGGGTCTTAAAAGAGACAAATGCACAATTAGAATATTAAAGATGCGACTTTAGTTCAAACTAAGTGTTTTACAGGTAAACTAGAGTGAATGTGAACCGCTAAAAAAAATTGAATGTTGACTTACAAAAGCTACAAACAGCAGTAGAGGGGAAAACAGCAAATATATACGATAATGACAAGTATACTGCACTTAAAGCCTAATATTACTCATTAGGTTATCAAATCACACAAAGGAGAGGCTAACTAAATGCCATCTGGAACAACATCAAACTTGAGAGTGTATTTAATTATTAGTTTATTTTTATGGGTGTTACCTGGTTAAAAGCAAATTCTCCCACGGGGAAACGCAACCAGTGAGAACTTCACCACTGTTAACACTGCTGAAAAAGCTGTAACATGTTACATACAGCTGGAAGATTATTATGTTCCCGTCTTTGTGTTATTAAGTACCCACTCATACTGAAGTGTCCTTGAAGGAGACACCGACTCTCTTTGCCAGTGATGTTATTCTGTAGTCGTTTCTGAATTCTGACCTCCAAGCAATAAAAGAGATTGCATATAGAATTAAATTGTTAATGTATTAAAATGCTGTAAAACGCTGCTACTTTTAAGTTCAACCTGATTTTTTTGTGATTCAACTTAGAGGGGATATCTTCATCAGGCAAGTATGACAACTCTGTTAATTAACAGTATTCTGAGTAGCATTTGCAGCTGTTTAAAGGACAAATATTGAAAATGTAAATTTTAAAAAGTATGAATTATTCACAGTGAGTGCCAAGCAAAAGCTTTATTAAATGTGTTTCTTTTACCATCCGTTGTTGATGCAGCTGCCGCTCTGTGACCTTAAACGCCACATCTCAGCAACCCAGCTAGAAAACCCTGACCTTTACATCCTCAAATATGGTTTCATGATGGGGAAAGTTCGCTCATTATTTCTATATTTATGACGGCAGAATGCGGGACTACAGGATTTGTCAGCATGGGTGGGCTTTTCTGTCCACTATAACTTACACACACACACACACACTTGTTCATGCACGCTTTGTCGCATAGAGTTTATGAAAATTCTCAGGCCAGAAAAGATTAACAAATCTGCTCTTCACTGCTGCGAGCTTCAATAATTTACTTTGAGTCTTAAATATTTTATGACATCAATCTCAACTGAACTCGGATCTATCAAGGTGTATTAACATTCAAGCATTCCATAAGAAGCCCTTTCTGTCAGCGCCTGCCTGCCTCCCACGCCACATCACAACTGATATTGCACATTGTGACTGTGGGATAAATTCCCTGTATTAGACATATGAGCTATGATAAAAAAAGACACCATGAAAATTAGAAAGAATACTTGAAAATTTGAGGCAAAATCGGTTCTCGTGTGTCGTTTTGATGCAGTCCTTAATGTGTGTGTGATCACAATTGTTCTTTCATTAATTTTTACACTGCCGTTTGACAGTTTACACATTTATTTAATGAAGAAAAACATTTTCAATAAACTTGAGTGAATTTCATGCAAAAGCAGACACACACACACACACACACACACCTGTCTCCCATGCTGAGTCCCACTGAGCCTTCACTGCTCCACTTTTTTTTTTTTCATCTGTCATTCTGGAGCATGTCAGTGTTCAACCCCCTCCCACGCTAGCACACACACACACACACACACACACACACACGCACGCACACACTGCCTTTCTTCCTTAACAAACTGCGCAAATGTACACAGCCACTCAAACACATTTTTGCTTCTTTACACCTTAACACACATATTTACACACAAGCACTTACTTTCACACACACACACACACACACACTCACACATAATCAAACACAGACAATCCAGGGCACCGGCTGAAACAGACAGAACAGACAGACACCATCAGTTTAAGCAGTTGTCATTTCCCTTTTTTTGCTCGCTCTCTCTCATCGTTAGAGTCTGAACTGTCACTTACCATTTATCCATTTATGTGTGTGTGTGTGTGTGTGTGTGTGTGCGTGACAACAGCTAGGTGCACATCTACTTATGGCTGACAGGAATCATTTTGTAGTCCGGTCATAGAGGGCATCTGCCGTCCCACCAGAGTCTTTCGTCTCCTCCGCAGGACGGAGAGTCCACACAACAGTTCAGGAGGCTGCGGGGTTCTTCCTCATGGATGCATCCAGCATTTAGGCTGCTTATGGGTTTTTAAATAGAAAAGTGTGGCGCCCATAGCTCAAAATAAGACGGTTTAAAAATTTTAAGCTTAAACCAGCACTCGCTGTGTGAATTTAGGGAGATGCTTGGCTGTTTAAATCCTCTGGGGTGCTTATAGGTGTAGTGATGTGGAGTTCCACAAGAAGGTGGCTGAACAGTAATCAGCAATCTGTCATATTTTATAGAAGACTGAGTCATGCTTTTCCCTCTGCAAAAAAAAACAAAACAACAAAAACAAATCTTTGTTCAATCAAGATGTGTTACATAAATTTAGATCATAAAGTGTAACAGGAACCTAAAAAGACGAGACAACCCAAATAACGACATTGATAAATTGGGTTTTGGTGTGCATCCCCCTCCCTTGATTCCTGCCTTAATGCCTAAAATCCCTTAAAAAGGCAACATGTCCTTGATGTGTCCTTCACATTATCCACTTTAAAAATGTGCAGGGTTGGTTAATTTCTCTTGGTTTGAGGTGGTTGGAGATGGAAACAGAACGCTTATTTGGACCGAGATGAAAAATGGCAGTCATACCTCACATGTTTAATGGCTTTATGAGCCATGTGACAGCGTGTAGACATTGGGGGCCAACGTGCCTGCAATATTGAGAAGTCCCTCTCAAGCATGGCCAATAGATATCTCCGAGTGTGTGTGTGTGTGTGTGTGTGTGTGTGTGTGTGTGCGTGTGTGTGAAAGTCTAAGAGAAATCTAAGAGCATCCTCCTACACTAAGATTGGACGTAGCGTGTTAAACAAGCTCACTAATGTCAAGAGGAAAATAAATGCGCTATGCGTAAAAGCATTAGCGGCGTATTTGTGATAAGGAGTCCAAAACATGGCACAAGGCAGATTAGGAATAAGACGCACGGGAGCCAATAGAGATAATCCCGTTATCTCGTTGGACGTAAAATGCCAATGTGGAAGCATCTTCAGAGACCAAGATGAACTGAGCGTGAACTGACGCTGCAGATGAACGGGGAGAGGAGGATGAGGAGGGAGCGAAACAGTCCTGACAACCTGATGTAAACACTGTTGTTCTTGACCTTAAGGGACACCCACGCCGTTTACCGCAATGTCACCGGCGGTCTTCATACTACCCAATTAGGGCACACACACGCGCGCCCGCACCGTCTCCCGTTTGCCACCAGTTCGATATCCTCCTGATGACATTGTATCACCTTTGAGAAGTCGCTGGGTCTGTGATACCCACGCCGGCGTGGATGAGTGATCGCTGCCAGGTTGAACAGAATGAAAATTTAGGGCTCTGCTCATTTTAGGGGGGGGGGGGGGGGTTTGGGATCCCGGCTGCCGGTGGAGACGCACTTAGGCATCACCTCCTCATCAGAGCGCATTTAACATTACGCACGACACGGATGCAAGCGTGTACACACACACACACACTAACGCACACACACACACAGAGAGAGGGGCACACGCACCTACACACACGTACACACATACACCGACAGATAACCTAGAAACACGCATATGCAACAACAACAAAGGGAAGACAGCGGACTTACGGGATGACCCTGGGCTCTGCGGGTTCCTCCGTGTGCCCCATTGTGAAATCCCTGTTATTCCCGTTTTAACGGAATCCTCAAATGCCGTGGTCGCAGTCCACGTCTCTGCAAATGTACCAAAGGATCACATAGAGGATGAGGAGTATGGCGAAGATGAAGAGCGCTACTAGGATGGCCTTGGTCACCGGAGAGATGAGCGACTGCATGTCCGGAGCAGAGCCGGGCAGAGCGGCGTGGGGCTCCGCGTCCGTCCGTCCGTCCTCAGTCTGCTGTCTCTCTCACTCTCCACCTCTCCTCGCCGCCGCTCCGGTAGCAACTGTTGAGGACGGAGCCCGGGGCTTTGTCGTGCGCGAACGCACACACATAAAAAGCCTGACGCGCACGCACACGCACTCCGCGACGCGAATTTATGCCGGCGAGCCAGGCGCGCAACGCGTGGGGGGCTTCCCTAGAAGCGACGGAGGAGTGGGCTGTCTGTCCCCAGATCCACTCTCTCCGGCTGTCTGTCGCACGTCAGAGGAGACGGAGACAGATGAGAGAGGAGTGACAACAGCCGCCGCTCGTCAGAATAATGTTGCGCTACAAAAAGCACGATGAAATTCAGCAGGTGGAGGCTCCGATTTAATCCAAAAGAGACGTTTCTAGACAGAGAACGGAGAAGTCCTAAGTTGCGCGCCGAGCTGCTGCACTTGTAGGCAAACAGGTTGATTAGTATTCCTACGGCGGAGTGTGTGTGTGTGTGTGTGTAGATGTGTGTCCCCGTTTGTGTGTGTATGTGTGTGTGAGTGTGGTGTTGGCTCGGCATGACAGGCTATCATCTTATCACGACCCTCAGCATCCCTTTTTTTTTATGGCGAAGCTGCCACTGGAAGGATTAATAGATGAATACAGATTGCGCTGCATCAAACACGTTTCCAGTCGCCTTTATTGCTTTTTTCACATTGTTCCCACATTGTTGGTGGGCTGCCTTTGCCTTGCGCATCTTTTCACGAAGACCTAATCCAATCAAAAAGGGAACGGGCCGTTGAAATGTCACATGAAGCTACTGTCACCTCATAGTAGCTCGTAATCGCAGCTAGATGCAAAAGATAAACAGTATTAATTATGACACTGGCATCGTGCAAAAGACGGATTCGCTGTCTGGGAGAGTTCAATGCTTTCCAGCGAACATTTCTGCCATTCAGTTGCACTTTGTTGACTTGTGTGTGTGGTAACTACGCACTAAAATAAGGAAGTCGGTGTGGTTTCCATGAGCTAGTTTCACTTTTGCGAGAAATTCTTCAGCTCTTGCTGCTTTATCCGGAAATATTTACCCCCAACACTCCATCATACGTGAAAATGAAAACAAATTTTTTTTTTCATGCATTTCACTCACAAATAGCGTCTTGCACAATTTCTGCAAGGATCACGTCTGGCGACTGTGTAGGCTTGTGATAAAATGCTATATCCGCGCACAAGCGTAAGTTTATAGAGCCCACATATTTTGGAGCGGGGCAAAACAACGACAACAAAGGCCAGAAATGACGTGTTAAAAATGTAAACACACCATTTTAATGTAAGATCGTCGGTGGCCTGTAAGTAGGTCGCCAAACTGAATCAAAACCGAATTTTATCAGCAGCAGTCAGGAGCGCACTGCTGCTCGCAAACCAGTGTTCACCACTAGATGGCGACAAATAGAAACGTCCATGCCTTCATGAAATGTGATGGTGTATTTGATTATTCCGCACACCATCATTACACTGTAGTCTTGCATAACAATCATGACAGCTATACGGGTTTAAGACGCATAGCAGGTAAGAAGAAACTATGCCGCTTTGATAGTTGACATCACTTGTGCGCCACTGAGATATGTGTCACTATTTGTATTAGTAGCAAGCTAGCTGGACGGCGAACGTTAGCTTTACTAGCAGGAAATATCACTGTGGCCTATTGGGCAGAGTGGCTGAGCAGCTTGAGGCGCTAGCGTCAAAGCGGAGTAACGTTAGCCCTGCCGACAAGTTTGGTGAAATGTGCAAATGAAAGTGATGTTTTGTGAAACGTACGTCGTTTGATGTGAGCAAGAATTTATTGTCGAATGCCATTAAGTGAGAGAACAATGCGGGGAGGACGTAGTGCCAAGTGTACGTTAAGAGCAACGGACGCAAGCCAATATTTAAAGCAACTTGCTAGCAGCTAGCTAAAGTAGTTTCAAACAGGCCAGAGACGTTTGTCAAGTAGCTGCATTTAAAGGTACACTTCCTGTCGCAGCCGTCAAAGTAACACATCACTTGAGGTACATGTTTCGATGCTTCAGTTGGTAGGAACATTTCGTGCTAATTTGTCGTGATTGCATTGGCGAGGGTGTAGTTGTTGTTGTCTGTAAAGTATGTCTAAAGTGTTGTCACCTCAAACTTATACGAAATATCGTGTTTTTGTCTTTGAGGCGTCTGAGCGTGCTTTTATTTTGAAGGCGTATTTTCTCATTTTCCTCGTCTCTTCCGCAGTTGTTGAAGTTGGTAAATATGATGTGACAAGCGCGGCTAGCCTGCTAGCCTGCTAGCTAGAGACTTAACCCACTTAACCTAAGTGACACAGTGAGTGTGTTTACAAATGTGACTAAGTGGTTGTCGGTGTGTGTTTAAACCGTAACAGCTACTGATCCGCCTTACAACCTCCGGGGCGAGTCTATATTAGCGTGCTACAGTATGAAATCCGGTTAACGTTACCAAACGGGGCACATATGCTACGTTAGCTAGCGTTACCGTTTTAAGATCAAGAGATTGTTGGTTAACTAACCAAGTCTTGTTGAAGTGTGACGGCAAGTAAGGACAGCAGTTGAAAAATGTTGCAAATGTGTAACTTTATACCTGGTTTTCTAACTAATGTTACCCTTTCAGTTCTTGGAATACCGTTTTGTCGACGTAGACTGACATTTAGCCGTTTTTGAAAGCTAACGTTATATATTAAACAGTCTGTCTTGCTCACGAGTCAAATAACGTTACATTAGCCAACTCAGCTAACACTAAATGCTAATGTCTTCAAACGGTTTAAGAATTACGCCTCCAAAAGCGGCGCATACTTTAAGTAAATTCTTATCTCTCTGAGTTAATTTACATTGCTAGCTATCACTTTACTGTGTGTGGTGCAAGAGAGGTTCAGAGAAACAGCAGCTGACCCACTAAAGTTGACACTCGTCTGAGAAGAGTATTGTTCATGGATTTCATGTGGAACTGAGTGGGATCATAAATCGTAGCAAGGTAACAAGTCATATTTTAAGAGCCACAATTAGCCTATATGAGCCAGTGTTGAGCAACTGTTGTTAACTTGTTATTGCTCTGGTGCAGTATCAACGTGAGTACCCGTTCCTTGAGGTATTTTTGATGCCAGGAATTGACCTTTGTACTACTTATTTAATATCATTATTTACAGAGCTTATGGCAAACGTGGAAGTATAAGTTTACCATCATAGTTACATCTTAGTCCCTTGGATGCTAGCGTCTTTGCTCTGTTGACATCAAGAATCACAATTAAAAAAGGTTAGAGAGTTTTGTTGTTTATTGATGTTTTCTTTGTTGTGTGACGATTTCGCGTCCACCCTCTCAAAATGTTAAATTGGGTATGTATGACATTTAGCTTGGAACTTTGTCCAGTGATTGCTCCATTTCTTTGTTTTATAGACTCAAGAACTACTCTATGTAAGATGAACACTGAGGACAAGCTGGAGGGTATGCTGCTGAAGTGCAGCGGTGGAGGAATAGATGGCGGAGGAAGAGTTGGTCTGGTCAGTGGAGGAGGACTGGTGGTGATGACGCTGGGGGAACGATCGCTGGCCAATCACCCTCTGTTGGCCGAGGACGACGACGATGAAGACGAAGATGAGGACTTGACTGGGAGCTCGCTGGTTACGCATGACCTGGTCCCTCCAGAGCAGCTGATGATGCAGGAGGAGATGACAAAGAATGGTGGAGGAGGAGGAGGAGAAGAGGAGGGAGGAGGCGAGGTGGGAGTGCATTTCCCCCTAAAACTCACCAATAAGTTGCCCTGCTTGCTTCATGTGCCAGTGAGTTCATGCTGGTAAAGAAGTAGTCCATTACTGATGACGTTAGTTGTGTGGAAACTGTATGTACAGTTGCCACATAGTCTAGTGAGCTTCCTTTCATATCATCCCATGGAGTGGCTGCTATGGGACATGAGTTCCTTTAGCTCCGAAAATTCACTGAGGTATTGACACATTTATGAAAATGTGTCAATACCTGGCCCACATAACTGCTGTTGACACTCATGAGCTCACTTCTTCCCAGTTTGCAATATATTGCCAAAGAGGATTTAAGTTACAGTGATGACACTAAAAAGCAGTCTGACACGGCACCCCTGTGGCTTAGTGGTCAGAGCGGGCACCCCGTATACAGAGGCTGTGTCCTCTTTGCAGTATCCCGGGTTCGATTCCGCTCTGTGGCCCTTTGCTGCATGTCATTCCCTTTCTCTCTTCCCCATTTCCTGTCCACTCATCAGCTGTCCTAACTAAAGCTGTGTTAGATACCCTTCCCTATCACAGAAATAATGCGCTATATAGTGTGTTCGCCATTTTGTTATTGTGTTTGAATTCTCAGCAGCTAATTTCATTCACTCTACGATGCACTATAAAATACCCACAATGCACAGCAAATTTGAGTGTACATACAATGTAATCTACATTTTACTCCTGTATACCACAATGCAGCATGGTCATGTATTTCTGAAGCAGAAGAAGAAGAAGTAGCCAGAAAGGCATTTGGGTTTGCTATATTAGTTAGCATGTCAGCTAATAGAAGTTGGTCGGCTATTAGCTTGTGAGTTTGTGTACTAAATTGATCAGGACACAGACTGTAGCTAACAAAACCAAGCTTACACACCATTAGAATACTGAAAAAAATTACCATTCACCATTAACACAACCCTGTTTGCTCGGTTTGTTTACATGATGTTGAGCGTGCTCGCTTACATCGCACGGATGTCTGGCACATCTGCTGATACAAAGACATTTAGAAAATTTCAGTGAAGTGTCCGAAATCTCGCTAGGTCATTCCCTATAAAGTACACTATATAATGACACGATATAGGGAATTGTTAGTAAGTGAGTGAGTGATTTTGAACACAGCTTTAAAGGCACAAAAGCCCCCCAAAAATCTTTTTAAAGAAAGGCAGTCTGACATGGTGCTGCATTTAGTGTTTTATGTCATTGCAATTAAAAATTCTTTTATATTAAGGATAATAAATTATAATGAGGGAGTGCCTGGTATATCATCAGAGTACAAAATAATAAAGATAGAGTATATTGGAATTAAAAGACCATTTCTCTTACTTTAAGTGTAAACATCACAGATAAACTGAACAGCTTCACAGGATCAGGGTTGAATGCACAACAAACGTGTATTGGGTTTAAACAAACATTTTACGTAATGTCAGTACACAACACAAAAAGA
This sequence comes from Naso thynnoides, assembly GCA_029783665.1. NCBI lineage: Eukaryota > Metazoa > Chordata > Actinopteri > Acanthuriformes > Acanthuridae > Naso > Naso thynnoides. The sequence continues at coordinate 17,656,882 of JAQLOL010000005.1, read as the reverse complement.
GATATAACTCAGATCTGTTTAGACACATAATGAGAAAAGTTGCTTCTATTTTTTGTTCATTTGAACTCGGATGTGCTTTCCACAGTTTTAGCCATTTTTTTTCCATTAAATGTGGTAACATCGTTTAAAATTTTAAATGATGTACCTGTCTGACCTGGATAAGCTGCTGGCTGGTTGGGCTGGCTTTAATCTGGGTCATTTTTCATGTTAAATGTCTCACCAACCTATGGTCCTACTTTTACAGTTGAGCATTAAGCAGGAACTGAAGTTGTCCGAGCCACAGGTCCAGAATAAGAAGGACAAAAAAGGAGCCAAGGACCTGACGTTGTGTCCCAAAAAGAAAAAAAGGAAGCAGCGTTCACCAGCAAAGGTGCAGGTCGATTTGATCTCAGAAAACCCTTTTTTTTTTAAATGGCCTGACCTGTGTGTGTAAAAGAATTTTCCTAAGTGACAGTTGTCTCTTTATGTCTTTGTTCTGTTTCTTCTTGTAGATTCTCAGCGTCAATGATGATGGATCATTGGGAATACAGAACCCAAAGTGTCACGTCTGTGTTTACTGTAATGCTGCATTCAGAACCAACTACCATCTACAGAGGCATGTCTTCATTCACACTGGTATGAACTACACAGTTATGTTTTTAAAATGCCATTATGTTGATTTATTACTTTAGAACTGATATTGATAGCGGATGATAATTGTTTTTTTTTTTTGTATTTACTGTGGTTTGTGTATCGTTGAAACTGCAGGTGAGAAGCCATTTCAGTGCAGCCAGTGTGATATGCGCTTCATACAGAAATATCTTCTTCAGAGACATGAGAAAATCCACACTGGTGAGTGAGAATGATTGCAATTAGCATGCATTAAGACTTCAGTTGGCATTTTGGTCTCGAGTGAGTCACGTGGCGTTTCTCCCTTTTGATTTCCTTGTCTTTTTGTTTAGGTGAAAAGCCTTTTCGCTGTGATGAATGTGGGATGAGGTTCATCCAGAAGTACCACATGGAGAGACACAAGAGGACTCATAGTGGAGAGAAGCCCTATCAATGTGACTACTGTCACCAAGTAAGCTCTTTTGTTTGCTAGAAATTATGTGTCATTACCACGGAGTGGTACGGTTCGGTTTGGTATGGAACGATACTGATTAGAACGGTACCCCTAGATCTGCATTTCCAGTGCCAACTATACTCTTACTTGGTGGGTGGGGTTTACACCAGATGCAAGGGTGTTGTGCTGCAGGAGTGCACCATAAGGGTGCTCAACAACTTTTTTTCTCCAGGTGAAAAAATTTCACCCACATAAACCAGTAGAAATTCATGCCCATTTTATAAAGTGTTTGCAGATCCAATCATTACTAAAGCGTATGTCGTCATGCAAGAAAGGCAGGCCCAAATAACTTCTTGACTGATGTACAATATGTACTTGTGTCAAATAAATCCTCTTAAAACCTTTTCAAGTTGTCATTTTGACATTTAAGGTGGGCTGATCAATTCATGACAAAACTCTTGCATTGAACACAATGCAAGAAAACATTCCACCTTAAAAGATGCATTTGAGTGGCATCATGAATGATTTTTTTTCCCCACCAGTAACTTTAAACTTATGGCAAGCAGACTGGGGCTTCTTGCAAGTCTGAAAACTCTTGTGACAGATATATGAACAAGCGTTATTGGGATAAAGTAACTACATACTTGAAATCTACATGGTAACATTCCCACAAAAAAATCTATAAAACTTACTGAAGTGATTTATTTACAGTTCTAGCCTGCTTTCAGTCAATGGACTGCAGTGTGTGTAGATCCTCCCTCTTGGGACCCTTTCGGGCCACTTGGTACCCCAAAGAAAGTCTTACCAAAAAAGGGACGGTATGGTTATTTGGTACCCCTCTAACAGTGGAAACGCAAATAATTGCGCACTGTACCTAACCGAACTGTACTGCTCAGTGGAAACAGGGCTTGAGGTAATCTGGAAGCATACTGTTTATAGGTAACTCAGTATTTAAATTAGTTTGAACTGAAGGCATTAGGTGAAGTTTTCTGCAGCCTATGCAGCAAAAGCAAAAATTAAAGAGTTCACTGGATGCATTATCATTTACCAGTTCAGTACTGTTGACAGATTTTAATGAATGGAAAGTAGAATGTACTCCACTTGAATTGTCTTTATTAACTCATCCAAGGTTTACCACTACATTGGGTTCATTTTGCCTTTACAATAGAATAAATATATTTTGTCCTCTGTTCGCAGTACTTCTCCAGAACAGACCGGGTTTTAAAGCACAGACGAATGTGTCATGAGAACAGAGAGAGAAAGACCAACAAGGCAGCTGGTAAAGTTGGGCCTTTGCATGAAGCAGATTCTTTAGGCCTCCCCTTTCTCGCCAAAGAGTGTTCACTGCCCAAGAAAAAGCGCCAAAAGTGTGCAGACAAGACGTCAGGCGTTTCAACTGCTGCCCCGACAGATGGACACACTATCGCTGTCGTAGAAACGGAGGAGAAGGAGGAGCAGAGACAGAATAAAATTGAAGGTCTACCTCTCTATGCTGTGTCCTCCAAAGTCAAACACGAGTATGTGATTGCAGACTACTCTGTGGAACTTCCTGAGGAAACAGCTAGCCAACACCAAGAAGGAGATGTGTCTTCAGAGGACACGACTCCTCCCAAATTAGTCCTAAAGAAAATCCCAAAGAGGAGTCTTAAACAGTCCAGTGAACAAACTCCTCCCTGCATGTCCTCTCTGTCTTCCTTTGAGGAAAACACTAAGGTCACACAGTATACCTTTGAAATCGTGGACAAGCAAGGCCTTTTGGACGTAGAAAGCAACACTGAACTTGACTCAGTTGAAGCTCTTCAAGGAGGACCAGCAAAGCCAACAGCCAGCAGCACAAACTATGATGATGCCATGCAGTTCCTCAAGAAGAAGCGGTACCTTCAGGCTGCAATGGCCAACAACAGTCGGGATTACAGCCTGAACACGAGCAGCATTTCTTCTCAGCCACCTGTTACGCAAACTGTGGTGTCAACCGTCATTGATGAGACTGTCCCCGCCACCATTCTGGAGCCCCAGCCCATCACCGCGGAGATTAAAACAACACATGACAAGAATGTGTTACCAGATGAGGTTCTTCAGACGCTGTTGGACCATTACTCCAACAAAGCCAATGGACAATCAGACATTTCTTTTAGTGTGGCTGACACAGAGGTGACATCAAGCATATCCATTAATTCCTCTGATGTTTCGGACAGCAGTCCTGTGGAGAGCCTGGCAGCCTCTAGTGCCCAGGCTCAGCCGGCTACTGAGAAGGTCAGCCTCTTGCAAGAATACTCAAAGTTTCTCCAGCAAGCACTGGAGAGGACCAGTCAGAACGACAGCTACCTGACCAGCCAGAGCCTCAGCTTGGTCTCTGAAAACCCAACCTTAGCTGGACAACCTCTTTTCTCCACCGAGAAACAGTTTCCTTCCCCCAGCAGGTTCAAATCAGGGATGAGCTCTCCGCTAAGGTCTACTTTAGAGAAACCTCACTTTGGATTACTGGTTGGGGACTCCCAGCACTCATTTTCATTTTCAGGTGATGAGACCACGCCTCCCTCTGCAGTATCCCCGGCTGAGGAGGACTTTCTGGAGCAGGTGTCGCCCTCCAAAAAGACAGACTCTTCTCAAGGCATTCTGCAGACTTTTCAAATAAGCTCTTTCGACCAGAACTTCAAATCTCATTTCCAGGCATCAAGATCTGGATCCTCCTCACAGTTTACTGTTGCCAATGGACAGTTAAGTCTTCGCGGACACAGCACAGACTTCTCAGATTTCCCCTTAGTCAGAGTCACTGAGACCAGGTCTCAACTGAACTCCTCTCCTGATGTTTCATCGAGTGAAACCTTTGGCTAAAGGGAGGGAGGATGAATCCATTTCTGTTTATAATTTCAGCAGCACTTTATCTTATGTCTTCTGTTTTGCCTAAGTGAGTCCCATTGCAACTTTGTGCTCTTTCTCAAAGCATTTTTGTTATAAATCATATTGCTTTTTGTTTTGTTTTGTTTTGTTTTTGGCAAGTGCAACCTCATAAAATGAAAGTATGTAAACTATTATTATCAATTAGCATTTCCCCTTTAAAAAAAAACAAACAAAAAGGAATTGTTACTGTCCATGGGTATATTTCTCGCTCCAGATTGTACATTGAGAGATCAAGTGACCAAAGTATTGCAAGAGGGAGAAAGTGAAATGTTCTCTCACACCATTGCCATAGTTTGTCTCTAACTTTTTGTCAATCAGTTGGCCTTGCACAAAAAAATGATAGTGTCACTTTTGCTGCTTAATGCAACATTTCCACTTAAATTAAAATATAGGCCCCTATCTATATATATATATATATATATGCATATGCCATTTCGCTTTTACTGAATCTACCTCCCCTCACTGTTTATCTGGTTAAAATTAAGTTCACTCCTAGAGCCTTTTTTATTCCAGCAGTGCAACTCCTGTTAAATTGTCTACTGAAATGACACCATGATTAGATAATAACAGATCCTTCACTTTACATTGAAGTCACTTTAATATCACCTGAAATAGGTGTTTCCAAATAATATGCATAATGAAAGCTAAAGGAAAGATTTAACTGATTGTATTTGTCTGACATGGTATGTAGTTTATTTTCTGTTGACACACCAGGCCTAATTTGGTCAATGAGATGGCTCAAAAGAAGGAATTATAGTTCCCTAATCATTGTGTTGATATAGTGCTGTCCCCTAAAAGTAAATAGTTTAAGTCATCTATCTAAAAGACAAAATGTCTTCGGACATTCAATGCAATGTCATTAAACATTTTGTCAGTCAAATCGATGCACTTGGGTTTTTAGCTGTGTCGTATACAGCAATGTAGGAGCAAAGGCAGGGCATGTTGTTAACTTTACAAACTGCGTCTCAAAAAGACCACAAGCTACAAAACTAAGGCCCAGTCTCATTTCAACCCTTGCCCCTACCCCTTAGCCCTACCCCTCCATTTTGCATGGTCACATACGTGTAGGGGTGTCCTGATTCTTATTGAGACAGAGGGGTAGGGTGAAATGTTTGGGCAAAATGGCCCTTCAAACAAAGGTTTTTCAGGGGTACACTTCAAACAGAGGGGAATGAGGTTTGCCTTGCGTATCACCAGCAAGATTTCGGCAGGAGGAAGGAGGAGGACAAGGGCGACCAAAAAAACTCACAAATCAAGTATTTTCTCCATTATTAAAGATTTGAAAATTACAACAACCATTGTATACTCCACTAGATCATAATTTGTTTTCAGTCCCATCAGTCGCTTAATACACACAGCCTGCTTATGTTAGCATGTTCAGAAGAGGGGGGACTTGCCATTTTCTGTCATTAACTATGGCCAATATAACCATAATTGCTACACTGTATCAATTGTGGAAGTCCCAGACATGTTGAAAGACTTAACGACATTGGATCTGTGTTCGTAACATCATCTGGAGGCACATGAAGTCGTGTACAGCTACGGTAAAACCATGTCGCCTCTGCTCACTGTGAAAACCATTGGAGACTGCTGATGACCTGTCCTATTCTTGAAGGAGTGTCCCATTTTGTAGGGGTAATTTCACCCGCTACCCTTTTGTAACTTTGTTCCAAGGGATGAAAGGGCAAGGGTAGGTGAAGGGGTAGGGGTAAAATGAGAAATGGAACTGGGCCTAAAACTAAAATCTGTGATGGAATTGGAAAAAATGATGGAAGTAGAGAGCGGTGTGATGTAAGGCAACTTGACTTCAGTCTGTTGGCTGCTCCACAGTTCTCTGCTGCAGTTACAAGTGTGTGGAGTTGGCTAAACCACTTTTTAACCAAACTGTGGCACAACCTTCTCTACCGTTGTCCACCGTGATTGACACTTCGTCTGACAGCCCAGCGGGGCAAACTCTGAATTCTAAAATTTTATAACCAAATCTGGAAGTCTGATGTTTTGTCATCAGGCGAAGCAGAAAGACATTAAAACACGAGTCTTACGGGCTGATGTGAAATGGCAGATAAAAGGTGGAACAGCCAAATTTGATTTGACTGACAAAATCCTGAGTCGGGTGCAGCCCTGTGTAATTTAATGTATTCCCTTTGAATTTATTGGCACTTTTTTGAAAACGTGACTCTAGTGCAGGATAGGCTGTGTGACAAAAAGACTGGGCTGTTGCAGTTTGTTTTTTGGTAACATTTAGCTGCAATTGTGACGGTTGCAGGATAATTTTTTTCCTTTTCCTCAGTAAGTTTAGGTGAGTTGTAGTGAAATCACTTAAGAAGATTGTGCACAGTTTATGCACAATTTGCACGTTTTTCGCTACAGGGAATGTAGTATGTTCTTTCACAGTGGAGAAATTAAATTATACCTTCAAAAGGTAACTTATTGTTGAATGAGATTTCTAAGACTGACCTGTCAGTGAAAAACCTTTTGTTAAATTTGGGTTATTTGAATCTACAGATGATGCGCTTTGCTTTTGTCACTTCTAATGCATCTTGTGCTTGTATTTAGATTGTTGTTATTCTTGATGATGAACAGGTTTGGGGGCAAACACGATGCGGTTATACTCTTGTATTGGTTGAAAGTCACAGCTTTATCAAGGCTATGTAATGAAAGAGAGAATATGTGGAAATGAGGTGCTTTGATTTCCAGTTTTACTTGTTTTTTGTGTCCGTGCCTTTCTTTTTTAATATCATTTTTTTCTTTTACTCATTCCTGTTTGTGTATGTCTTTTATTAGTCAGCACTCTAAGGCTACTAATTCCACTTGCACAATAACAGCAAACACATAAGCTATCAACCCATCAAGTCTGTAAGAAATCGAGATTTTGGAGCTTTGTTTAATTTAGCCAATCATATTAAGAATTTAGCAAGAAATAGCACCAGGTTTGATTCTTAAACTATTATCTGGGGTTGGAAGGCAATGCCATTTTTACTCACTGTGCTGCAGAATGTGTATATGAGTACAGAATCATGTTTTAGATATCTGTAGTTTAAAAAGTTGTCACCTATTTGCTAGAATTCAGTCGTAAGCCACATCTGTCCATGCCTTCTTTTAGCTAATGCAATTGAGTGAGGTCTCTTGTGTACGTCATTACACCTTTGGTTGTTTTACATGTGTACACGTGTGTGTGTGTGTGTGATGTCTTGGGTGCTCTTGTGTAAAACACTGTGTAATATGCGCCATCAGATTTGGTTTGAAAACTGACGTTGAGCTCCCTCTTGTTACAATTCAACTGACAATCAGGGACCAACGACAAAACGTGTTAGTCATCGAACATTTTATTTTTCCTCGCTGATCATTCCCACTCGAATTTATAGAGAATTTTCTGCTGTAAATACATTGTATATTTTTCTGTTCTGAGAAGTACTCAATATGTGTCAATAGTGACGAATCTTGTGCAGGAGACACTTTTGTCTGGAAGGCACAGTGATTAGTTTATTAGCATTTATTACTTTCAACAATGAGTCCATTTCACATGCTGACAAGATGTGGCTTTCTGAGGTGTGTGTGTGTATATACTGTATATCTCACCACGGTTATAAAAAAAGACACTTTTCTACAGTTTTAATGAAAGTGAATTTTTTTGTAAGTTAATGCATTCGATTGTGCATTATGATGGGATTTACTGTATGCAACTGTTGGCAATGAAAAGTCCCCACCGCCAAAAAATGTGAGGTTTTTATAGAGCTCTCCACCCGAAATGTATTTTTTCAGTGTCAGGTATTACACCTCAACCGCTGTGATCAGCTTCATTTCAGTTCAAATATATTTCAGGTGGAGTATAAATAAACAAAAATAAGGTTTTGTGGTTTAAATGTTCCCCGAGCTACCCATTTCATGGTAAGCAATTTATTGAAAGCACAGTGCAGGCGAGCAGTTCTACTCTGATCATTTGTATCCCATGAATAATACGAGCAGTAATATGGTGTTGTTTCCTTTTAATTAATTAACTATTATCAGTAACCTGGCCATAAGTGTCCTTGTATAAGCTAGAAAAAAAAAATATTGTTTTGTGTAAAAAGATCTGAATCATGAATTTTTTGATAAAAACTATTTTTGAAACATGTCATTTATGGCACTGATATGTACAGTATATCATATGTAGTCACTGTTGCTACCCTCATTTATCTCTGTACAAGTGGTTTGTGTCAAGATCTTTCATATGCAGATGGGAATGTCCTCCTCGAGTCAGACCTTTTGACTTTTCGTACTTTTAAATAACTTTACAATGAGGCTCTGCTGCTTCACTGTAAGGCTGATCTCAAATTAGACAGCACGGTTTATTTGCATGGTCTCTGACTTGTTTGGTTGAGTGAACTTGTTTTATGAATAATGTGCAGCTTTAATTGTAGCTGATTTATTTCAGTCAAGTAACCCATACGATTAGATTTTTTGCAATATGTTATGATTTGTAAACAATCTGATTAAATTGTTGCTCTGATTGTTGTGTGTCATGTCCTTATAAATAAAATAATTCACAGTATTTGAATGAGAACTGTCTTTGGTATATGCAAAAGGCCATTTTGGCAACACTTTACTGAAAGCATCCATCCATAATGTATTGTAAACATACTTAAAATGTGTTATAATGTGCCTGTAGTGCTGCATAATCATAGTTACAAGCAAGGTTAAGGCAAACCCTAACCATAACACATACGATGCATCATGAGCGTGTTGCGATTTATT
>JAQLOL010000005.1:17631187-17648105 GCA_029783665.1 Naso thynnoides | reverse complement strand
ATCGGTCTCACTGCTAGAACAATGACCTGGATGAATGAGAATATTCACAGACATGTTGCTGAGAATTTTGGGTCAGATACCCCAAAAGCAGTGCGAGTCAGACTAGTGAGACCGATGCGTTTTGAACTGATGAAGCCCCTTGGATAAGAGGCCAAACGTCTTCCTAGACAAATACAAGTCCAGTTGCCTATGATTCAATTTGCCCAGAGAGACTTGCTGGTTTCTTCATTTATAGTAAACCTGCCAGTTATATATATATTTTTTTTTAAATCATGAATTCCCATTTTTAGTCACAAATTCCCATGTCTTATATCAACAAGAGTCTCAGCCTCAGTCATTGTCTAAACTCGGGTAAAATATCAGGCCTGGAGACTGGCTGAAAAAGTCCAAATCATCCTGCACACAAAGCAGCCAGGACATAAAATTATTTCCCCAAAAATCCACAGGTGAAAAAGATAAGGGCGGTGAGTGGTACTGTGCGTACATTTCTCACCTTTAATCATTAGTCAAACCTTGCAGGGCTTGCCAAAACCAACACAGGATCCTTGTGCAAAGCTGCAACACACCCCGATAGGTAACCAGTGACAAAACATCCATCCACGGCTCCCTGCTGCCTGTTGGCGTTTCCTTGAAACAGCTGGAAGTCCTGTTCACACCTACTGAACGCTCCACGGAGGCAGAAATGAAACATGAACTCACTGGGTCCTCTTTGTATTAGCTGGTTTTTCCTCTTTCCCTCAGCATGGAACGACCCGGGACTCGGTGAAAGGTACGTTTGGCTACCTGTCGGTTCAACGCAACGCTAAAAAAAACGGAATTTCGAGAGTTAAAATTTGACTTGAAATCTCTTTATTTGCAGCGTTAGCACGCCAATAAGCATCTTACTGGATAAACATGTAAGCCTAAAGTCCTCCTTTCTGTTTCACTTCTCAAACAAAGTTTGCATTCGGGATAAAAACTATTTAAAAAAAAAGTTAATATCAACATAAATGTTTTAAATAATCTTGCCGTATTTGTAATTGCTTAATTTAAGAATAATTTAAAGTGAAACTGAGGAGGTTCCCGGCGATTTTTTTATCGTTAGCCTTCAGGAAAAATTAAATCGACAAGTTTGTCAGTTAGGTTTGGTTTAAATGGTCTCTCAGACGTCACATCGCTAATAACGAGATCTTGGAGATGCTGGTAGGAATTTTGTTAGTGATATCAGTCATTTTAATGTGAAAAGCAAATATTTATATTTTTAAAAAGGACTGCACCTGTTCAAATGTTTGATTCATGGTTAAAAATTCAGGCACAACTGTTGTTAAAAAATCTGTTCATCCTAACAACACCTTCCTTTAGTCTCCACTGCAGCCCACGGCCTGTCTCCACTGATTTTAATTAGTTATTCTACTCATTAGTTAAATTGTAAACCGGTTCCTGACGCTCACTGTCCGTCATGTGACGTAAATTCACGCCCTGCTGTATCCGGGTGTCCTCGGGCCGCACCTGTTGTTAATCCTGGATAACGTCGGTCCCTCTCGAGGCAAACTCGGTAAACATCCTCATCAAAACAATCCAATCTCATTGATGAGTGAATTTCGTGACGCGTGTTTAATATTCAGCCAGTGAGTAACTCGCAGTAAATAAAGTCACCTGCGGAGGTGTGACGGTTGTTTACACTTTCAGGTTGCGATGGAAACCCTGCCAGTAGGTTGGACTGTGCGCACCTGTGCGCGGGAGGGAGACGAGGCAGGGCTGCTGAAGGGGGAAGTCCCTGGCACCCACACAAACACACCTGTCCACGATCTGTTTCATGAAGATGCACAGGTGGGTGATGCTGTGAAAAAAATCCGCTTTTATCCAAAAACAAATACAGTCACTCGGCGTGCCGTGGTGGGATTGGAGCCCCAGACCTTTTGTGTTTGATATGTCAGATCATATCCTGTCAACCTTTTCTGTCCTTCCAACGTCCCGCATTGCTCCTAACTAGCACCTTTTTATTTATTTTTATTTTTTTAGAATCTAAAAGGGATCAAACAGTCGTTTCAAATCCAAAACCACCACAGACTGCAGTGACAAGGCCATGTTTTAGCTTTTTGTGTTATTGTGTTTGTGCTGTAACATTTCTGATGTCCAGTGTCGGGGAGTAACAAGTTACATGTAATGAAGTTACGTAGTTAAAATACAACATAAATGTATCTGTAATCGGTTACGGGGAAAAATGTGTGATGAAATTAGTTACTAAAAAAAATATTAATGATAAAAGGGGTTACATCTGAATATTTTCTGTAAAAACCTTTGGCTGTATGTTGAGTTATATTCGTTTTATTGCTTTGCATGTTCTTGATGTGCACGACTCCTCCTGCCATTTTCATTCAAGGTCATTTAGCGAAGTCCGATGCTATTCCGATGCTGTTGATCGGGTCTCTTGTTTAGGTTCGCAGCCCCACGTCTGCCCGTTAAATCAGTCCACATTGCTGCTCAGAGCCAAACAACCTGTCTGAAAGTTGCCCCCATGTCTGTGGATAAAAAATGTGTTCCAGTGCTGGAAATTTACAAAACATTTTATTCAGATATCAGAAAAGGGCTCGGACATATCAGCGCAATGCAAAATATGTTAACCAGCTGTTAAAATGCTGTCGGCGTCGAAAGTTTCCATGTCAACTTTAGGGAACATCTGCAGGTATGTAGCATATACAATGTCAGATATATTAGATAAAGTAGAGAGGCATTGCCTACTTCCTGCCTGGAAAACATTTGTTAAAAATTTAGGAAAGTAATCAAAAAGTAATCAGATGTAATAAGTTATAACATTTGGGTAAAGTCATTGAAAGAGTTACATTACTTATTACATTTTCAATATGGCAACTAGTGATCCGTGACCCGTTACATTTCCAAAGCAACCTTCCCAACCCTGCCGAAGTCTCATGGTCATCAGCTCTGACGTCTTCAGCCGTGGCGCTTTCACTGCTGTGTCTCTTTGCTCAGGGCTCCCAGCAGTCGAGCCGGCCGTGGTGGAGGATCAAACTGTTTGTATGGGAGCCGGTGCTCTTTGGAACCTGGGATGGAGTTTTCACCACCTGCATGATCAACATCTTCGGTGTGGTGCTGTTCCTACGCACCGGCTACCTGGTGGTTAGTACGCCATGTGCTGCTCGCCCCTTTTCTTACCCTTTTTCTCTTTATGTTATTCATAAATATTATCCATTAGAGCCATTTGTGCAGCTTACTGTGCTTGTCATTATGTGAACGTAACAGAAAATAAACACATGAAGAAATCTGTTGATCGGAGGGAAAAAAATAAGAAAACTGAAGCTTGAAGCTTTAGATTTTTATTTTTAGCTGCAACCATCATTAAGTAAGTGTCACCCTGTGACCCTTTAATGTGCAGGTGTCATCATCATCACAGAGACCCTGTGATTGTGTTTGTGTGTTACTTGACAGCTAAAACACAGTTTGCCATGTGGCAGGTGATGTTTCCTCTTTATAGTGAGATGCTTCCCCATTACTCACTGTACAAAACTAAAGAGTGTTGGTGCTTTTTCCTGGTTTAATGGGCCGGATTTCACCAGAAAGTCCTCAAAACGCATACACCACGCCAAACTGTATTGGGAGAAAATTAAAATATTAAAATTATGTATTTTAAACACATTAGTCAACAGTTTAGAACACAGGAGAACATTCAGTAAACTAAAAGGCTGATGGATTCTTTAAAGGGATAGTTCAGTATTTTTTTTCAAGTTGGGTTGTACGAGGAGCGCGGAGAAATCGCTGCGCTGTAGGCAGCGTTGTTTTGTTTCCGACGGGGTCAGCAGAAAAACGTTTTTTAGCCACATGTGTTTATTTTTTATTTATTTTTATTTATTTATTTATTTCGGGCATGTTCATAAAATCAGAGTTCATCACACACAATTTCAGTTTTACAATACAGCACACGGCCGAAAAGGGTACGGGAGAAGCTAATAGCTTATCTGAGTCCCGCCCCTATCTCCGACAGAATACGTGATTCACTCATTCATTTCAAACATCGATTTAAACGTTCATTTGTAATACAACAGCAAAGCTTCTGTCTGTATCTCAGACGACAGTCCAGAGAACGTGCGTGTCTGCACATCTGTCCAAATCTGTCCATCTCCAGTGATGACTGTCTCTTTCATAAATGCTTTCGGGGTAAATGCTTACCTACAAAGTAAATATCCATTCAGTCACTGTTCCAACCCTAACCCAGACAGCCGTTTATTTTTGCCCTACATTTTTTCAACCATAGTCCCTCCAAATATTATATATATGCTAAGCTGCCCCTCCCTCAGTTACTGTTGCTATGTCCGACGAGCTCTCAGAGTTCGCGTGGAGCTCACACTGTCGCCAACTACACTCACTGGAGAAATATTGTTTGGAAAAACGAAAAAAACTATTTCGGACAGACGCAGACAGACAGTCTGTGATATACATTTGAATGATATATACAGGATGTCAAACTGACTCAGCAGGAAAAACAGGTTAGAGTCATGAATATAAAGATACATGCTAAAGCCTATAAATAGTGCCGCGGCTTCAGCTTGTGTTTCACTTCATTCATTAAACAAACAAGGACTTTTGTAATGATTTAAGGCAAATGGGAGGACACGTCTCTTTGTATGTTAGCGTTAAAAGTAAAGTTTGGTCAAGTTCAAGGTCAGGTTATCAACATTGCAAATGGAAGAGCTGCTATTTCCAGACTCCAGCCATAGACTTTAACTTAGGTGGCCAGGCTTGCTAGTAACCTATAAATAACTCAAATTAAGCAGCTAATATCAACTAATAACAAGGTAACATGGCCTCAGTATTTATTGAAGGGTTACTGAAGCAGACGTAACATTAGCTGTGCTCGTTAAACCGTGAGGGCGCAGTGAGGAATTTGGACGTACAAACAGTTTTGCACAAAGCATAGCGTTAAACTTTTACAGTTTTTAAATTTTGAACAGGTAAAGGATCTACTTCCAACCTCGCCGAATAACGAGCATCACTTTTAAAAGTGCCCCACACACACACAACGTTTAACCAGGACGAGCTCGAAATTCACAGAACGAGCCTGAAAAGGATGAAAATCTGTAAAGGTTGCATGAGTGTCAATGAAGCACAGCCGTGTAGTTGTTGGATCCTGGTCAGAGTTGACGTATGTTATGCTCTTATTGGCGCGTTTGTGTTAGGAGGCGGAGCTTAGCGAAGGGTGAATTGAAATGATCCAGATTTTTTTTTATATTTAGGTGACCCTATCTGTAACAGTACAATGCTGACTTCTGGTGAAGCAATTTTCTCCCCACTTCTCTCAAAAGTGACACCGCTGATCGCCATCTGCAGACGGTAACAAACTGACTATGCATACGTACGTCATACAGCCCCACCTCAAAAAATACTGAACTGTCCCTTTAAGGTGTGAATTTAAGAGTTGATGTAAAAACTGAAACGGGTCATAAAACATTGAAAACCTACCGGATGAACAGAGTAAGCATGAATTGAATACAAAACATCAAGAACATGCAATGATTACGTCATTGTATACATTCAGATTATGGCTGTAGACATGTTGCATGTTGCTGACGTAGTTTGTACAGTAATAGTCATTTTTTTGTCTCCCCATCCTCCAGGGTAACACGGGTGTGCTGCTCGGGATCCTGCTGGTCTCACTGGTCGTGCTGGTGGCTTTAGTGACGGTGATGTCGGGGATTGGAGTGTGTGAGCACTGTGGTGTTGGGAGTGGAGGAATCTACTCCATGATCTCCAGCGTCCTCGGGGGCAGGGTGGGGGGCACTGTGGGCCTCCTGTATGTGTTCGGACAGGTGAGAGGCACATCTGGATTTAGAGGTTGACTTGAGAGACTGTTTTTGGAGGATAATAATAATATCCTCCATTTGAGCTTTTTGTCTGTTATGCAAGCTTTGCATCTATGTTTGTCGTCCCTGCTGCTCGCCGCCTTCCACCTTGCAGTGCGTAGCTGGAGCCATGTACATCACAGGCTTCTCTGAGTCGGTGGCCGACGTGCTGGGACTGCAGAGCCAGTGGGCGGTGCGCGGCATGTCGGCGGCTGTACTGCTGGCGCTGCTTGGAATCAACCTGGCGGGTGTCAAGTGGATTGTCCGACTCCAGCTGCTGCTGCTGGCTGTGCTGGCCGTCTCCACGCTGGACTTTGTCATCGGGACCTTCACGCATCTTGACCCAGGTATGGATGGGAGTCAAAAAAGTAGACATAGGATGGTGAAGTGAGAAGCTGAAATGATTGCTGGTTGTTTGGTGCCAATATTTTGTGTCTTCCAACACTGCCTGGCCACGTTCAGGCTATAATAATGCTGTAAGTAATCAGAACTCAGAATAATGTGAAACAATTTTAAAGACTTTTACCACACCCGATTTTTTGACACGTAAAACACTGATTAATAAGTTCAAGTGAAACTAGACAACTTTTTTGGCTTAACTTTGTCATTATGATGTATAATAGTGGTTGAAAAATGACACTTTGCTGCTAAATTGGTCTCCAAGAAGCCCTGTTTTTACCGTGATATTTTCTTTGCCACCGGGACGAGGGTTTCTCAGAAAAATGTACTCTCTGTACTCTTTGTGCGAGCTCACCAGGTTCTGACTCGCCTCTGCCAACAACAGAGTGTCTGCCAGCAACACCGTCAGTCGGCTCGAGCTCGAGCTGAGACGGACCTGTTTAATCCGCTGCAACTTTCCCCGCAACCGTTTGGTCTCAGTTCAAACTGGACTTAAAAGAGAGAAACAACAAACAAAATAAAGCGTGAGCCGTTGCAAATGGCCACAGTGGATTTGCTTGCCAACGAGGCTCATGCTACAGCTAGCGTTAGCTTGCTAGCTCGTTAGCAGAAGTTACCTGCTGTAACTGTAACTCACGAACAGCTCTCATGAATGTCACATATGTCTTTTTTCTGCTGTAACAAGTTAAAATGTCTGTTGTAGAAAAGTGAAATGAACTCAACTGTTAAGGGAAAAATAAAGAAGTAAGATTGTTTCGAATGTGTTGATATGAAATACAGTTAAATAACATCTTGGAGGAGTCTGTAAAAGGGCAACTCCGAAAATTTTCACCCTTATCTCTATTCAAATTAGAGATATAATGTGAAACCCAACAATATATATTTTTTTAATGTTCTCCGTGTCTCTGCGACGCAGCTTCAAAATCTCTTGTTTTACTGGAACCAGTGACGTCACCGGTTCCTGTACTGGTACCCCTCACTTTTCCCCTTGCACTCCAGGCAGCGCCATGTTTGTTTTGAGAGGATTTTCTGGCTCTGGTGGACAAAAAAAAAAAAAACCCTTGTTATAAAATCTACACAATATTAAATAAAAGAAATGTACCGATGCGACAGATGACAACCTTGGAGACCCAGCAAGTACTGTTTTTTTCTGCGATGCCATGCATCCTGGCACATGTGGGCACTGCAGAACGACTGTGTGAGCAGGACAACTCAGACAACTCAGCATGTCTCTGTCAATAGAGCACAAACAGGAATTTGTTGATTCAATTGACTATAATTGCTAAACATTGATTGGACATTCACATGAACAGTGGTGACTTTTCCCTTTAAACTTAGTTTGAACTCTGAACAGGACAGATAAAGTTATAGACAACAAGACTGTTGTCTATAACGGTGAAATGTCTCTGTAGGCCAGTAGGTGTAGCTGTTGTATCACTTATTGTTGTCAGTATTTGTGTACTGAGACGTCATTTCACTTCTTCACTGGTGTCTGTGGAGCCTCTCTGATACATGGTGTGTTTGCTCATTTATTTTTCTCAAGTTGGACCTTTCTTTGCCCTCAGTGAGTCGCTGGTTTAATTACAAACTCCTGTAAAGTGCTGTTTTCCTTCTCTTGTGGCTTTAGCAAAGTCTGAGACTCAGTGTGTTTATTGAGATTTTTTCCTTTTTTTTTTTTTTTGTCTTTTGTGGTGAGGAAATGTTGCCTTTTTTCAGTAGATTGTATTCTTTTGCTGCCCTTCAGGAAGTCCTTCCCACGTTTCCTGTTCTCACTGATTATCAACGTCCTGTCCGCTGGGAAGACAAAAGTGTTCCAGAGATCAAGCCAGTCTTCATGTGAAAAGGGCATACTGTTATTGGCACAAAATAATACACACAAAAAAACTCGTCGAACACATACTGCAGCACAGATATCAAAGTTAGCTATTTTTAGATTTTTCACAGCAAATCACAAGAAACTCGCTGCAACTGTCCAGCTGTGGCTATGTTTTTTGAAAGATGACTCCTCTCACGCCTTTGTAACGAAAAAAAAGTTGGAGAGTTGTGGAGAGTTGTGGAGAAAAAAGCCATAATGGCTCCACCAGGTTTTTCCAATTAGGAGCTGCTGTGTGTGTTGTGGTGACTTCATGGTTGGCGGAGGACCAGCAGGTCCACTAGCTCCTTGAAACAGCCCAGATTAGCGTGCACTCAATGCCGAGGCACATCCTGAAGGACAAAGAGGCGCTGCCAGAATCATGTGATCCCAGTCTGATAACACTTCGCCTTCATACTCTTGGCATAGCTGTCACCATCGTACACCGTTCACTGCCACCGCTATGACTCGTCACCCAAGTGATGAACTGCATCAAATCTGTTACGAAATATCGACTTGGCAAACAATGGTGTTCATTACGAAACATGATCTGAAGAGGTCAGTTAATGTATTAGCCATTCAGAGGAATGAATAGATTTATATTTTCAGGTATTTTTCAAGCAATAAAGCCGAACATTCTGCTGTTCTGACTCCTCAGACATGATGATCTGCTGCTTGTATGTTTCATCTTACCCTGAACACCTTAGACTCTTTGGGTTGATCAAAACATTAAATATTTTAAGTGTCTCAACTTGAAACAAATAATAAAAAACGGAAATGGGTGTCAGTTGTTAGTTAAATATGTAGATATTGCATTTACAATATGATCTTAGGGTGCAGTGATTAAATTTTCTTGATTTTGAGTCAGTTTACGTCGAATTAAAACCCTATTATTGGGTTTTGGGTAAGTCAGTCAGTGAAAGTTATTTTAAGAGCAGCAGCTGCTAAAAGTTAATTTCTGATATTTTTACTGACCTTTAATGTCCCACAAGGGAAGTGACAGATTTTGACTAACCTAGCTGCAGTTTTGTTACAAGAAAAACTGCATGGTAGCAACCAGTGTTACAGAGTAACTATTTACATCTAACAGTGTTGCGTACTTTAATGAAAAATATAGTAACTATACTCTGTTACAGTTACTGAGAAAGAATTTGTAATTAAATTACAGTCACTTGGTGAAAATATAAATGGTTGCAAAGGGGTTACATCTGAAAATGTTCTGTAAAAACCTTAGGCCATAAGATGAATAATATTCATTTTGTTGCTTTGCATGTGTTTGATGTGCACAATGCCTTCTTTTGCCATTTTCATTCAAGGCTGTTTGCTCAAGTTCGATGCTAATCTGATGCTTTTGATCGGGTCTCTTGTTTGAATTTGCAGCCCCACGTCTGCCAGTTAAATCAGTCCACATTGCTGCTCAGAGCCAAACAACCTGTCTGAGAGTTGCCCCCATGTCTATGGGGAAAAAAAAAGCTTTCCGGTGGTGCAAATTTGAAAAACATTTGATTCAGATATCAGAAAAGGGCTCAGACATAACAGTGCAATGCAAAATATGTTAACCAGCTGTTAAAATGCTGTCGGCGTCGAAACTTTCCATGTCAAACCTGAAGAAACATCTGCAGGTATTTAGGCTTATCAGTGTTTAGTACTAGTAGTGGCCTGGTTTAAACATTTGAAAGTGGTTAGCAGTTTAAAACATCTGTCAGAAATTTAGAAAAGTAATCAAATGTAGTGTTACATTAATTAGATAAAGGAATTGAAGTAGTTACTTTACACATTACATTTTAAATAGGGTAACTAGTAATCTCTAACCTATTACATTTCCAAAGTAACCTTCCCAACCCTGGTTGCAACTTGTAAGACGGCTCAGAATATTGCATTATCATCCCTAAGATTTGTGCAATTTCTTCCCCAGTCGTTGTCCTCGACTGTACTGAATATTCTAGTTTGATCAGTAACACTGACAACTTTTGTCTGTGCAGCCAAACCACTGAAATGCAAAGTGTGTTGCACAGATGAAATCCAATCTGAAACGCCTCACCCAGTCCCAGTCTCTTCGGTCGAAGCCTATTCCCCACAGAACAGGAAGCTGTAATGTGCTCCTTGGGTCTGGGGTTTAGGGTGTTAACCAGACTCACCCACATTTTTGGAAAATGACAAAGAGAGAAGGCCGGAACTGAGATCTGAAGCCTGCTGCTACTCTAGAGAGCGCTTCATCATCTCTCCCTGTGATCCACACTATAATATATAGTTCTCAATCATGCCAGTGGGACGTGCCCCACCTCTGCCCTGCTCTCCATGTGCAGCACTTCATACTGGTTAGAGTGGGAGAGCAAGAGGTCAGAGGGAGAGGCAGCAGACACTCATGTAATCTGACTACACATTCCAGTCTGTATCGGAGGAATGCTGAGCCCCACTCTGCCAATACACTTGCTCTTCAGACAATATGAAACCTGAAAGGGAATGCCTTTACCACCGCTTTATTGAAAAGTCAGTTTTCTCTGTTCCAGCCATATGAGATACAAATTAAAGAAGATATTTCTCACTTTGTTTAAGGAGAAATTCTTTATTTTTTTTGCACATTAGGCCTTTTATGCAATGTTCTACAGCATTGTTATGACAAACGGCAAAGTCTTGAAAACTCAAGCTCATTGCTAATATTACTGCTGGGGCATTTCATGGGCCTCGCCAATCCCTGAAAAATACAATAAACGCTCATTTTAAAAGACGAGAAACTCACCAAATGTTTAGTGGTGCCCTCTCATGTACTGACACTAAAACACGAAGTTAAACAACGGCATATACCCCTGAAAAAGTTCTTTCAGCTGCTTCAGAAAACAAACAGTTGTTTCTGGGTTTTATGTTGTTGTTTAACTTCATGTTTTAGTGTCAGCACGTGAGAGGACACTAGATAGATAGATAGATACTTTAGCAGTCCTTTGCAGGAAATTACATTTGTTACGGCAGCTTCAAACCCATTTTCACAGATAAAAAACACCACACTTAACACAAAAAACGAGTTTATTAAACACTTGGTGAGTTTTAAAAAAAACAAAATTTTGTTTATCAAGGGATTGTTGAAGAACATTAATGTGCAAAAAACAAACCTTAAGTCCCTTTAAGGATTTTTTAACCTGTTACAAATCAGTCTGAATTTAATACCGATGCCTCACATCATACCTACATCAAATGAAACCATCGGCGAGGAGATTGGAGATGACGATCCTGTCTTTTACAATATCTTTGTTTGGTCCACTCAGTCAGCTGAAATGCTACAAAACACTTCATGGCACACAGACTGAAAGAAACACAAAATGACAGTTCCACTGAAGGGCTTTAAGAAACAACAGTCATGTCACTGAAGAGCTGGATAAAAGTTTCGCACTCAACAAAACTTAGAGGTTAGCATCACACTGAGTAGGCAGTGAGGTGCTTTTAGCTACACTGCTAATATAATCACAGTAGCAGCTTTAAGAGTTGACATTATTACATGACGTATTTACATACTCTTGTGGATGAGCTCAGAGTTGCACTTGTTCTGGCGCCTTTTTTTTTCCTCTGCTCTCATCGTGCATAATTCAAGATAAAGTTGTGTTTCATCAAATTAGCACAACAGCACTCGCATAGAATAAAACGGTTCACAGGTCGAAAAATATATTTAAACTACCATCTCTAATCTGTCGAGACTCTTACTCAGGTTAATCTGGCAATGCTTTATGTAAGAGCATGGTAGGAGGGAGGTGATTATTTACTGAAGTTCCACTGGGTAATGGGAAAAATTGACTTAATTGGTGTGTGTATCAATTGTTTGGCCTCATAAATGTCTCACTGTTGGATACTCAGATTGCTAGGCATGGTTGGATGTTGGAGTATGATGTTGTAATATGGGTGGGGAGCCCACGGTGCTGACATGAACACTGACTGGCCTGGATTTGTTAGATTCTGATTGTTTGGACAGAGGGCGGTCTCACCGGGTCACAGAGTGAACAAGAGTTTGGGCTCCGAGTCGTTTATTGTCAGTTTTCGCAGCCTCGTTAAAATTCCTCTCCAGACGGACACTTAAAATAACTGGTAGGCTATATCCAGCCGTTATGGTTTTGGCTTTTGTCTAAAACAAAAGGAAAAATGAGCATTATCCCCGTCCCTCTCTCTCTCTCCCTCTCCCCCTTTTCTCTTTCTGTATTCATCTCTCGCTCACTCTCATTCTTTCTCTAAAAACTTGGAAGCTGCTGAGCTTCTGAAAAGGGTGGTGACTTCCTTTTGGATAAACATGTCATTAATCTGAGAGAACACATTCTTTCCCATCGCAAGATAACCAACGGGGAAATGTCCGGTGTTGTAACATAGGCGGGCCCTTCAGATTGAGTCGTTGTTTTAGATGGCCCCCGCCGATGCAGAACAGTTTCTTCTCCTGCGCATGAAACAAACCGAGACTAAACTGACCTGTCCCGACTTCAGACTGCATATTTCTAAAGTGTCTCACTTCCTCTTGTTGTCATTTATCTTGATTAAAAAAGACGTGCAACAGTCCCTAACCGCGGCCATGAGGTCCTAGTTTAGGTGGTGCTGTAATAAGTTTAACCATTTTTAGAAGGAGCACTAGATTTGCTGCCAGTAATAGATGCAAACTGGACTTTTCATTTCAGTTGAAATAAACATCCTTTTGCCATAAAATTTTGCTTGTTTCAAGTAAGAAAGCCCTGACTGTCACTGGCACAATGCAATATTTTTCAAACCTGTGGTAATAAAACTTGTGTCTGGCGTTGCAGGTCTTTCCTTGGAAAGTCCCCTGATGCAGGCGTGATGCGTTCACATTTGCAGTTAGTCTCAACTTCACCAGGGAGTACATTGCAAAAACTCACCAATATAATCATCCCTGGCAGAAGAAAGTCACAAAAAACTAAGAAACAAGCCGTGGAAAACAACACAATAATGATAACTTTACACCAGTGTCAGTGATTCAGTTAAATGAACTGTAGCTGCAGGCAGCTAACAGTCCGTACTTTAGCACTATGGCCTTTGCTGAAAAACTTTTATTTAAAAGTTATCATTTTTATTAGCATTTATTGCAATAAAGTCAAATCTAAAGCAATTAGTTCCTATATTGGTTTTAAAGTCAAAGAAAAGTCTCAGAACGTAAAAGAACTGGATATTTTAACACAAAGTCTGGATTAGAGAAAAATTTCAGAAAACAAAACTCACTTAAATGTTAAAATTGTGAAGATAATGTGATTTAAAATACTTCATTAGTATTTGCTGAAATATCGCATCAGACGTGATGAAAAACGTTTATGCACTCAGACATTGTCGCGTCTTCTGAGCTAAAATATTAAGTAAACTCAACAGAACAATTACCCTGGTCTGGAGAAGCATAATGCAGCTTTGGTTGGAATATAAGAGAATTAGTTTCCAATGGCAAAGATCTTATGATGTATTTAAAAGCTCAAGAACAGCTTTTGGTTGGCCTTGTGGTAAGATTTTTCTCTTAAAAACTGAAAATGTTTTACATTTAATATCAGCTTAGGTAGCCACGGTCGATTGCTCATATCAGTTATGTGTTAAAAATTTAACATTACGCAGTGTAACTTTAATTAAACGCCGCTGAGGGGTGAACGGGTGACGTGTTCAGATATGTGCTCATTGGCCAATCAAACTAATCAAATGTCCAATGCGCCGTATCTCTTTGTATTTGACGATCCATTTATTCACAGTTCACTTCAGCACACCAACTGCTTGCTTTACCGTTGTCCATTCAGCGAGAAATTCAGGTTTTCATTCACCAAATTCAACTTGAAGCACGTTGCCACGTTGACATGGTCAGAAAGTTGTTTGCCTCGACGTCACACACACCTGGCTCTCATAACCTGGAGCTTAACTTGGGCATTTCCTGCACCAATGCTCCACCCAGTGTTTGAACACAAAAACTGCATATACATGCAAATATGACCAGTGTATAATGTAAACATGAAAATAAAACAAAAAACAAAAATTACATTATGGTTCCACACATGTTCTTCAACAGTAAATAATTCTTAATAACATGGAGAGTGAATTTTCTGAGGTCAGGCATGTCAGCATTTGACATGTTTATACTGTTGATACTTTTTACTGTTTGTTCAGTGAAGACGTGCTTTTAATCCAGGCATAAAGTTCAGACTGAAGAGCTGTGTGCTGTTGTGTCCTGGTTCAGATCACGGTTTCATTGGTTATTCAGCCGGGCTGCTCAGCAGTAACACAATGCCAGATTACACACCGGGAGAAAGCTTCTTCACAGTCTTTGGGGTCTTCTTCCCTGCTGCTACAGGTGAGGTGGCGCCCATCATGTAGTTTTGTATGTGTTGGGAGCATTTACCCGCCCCTTAAACTGTTACAGCTGCAGCCCTCCTTGCATTTCTTGCAGCTTTACATACACAGTTTAAAAATACATATTGTACTGTACGGTCTGTTTTGTGCATATTTGTGGTTTGTGTGTGTGTGTGTGTGTGTGTGTGTGTGTGTGTGTAGGGGTTATGGCAGGCTTCAACATGAGCTCAGACCTTCAGCGGCCTGAACACAACATCCCTGTGGGAACGCTGGCAGCTGTCTTCACCTCGTATGACGACACCTCAGCACACACACACACACACACACACACACACACACACACCAATGTTGATAAATGAGAAAACACCATATGACACTACACAATAAGTTCGAAAATGACACTCTAAAGTCTCTGGTTTAAGGTATAAATCATCCAAAAGGGAAGTTTTTAGATGTTTTATGTTGCTTTTGTGCTCTTAGATCATTTTATGTCATCTCCTCAAAGGGCAAACTTTTCTGACTTCGTCAGAGATAACAAACTTTCATTCCCAGCATAGTCGTGTCAGAGAGTGAAGCTGTCATTACACAATTCTCCCATTGATAGTGAGAAAGCAGCACTTGTAATAGCTCTGTGTGTTGGACTGTTGGTGACCCACAGGTGGTTCCTGTATCTGGTCTTTGTCTTCCTCCTGGGGGCCATCTGCACCAGAGAAGCTCTGCGTTATGACTTCTTGATAGCAGAAAAGGTAAACTGCTCTCTCTCTCTCTCTCTCTCTCTCTCGCTCTCGCTCTCGTTTCCATCCTGCCTTCTTTAGAGAGACGGGGTAAGGTGAGGGGATTCCCCATGATGACTTGCTTTGTAGGGGTGGTTTGGTAAGACGCACAGGACCCATTGAATGGGAAAAACGGTTTCAGGTGTATGAAAAATGTCAGGTCCATCCTAATACCCATACCTGTCATCTTGAGCTCTTCGACAGACAGCAGACAAGACAGCCCACGCTGGAAGAACATACTCTACACACACTTGATGCATATTTTTCCTAATAAACAAAATGCATCTTCACAGCCTACAGCTCCGTCTGTCCAGCTGTTGGCGGTAGAGAACCGACAAAAATGATAATAATTGACAAACATGGAGAAGTTTAAGTTTGTGTGATGGATTCAGCTCAACTATTATTATTCAGACTGCGGAGTTACGGCAGGACCTCCACAGATGATTAACACATTAGATTAATATCTGATCTTCTCGAGGGGGCTGATGGGAACAGCGCGTACCTAAAACTGTCAAGATAAAAACTAAATGTCAAATAATCTTTCATCCAAGATTTTTTTGTGAAATCCATTAAAGGATATTGGTAAGATTTACACATAGGTGAATAATTTTTAAGAAATGATACCTCCAAAGATTTTTTTAGAAAGATGCAGAGTCAAAGTATTGCCTTCCTCACGTAAAAAATATCAAGATTAATTATTTTAAAAATTTATTTCAACAAGCGCAAATTTGCGATAGCTGTGACTAACAAGTAATGATGCCTCCCACAAGAGTCTAAAGTCTACAGCGAATGGTTGATGAGTTATGGGCGGGGGCGAGGCTGAAGTGTAGGGGCGGGGCAAGCCATGACCATTGAAAGTGTGTGTTTCTATGAAGTTTGGCTGTGCTACATGAATCCATTTAGAAGTCATGCACCTATTTGTTACAGGCTACGCCTACTGCCACGCCCCCTTTTTGCCAGTTGGCCCGAACAGCTTTGGCGCATGATCAACCTCTCCGCTAAATCTCGTGCAAGTCTGTAAATCATTTGGAAGTTATGCGCCTTTTGTAATAGGCCATTCCCATTGCCACGCCCCTTTTTGGCATCAACACACACACATATACTTGACCTCAATGCTAAATTTTAGCCTCCTAAAGGAATTTATGTGGCCTAACCAATAACCGAACAACCAACAGAACAAGCAATAGAGCTGCTGGTCCCTTTAAAAAATGATTTGTTTACATTATTTTTTGCAGCTCGGGGGCTTAGTGGTTAGCACTGTTGCCTCTCAGCAAGAAGGTCCTAGGTCCGAATCCAGGTCCTTTCACCTATCAGCCCTGGGTTCGATACCTGGCCGGGGTAGGACCTTTCTGTGTGGAGTTTTCATGCTCTGCCCGTGTCTGTGTTGGTTCTCTCCGCATAATCCGACTTCCTCCCATAGTCGAGAGACATGCAGGTTAATCGGAGACCCTAAAATGCCAGTAGATGTGAATGTGAGTGTGAATGGTCGTTTGTCTCTATATGTCATCCCTGAGATGAACCGGCTACTTGTCCAAAGTGTACCCCACCCTCGACCACTGTCAGCTGGGATTGGCTCCAGCCCCCCCATGAAAAAGGTTGTGCTGATGAATGAATGTTTACCTCCATCTGAGATGGCCACAGGCTTGAGAGCCAGTGGTATAACAACACTGGTACCACCACCTTAAAGCTATGGTCTACGATTTGGAAGCACGGCACTTATTATTAACATCGTTAATATGACCGTTATGGTCCTACAG
>JAQLOL010000005.1:17620712-17631087 GCA_029783665.1 Naso thynnoides | reverse complement strand
ATCTGTCTCAACAGCCAAACTGGTTTTCAGATCGTAGACCATAGCTTTAAAAATAACACCACGTCATGTCTTTTTCATGTACAGTAAACCTGTGTGCTTCTACATAGCTTGATTTAATTCTCAATTCATTGTATCACCCCTCTCGGCCTCTGAATATGTTTTTTCTTCTATTTAATTATAACTGTAACATCATATGTTTGATCCTGTTTGTTTATTCCAACAAATCATCAGAGGTGAACTGTTCCATGTGCTGTGAGCTCTCATAAACTAAACAGACACCTTTGTAAGGCAAATAATATTATTTGTAAACTTGATGCGGCACTCCTAAAGCACAAAACCTCTATTGTTTGGCCCAAGTATATTATTTTATACAACAGAATATTACTTCAGTATTATAAAGTCTCAAACTTGTACAAAGTATTCCAAGCAAAACATAAAGTAACTGTGAATAACTGATTCATTGCTTTGAAGGTGGTCTGTTGAACACTCGGATCCTGCTGGAACAGTCTCACACACTGTGTACATTACATGTCTGTTGAATGGAGGTTTGACTTTTGAACTCTGTATTCCCGGCACATGGAGCTTGTGTTTGGCTCCATATGGACAGCTGATGTTAGAAACACCGGGCATGGTGGGTTTTACTTGCTCAGAGTAGAGCCAAGGTTTGATTCATGCACATACAGTAACACACTGACTGTTCACAGCTTTGGGATGTGCCATTAAAAATGAGAACAGAACAGCAGAGACACAGAAAAGCATAGTGTTTATTTTGTTCACTGGGCCTGGCGCTGTCAGAGAATTCTGATAATTGTCAGGAAAAGCCAGATTTTTATTGATTGCAGCCATATTTTGGAGATTTTCGTGATATTTCAGATTTGATTTTATTGAATTATTACATTCTGCGGATACACAAGAGTGTGATTGATCTCCCATCAGTGTCATAATTAGATTTTCTTTAACCAATCACCAGCTCAAAGCGCTTGACGCCTCCATCAGTGGTTAGGTCTCATTGTTTTCATAAGGGGCTGGCTGCAGCGGAACTGAACTGGGTGTAGCTGTTGTGAGCTCTAAGACCCCACCCCATCCTCTTCCACCCTCTGTTTGTTTTCCTTCTTCCTCCAGGTCTCCTTGGTGGGTTTCCTCTTTCTGCTGGGCCTCTACATCTCCTCCCTGGCTTCCTGCATGGGCGGCTTGTACGGAGCACCCAGGATCCTCCAGTGCATTGCCCGAGAGAGGGTCATCCCCACTCTGGCCTTCCTGGGAAAAGGGGTGGGTGGATGTGATGGATGGAGCCATTAAGGGAGGAATGTCTTGGCATTGACAGTTTACCAAAAACTATGAGCAAGAGTCAAATGATGTAAATGTAGATCCTCAGTGAGGGTGTGTGTGTTTATTCATCAATGAGTTTGCATACATGCAGAATCATTATTTGCTCTTAACCCAGTTGAAGCAGTGGTGTATTTTATACTCTGACTCTTTGAATTGTCACGTTAACATTATTTAAGTAATGGGCTAAAACCATTTTAACTAAACCTTTCACTAACTTGGTAACTGATCATTTCTTGAATCTTTTTGCACCACTTATCATTGTTGGACAAACACATAGGTGACTTTTTTCATATCTTGGTCTGCAGTTAATGAAAAACAAAACAGTTTGAAATATTAAAAAAGTATAAACACTGGGTGTACGGAAGAGGCAGTAGACTAAAGTGAACATAAACTCCGGCAATCTCAGAGGATAGTAGTCGTGTCCTCTGAGAGTTTTTGTACACTTTGGTCTGCAGTTATCCTAGCCAGTGAGATTAGCCTAGCTTAGCTTAAATAATGAAGTCTAGCAGAACAGAAGAAGAATACTGTAAAGCCTTCTAATAGACTGGAAAATGTAGTTTGACATAACAGTTCTAGCTTGTGGTCTGCTTACTGTCTTTGTGCAGAGCCTCTAGTCATATTTCGTGAAACTTTGATGCTTAACTGTTAAGCTTAAGTATTAAAAAACAAACTCAAAGCTAAAAAGTTTTTAAAGTACATATTATGAAATCATAAACAGCTATCGCATGCTGCATTATTGATAAAAACTCTGTGAAACCATTTGTGAACCAAAAGCTATGCAAAAAGCCAGTAAGGGGACCTTGAGTTAAAAATATAATAGTACATTTAGTCACATATAAATGGGATTAGCCTTTCAAGCTGCTAAGCATTTCCTGTGTGCATGTGCAAACATATTCAGCAGGCTTTGCTGAGTTGCAATTTGACATATGGTGAACTTAACCTAAATCGAACCCTCCATCTGAACTTAAGCTTGCACGTTTGAATGGTGGAGCTGGTTGGAATTATAGAGGGTTGCCTCAGGGCAAGTAGGACAATAATGGTGGTGAGCGAGTTTAAAAAAAAACAAAAACAAAAAAAACGCAGCTTTGCATGCACTGAAACTGTGCAATCATGTGTTTCATTATAAAAAAAAAGTTTGGTACACATACTGTCAATGCTGATTTGTTAATGTGCAGCTGATTGAAGTTGCAGTAGATAACTTCTGCAAACAAGCTAGCAAGCTGACGTTAGCGATAGCATGAGACCAATTGGGAGGCAAATCCGCTGCAGCTGTTTTCTCCAGCTTGCGCTTTACTTTGTTTGTTGTTGCTCTCCAGTTCAAACTGAGACAAAACAGTTGCTGGGAAAGTTGCAGTGGAGTAAACTGGTCCGTCTCAGCTCGAGCTGGAGCTGACTGACGGTGTGACTTGCAGACAATCTTGCAGACAATCTGTCGCTAACTATAGTTAAAATAAAAAGCAGCTAAATAGGTTGTAGTTATATCACTAGTATAACTTTATTACTGGACTCAGACAAAAAAGACACATCCATGAATTTATCTATTTAGAACAATTAAACAAAAAATTCCACAGTAACTAAACTTGATCTTGAAATTAAAAATAGCATATCCAGAGACCTACTAGCTCAGTCATATTGACATGAGCCATGCAAAGTTTGCACGAGTAACATTGGCCTGATTACCTGCCCTAATTGGCGCATTGTAACCTAATAAGTGTTTGCAGCCTTGATGCACAGGCGGGGTGTGGTGGGTGGACTCAACAGGAAACAGTGACAGGACTGCCTAACTATAGACTGCAGACTCCACTCCATTTAAGTGACTGAACTTACAGCATTTCAGCAAACAGTTACAACTCACTGCTGCTGCACAACCCCACAGACACTCACACACACACACACATACGCACACGGTTATAGTCACGTTGACGTCCTGACCCCGTCCACCTCCACTTTTCCTCAGATTTCCCTGGATGGCAGCAGCGTCTGACCTCTCTCAGCGGGTTGGAATGAGGCTCTAGACATCTTGGCCCAAATCAAAGCTTTAGAACAAACGCAGGAAGGGGGCGACGGGCAGGGCCCTGCTCACTGTACTGTGTGCTCTGGAGGCCCGCCAGGCACACAGCAGCGCTTCTTAAACTGTGTGATAGGACCTGGGAAGTGAAAGCAAGCTAGCTAACAAACCGCATCTTAGAACAATGTATCTATTTTGAGAAAGGGATTATTGTTGGTACACCGGATTGGCCTCCTGTTGCAATAAAATCTAATGATTTTTTAGATTCAGATTAAAAATTAGTGTATTTTTGCTCCTTCCTGTGGAGCAGGGCATTTATGCTGTAATGAAGTGTTGACACTTGTAATGAGGAAAAAAGCACCAACACTAAATGCTTGACTTTAAATGAAACCAATGAGAGATGGAAGGTTTATGTAGCAATATTGTAGTGAAAAAACAACCTGATAAAAGCTAAATATCTCAAGATGGAGTGGTAACCTCCTGCCATTTTTGTTATATGTTTCTTAAAGTCAGAGTCTCTTTCCATTCTTACTTGTAATTTTATTATGTTTATGTCCCCTAAAATGTCAGACCTTGGTCACTAGAGAGGTACTTTTAAAGATGTCTGTGCACTTTCCTAAAATCTTTCATTAAAATGTAACCTGGACAAGCTGGACTCTGTATATCACAAATAGGAAAAAAAATAAAACAAAAACATCAGAAACCTCCACTGTACCAATGCTGTGTCAACCATCACAAGTCATAAGCTAAAAACAACTTAAATAAAAGATGCTAACTATACTTAGCATTCTATAAGTCTGCTAGACGCTGATTTTGGTGCACAACAGACTTCTCAACTGAGTCCCAAACATGTTTGAGTTTCAAACAGCGGTGGTGGGCGGAGCACAAGGACTGTGAATTATCGTTCCAGAATTTTCCACTGAGGAAAAGAGTGATGTGCTTCCAGCGACTGTAAAAAAAATTAATGTCAAACAAAATAATAAACTTATCGATTAATCGTGTCTGAAACAGGACAACTTTAGTTCCATCAGTTGTTGTAGATGGTGATTTATCCAATGCTTCTAAAAGAGGACACAGTTTTTATTTGGGCCAAGTGTTGCAAATATACAGAACCTCAATCAGAATTTCATTAGGATTGTGCTTGTCTGAGACGAACATAAGGCTGCAAGTACAAGTTTATATACAAGTGTATTTTAAGATTGCAGGACTGTCCATGAAACTCTCGAATCTCCAAAACATTTCATGAGTTAATGGCTTTGTAAGACTGCATTTTATTCACAACTGAATGGATTTTTGAAGAATTTTTAAAGAATTTAATGGTCTATGCAGTTATTTTAGGATATTTCATCAACTCAGAAAAGGAACAATCAATCCTCAATTTTGATTGAAAACTTTGGTGCGCAGTAGACTTTAGTTTCTTTAGTTTCTTTAGTCACTTCCTCTGTCCCGACCCTTTCTCCTTCTCTGACAGAAAGGCCCAAACAAGACACCAGTGACCGCTATCTGTCTGACCAGCCTGCTGACCATGGCCTTCATTTTCATCGGTCGGGTCAACGTGCTGGCCCCCATCGTCAGCATCAACTTCATGCTCACCTACAGCTTCATCGACTACTCCTACTTCAGTGTGGCCATGACCTTCCAGCTGCAGACCAAAGACAAGAGGAACTCCCTCGTCCCAGCTAAAATGCAGCGCTGTAAGTCAAACAGGCTGAGCTCTCAGCCTCTGGTTGACACTACTGTCCCAAACTATGGGAGTGGAGGCGAGAGCTCGCAGAGTAAAGGCACTCTGTTAGAGTTCACTCGGGACATGGACCAGATCTTCCCCTCCGCGTCAAATTCTGAAGCTGGGGCTGAGAAAACGTCCTCTATACAAGAGCTGGGCGGCAAATGCAAGAGCAGAAAGGCAAATGTTACCACCAAGCAGAAGCTGATGGACAGCTTTGGCTTGGACCTGAACAGCAATATGTTCTCAGAGGAGAAAGGAGAGGAGAAGAGTTCAGCTCAGCCTCATGAGGAAGATAAGGTGCAGTGTGGAGGTGGGGAGCCCAGAGGTGCAGAGGGACCACAAGTGAAATCTCATTCCGAAATGCACCATACCGAGCAGGATCCATCCATGGGGCTTCAAAATTACAGTTCAGGTGACCTTCTTCCACTGTCAAACTCTAGGCCTGAGGAAATTAGACAGGAGTAAACCTCACAGAGATTTACTGAACCTGTTTTTAATAATTTAATGCCATTAAATCTTTCAGGTGCTGTAAGTAAAGCGGAGCAGCACAGCTTTGATATCAAACCCATGCAGAATTCCTTCTACGTAAAGTTCTGCAACCACTGGGTTGCTCTTGTTGGGGTAGGTTATACATTTTGTGCTGTACATAATTTTTTTGTTCTAATTTTCTTATGTTTTTAGATAATGTCGACAGACTTCGAGAAATAATATTAACATATTTGTTTTGTTTCAGGCGTTGAGCTCCATACTGATAATGTTTGTTATTCAGTGGGTTTATGCCTTAGCAAACATCATCGTTGCCCTGCTGCTCTTCCTCTACATCGGGAAAACAAGTCCTGGACTCCCTACAGGTGCTTTCCATCAGTTCATATCCAGTCTGAAAAAGTTAAGCTTTGGTTTATGGCGGGTTCCTGTCACTCTGAACTCTGTACATAACATGTATTTTGTCAAAGGGACACTGGAGTTGTGAAATGTGATGCTTTATTGTGGCAATGAATACAGCCAACACTAGCCTTAGCAGCTGTAGCTAATGTTAGCCAAAGTTTGGGCGCTGGTGAAAAAAGCTATTTATAACTGTAAAACAGAATAAGCTAGCATTTTAATTGAACTGAAAGATAGAGCTTGGATTTATTGACAACATCATTAAAAACTCAAAATGTAACTTAGCAATGAAATTACCCGTCATCTGTCTCAGTTTTGTTTATATCTGAGTGACACAACGTGACCTATGTGACATATTTTCTGCGGTGTAGAGGATTTTGGGTCAGAATGGCCAGGAACACATGCTGGCTTGAATGCTGCAAAATCCGACCAGATGTAGTAGAACATCCTGGTACTTGTGGCATACTCGATTTCACATACTACGTACTGGGACATACTAGATCTTTTTCCTTCATACTAAATAGTAAGATAGTATGGGTATTGGAACGCGGGGACTGCTCCTATCAAATGTCTCTGGTGTGGCTTCCTCAGCACTTTCTTATCTGGCGCTGACTACGTAGGCCCACCCCCTACCCTGACAGCCAACCAGGACAGCCAATAAGAGACAATGCGATGACAGTTAAATGTGCTTTGTGACTAAATGCAAGACTTTTCTTTTCTTTCTTCTTCTTCTTCTTCTTTTTTTTTTGCTGGCTTTGGTTCATTTTCAAATTTTGGAAAAATGGCTTCCAGAAGAAGAAAAAAACAACATTTTGTTTATTAAATAGATTTTTCTATTTAAGTCATCTTTTATCAAAAAGTAAAAGCATCAAAACCTACATCACCCCTTGCCATGATATGCATAGACTCTTCTTAAAATATAACTGGCCTTTTACTGAGCACATTTCAGTGATCACCAAGTTAGTTTGAATTTCCTATTTAGGTCATTACTCGGTGCATTTTATCGTATTTCATAAACGATGTACTGATTTTGACTTAGATATTTAATTTAAGATTTTCTGTTGTGGAAGTTTGCTAAATCTGTACTCTGTGGAAAGGAGAAAAGTCTTTTTCAAACCTGACGTGTTATTTTTGTAACATGTTTACAAGGTCATTCCATTTCCGTGACTAACTCAAGGCCTTTCCTAATTGTAGGAGCAGCCTGCAAGCGATGCCTTATATAATCTGAAGCATCTGATTCCTGCGTGCTTTTGTAACGTGCTAGATGACGTACATTATCCCATCATGTACACAACAATAACAACACCTCCTGATTGTAGTTTACATTTTAAGATTTGGTGACACCATTGCTCAGTGGCGTGACCCGTGACCCCGATACTCAGGCACAAAGCTGTGAGTTTCACTTGCGGTCTTTTTGTCGGGCAGGCTGGCAGCTGTTGTGGTTTAGGATTTCTAGAATAGCTGGATGGGACACCGAGCATCTGTGCATTGCAGCGTGCCTCTGTGGTCTGACTCAAGAGATTTCTGAGAACACGCTCAGCAAGTGTTGCACATTGTTCCACAGGTGGTTGAAGATCTGCTGCTACACTTTCTTTACACTGAATACTGGCACATTTCAAAGGATATGCACAGTACATTTAAACATATTATTTATCACCTATTTTGTACATGTTTCTCGCAGCTTGTATTGAAAGTAACTGACTTGTTTTAAGCGCCTTTTCTTTCAATAACAGTTTGGATTTTGATTTATTTGCAGGTATCGCAGCTCGATTCAGTTTCTTCAAATGGCTCAAAGCAACAGTGAACAGCATTTGCAGGTATAGTGTTGTTGTTGTTGTTAGGTTACAAAATGACTGGGTAGGAACTAGTTTATGAGACAGATCGAATGATAAAAGATGTGATACTTAACCAAAAAAACTATTTTTGTGTATCAGTTACTCACCCTTAGATGTCTTGAATTGAAGATATTTTTTTCCTTCCAGCATTATTCCATGGTCAACTGATTGAAAAGAAAAAAAAAGGAAAGAAAGAAAGAAAATGCAAGCCAGTCTATGGAGATACAATTTCAAAACATCGAAACCATCTAAAAACGACCATCCAAAAGCTTTGTGTGGTATAATCCAAGTCTTCTTTATCGTGTCGTAGGCTCAATTCTTCCAAAACACAGTTATTTCAGCTAAAAAGCTGCTAAATGCAACATACCTGGTACAAGGCTCTCTGTCCCGTGCCCGGCCGAGTGACCAGATATGTTCTGTTCTAATAAAGAACACTTGGATTATACCTCACGAAGCTTTTGAGAGTTTGGACGGTCGTTTTTAGATGGTTTCAGTGTTTTGAAACTATCTCTCTTAAATGCCAGGAAAAGCAGATGAAGTGAGGGGCTCGCATATGGGGGGGAGGGGATATGTTAACCACGGAATAACACTGGAAGGAAAAAAAATCTTTAATTCAAGATATCTAAGTGTGAGTATTCGATACACACAAAAAAGTTTTGTGGTGAAATATCATTTCAAATGTCATTCATCAAAGAATTTTCCTCATTAAATTCTGTAATGCTTACATGTATTATAACCTGTTGGTTCTTGTGTTATTAAGCGAGAAGCTAAGATGAGTTAATTTGTAAGTATTAGTTGTTTTTAGTTCTCTGCAACCTAGAACCCAGCTTTCTGTTCTGTTTCCCTGTCCATCAGGGGGAAAGGATCTCCCCGGGATGAGATCGTAGTCACGCCCTCTCTGTCCGGCGTCGGCCTGAGAACCAAGCAGCTGACGGAGGAAAACGCTGACTTCGCCTCTCGTCACCGCCATCACCAATCCTCGTTCATCAGGGCCGACGAGATGGTGCAGCCGCCGCTCCACTGACGGACCTAAACCTCTGTTACATTTCATAGCCGTCAGCCTGAGGCCACGTTTTCTTCCTCAAACCCTGACCGAGCCTCATGTTGTCGCGTGGACACACATGTTGACATTAAATGGCTCCGATGATTTTCCTTTGGTTGAAGAGGAATCTGAATTTATTCCAGAGTTGCACAAAGTGTGTGTGCTTGTGAGAGACATTTGTGGACTGAGGTCGCTGCAGTTTTGCTGTAGTTGATTTTGTCCTCATGTACTGAATGGCTTTAACTCAAGTATTGCAATGTTGGGATCTGTTCACTGTTAAAGGTTCTTGTCGTCAGATTACTGGGTCACTTCCAAGAAGTCCAGCCACTGTGCTGCTCATGTGGCTAAAATATCCTGCATACAATGTGGCACAAGGGTTTAATTAAAATTTTATTTCACTTTGGCATGTATTTAGACAATCATTTCACTCCTTTACAAATGGTTTACAGTGGAACTTAAAGCCAAGATCAGGAGTTACAAAGAAAAGTTTTAAGAACCAACTGGATCAAAGAAAAACAACCAATGTAAATAGTGACTTAACATAAGTGTTGCAGAAATTAAGGCAGAAGCTGGAATAACTTTTTTGTGTTGTATTTGGAAAAAAAGTCATAATACCCATAGACAGGTGTTAGAAAGTGACATGGTCCAAGAGTATGGTGAGATCTCCGTGTTTTCCCATCAAGCCTCTGTATTCAGGATTTATAAAAATCCTATCGCTCACGCTTGCTTTGCCTAGTCATTGATGCTTTCTGTACTCTCTGTCCTGGTTGGCCAATATACACTGTGCCTCTTAGCAACAAGTGATGTCGGTCATTTCAAACTAGACTTAAAAGAGAGCGACAACAAACGAAATCAAGCGTGAGCTGGCACAAATGGCTGCAGCGGAGTTGCTTCCGAACGAGTCTCATGCTACAGCTAATGTTAGCTTGTTAGCAAAAGTTACCAACTGCAGCTTTAAAATTTGCAAGATACATAAATAACCTCTATCAATAACCCCAGATTTACTCCAAGAAAGACTAATATGTAGATTTTACATTTAAATTAAAATAAATTACTTTTAATTATGGCAAATCCATTAGATCAATTTATAAATATCTAAATGCTGTAAAACATTACTAAAGGGGCACCTGGTGGCTCAGTTGGTAGAGCTGTTTCCTCACCACAGCGGCCATTGGTTTGATTCCACCTGTGGCCCTTTGCTGCATGTCATTCCCTCTCTCTCCCGTTTCCTGTCTACTCTTCAGCTGTCCTATCCAAGAAATAAAGGCACAAAAAGCCCAAAAAACATCTTTAAAAAATGTGATCAATGGTGACAGATGATAATGACAACAAGAAAAAGATGCCATGTTTTAAAATAGAAGCTTAAAACCTACTAACCCAAATGTGCTGTTACATGTATATAAATGGGCCGAACTGACATTTTCTGCATGACTGTGAAGCACTCTGCTGTTAAAAATCACAGCTGGCATCCCGTTGTCACACAGATCAAACCATTGTAGCAGGAAGAAGGTCAGATCAGACCAAAGTTCTCCTTCGCACGCAGGAATAAGAAG
>JAQLOL010000005.1:17589658-17611869 GCA_029783665.1 Naso thynnoides | reverse complement strand
ATTCACACAGGACTCCAACTCCCATCAGCCCCCTTCAACTTGGGGTATGTCTGCCCAGGCTACAGAGACTGAGGACTATACCCACAGCGTCCCGTCCACCAGGACTGACAGCGGAGATACAACGGACCAGCACGTGACCCACACGTTCGAGGGGATGTCCTCAGAGACTGGGAGCCCAGGGGGGTACGGAGGCACCCAAAGTTTAAATGGACAGCCCAACACCACCCAGCATCAGCACACTACAGCATCGCAGGACACCTCTGACTCCACACCTCCTCTTAGAGTGACAGAGCTCAGCACCGACCAATCGGAAGTGTCCGTCTCCTCCACACCTCCCATCACCTCACCTGCAGAAGGTCCTACAAACATCTCAGGGACAGAGCAGGGGTCAGGTTCTAGTGTTGGAACCCCCACTGAGTCGTCCAGTGGAGTCCACGGCTCCAGCACTCAGAACCAGGAGGGCATTGAGGGAATTTCATCCAAAACCAGTGAGCAAAGCCTGGGCTGGCGTCTGACCACAGGGCCCCCGACAGTCAGCAGTATGACATCTGAACTGGATGACTCTCTAACCGACACTCCAGTACTGCTTACTAAGTTCTTCCACACTACTACACCTGCCACTGTCACAGAAAGGTACCTTTTAATGATTAAACTATTTGCTTCACAAATTGTTCAATAAATGATGTGATAATGGATGAAGCAGAGATTTTTGATGCTGTGCATACAACTGCGGCAAAGAATAGGATCAATTGTTACTGTTATAAAAATGTTATTATTTTTAAGAAATATTGTTTATTAAAAAATATTATATTGACAGAGAAGTTCTGCTCTATACAGCCCTACCAAGGTAAAACGCAGTAGCAGAGAGACCAAGAAGCAATGTCTGAGACTGAAATATGAAGGCAACATGGAACTGCCAGAAAAACTGCAGTTCCCTGAATGGCCACACGAGGCTGGCCCTGAAAGCGATTAAACTCATATTAAAATGCTGAACTTTCCAGCAAATTCTGTGAGTAACTTGCGAGTAGTCATTTAAATTGTTTTGAGGTTTTAATTTCACCATTATTAAGGACATGGCTGCATTGAGTGACAGCAGTCGCTAGCTGTTTGTCAGGCGTCACGTTAGCATTGCGCTCCCTTTTCTCTACCGTGATCAGTTCGGTCCACTAATATGTATACTGCCTATGATTTAAGACCGAAAAACAAAAAACTGCCTGTCATAAGTGATTTTGTAAAGTGTTTTAATAAATAGCAAGCAAACAAGCAAAGTTAAGTAATTTATATAAACAATTGTGCTTGCTAGCGTCTGTGCGCTGATGGCTTCAAGTAAGAGCTAGCTTGATACAAAGCCCGCGCCAGCCTTTTCTGTAGTTGAAACAGAAATATTTTTCTTCCTATTAGTGAAATAAAAATATAACTGACGTAACTAGAAGAGACAGAAGCAAAATCCAATCAAAATGGAGAATCACGTCAACGTTACTAAAGCTAACCAGCTTAAATGCCTCAGTAACGTTAGCACAATGTTAGCACATTAAAGGGAGTTTATGCAATTGTGTGTGGTTGAGATATTTTTGAAGAACAAATTTAAATGTATTAAATGGTAGATTAGTGATCAATGAAACAAAACAGAGAAAAGGCTTGAATCCCTGTGAAACATGGATTATAAAGATTCAAAACAAAAGAAAAAGTTTATTTTCTCAAATTAATAACCAGCCTATAAAAAATGAAGTTATTACAACCTTTACGTTAAGCCTGAAACCTTTAAGTCATTTTACTTAAATTCACTGCATATGATGTTACAGATCTTTTTTTTTTTTTTTTCCTTCGGGGAGTTTGGAGCTTTAAAGGACAGCAACATGTTTACAGGAGATTGATAAACTTAGATTAGCGTCTCTTGTGCCCTTTGCTGACACTTTGGCCATCGCTAATTTGGGTGAATATTAATGTCCTAAAGATTTAAAGATTTTTAGTTTGAATCATTCATGATTGGTTTCTTTTCTCTTTAACAGACCTCATATAACTGAGGAAAATACTTTTGAAGTCACTGAATCCACCACCAACATCACCACATCTCCCATTCCTGTTACCCCTTCCTCCGGGTTCAGTAGCCCCACCGACAACCCCGCTCCGGGGTCACCTACAGAGACCACCATTCTGCACACTGTGCCCTCCACCACAGCCTCCACCCTTGCCCTGCAGACCAGCGCAGCAAACCCAACTCCGCAGGTGTCATCCAGCCAAACTCAGGGCCCCTCAACTGGGATGGCTAACCCCACACATGTCACCACCCTGCAGACAGAAACCAGCACGGGGACTCTGGGAATCACCACAGCTCATAGGCAGCACATCACCACCACCTACACCCACAGCACCCCAACCAAGAGCACAGAGGCTCTGCAGACCACAGGGCAACAGACAGACAGGGGAACTACAGAGCTGCTGGTGACGACGTCACCCACTGACGTCAGATCCACTAAGGCGCCCCCACCACCTCCACGTCCACCGCCAAGTCAGTGGTTTACTCTGCTCCTTCACTTTAACTGACAATCCCTGACATGTAGTTTTCACAGTAAGAAAGTGTCCTGGTATTTTTGGAGCAAGCTACTGCACTTGTACTGTCTATTCTGTCAGTGTAGGAATACTTTAGATCATGTATGCCAGAGTCAAAGCTTGAACTGTGTTCCTCCTGGATCAGTTTTGTGATTTGTCATGTGTGACAGTTGCCAGCCACATTTTAAGGTGGATATAAACTGCAGATTATTACTTAAAAACTGTGTTTGATGCTGACAAGGTTCTGAAACGCTGGAACTGACACAAAAAACACAGCTCATGCATTCTTACAATCTACAATAATGCTGTTAAAACATAGGATCTACATCTACAAGAGTAACTTATTATGTAAAAATTGTTTTTATATCCTTTCATCAGGATATTATAAAGATATTATTTATGTATCAGATATTTTTGAGAATGCACATATTAATTTAAACAAGCAGAAATGCCAGACAATAACATGGAATTCAGTTTTTCGGAATAAAAACATCAAAGAATAAAAACACTTCCAGATAGTATATGAATTTTCTGTATTAGGCAGATTATATCTGCAGTTAATGTTTTGCTTCATGTGTTTGGCTCCAAAGTGGAACACATTTTTTTAGCTCCTCAAGTTTTTAGTCCACATTTACCGACATTTTCAGTCACTTAACTGTAAAGTCTTCATATTTAAGTCAATGGTTTGAAATATTGGAACAGTCTTAAACAAGCTGACTACCTTTGATATAATTATAAGAACATAAATGTCCCTAAGATGACAGCCGCTTGACTTTTATCGTATATAAAACATTTCAAAAGTTTAAGAGTAGAGTGAAAAGCAGATTAGTTTGTTCAGATGATCATAGATCTGCTGTCTCTGCTTTGAAGATGGTGGCACTTTGGGGTTGATGAATTTCCAAGTGATGCAAAAGTTCCTCTTATGCTCAACTTGCAGTGAATAACTTTGATGCTGATGATACTGAAGTGGTGTCTCTGCTCAGTTGGATGACTGCGGCACTCACTGAGAACGATCCAAAAAGAAAAAAAAAAGACAAACCCAAAACCCAAGCCAGTCACCAAAATAGAAAAATCTGCGTTGAACCATTACATGTACATAATGGAAACACTGTTTCTAACTTTATTCTGCTCTCCTCTCTGAATGTCAGGAAACCCCTGCGTGTCGAACCCTTGCATGAATGGAGGGATGTGTGTCAGCGACGCAGAGCATCAGTTCACCTGCCACTGTCAGCAGGCATGGACTGGACTGACCTGCGATCAGGGTGAGCCGCTCCTTCCGTTCTCTTCTCCATTTCCTGACACTCTGATTAATATTCAGGTTCGTGGATTCATCGAGGCTTTTTTTAAATGTAATATTGTAATACCTGTCCAGATGTGGATGAATGTGAGAGGGACCCCTGCCCCGTCGGGTCCAGGTGTGTAAACACACGAGGCTCCTTCAGCTGTGAATGTCCGCTCGGCTTCGACCTGGAGGACGGACGCACCTGCACCAGAGGTGAGGCCCCGTCAACTGTAAAACAATAACCCAACGACGAATGATTAAAGTCAGCAAACACAAAGTGTATAAATATTCTCTAGTGAAGCTTCTCTGTGTTTTTTTTCCCCGTCATAGCAAAGACGTTTCTGGGAACTTTCAGTGTTAACAGACTTCCACAAGACCCTGTTATCTTCAAGAGCAACGACATACATGAGATCCAGAGAGAGATCATTCAGCTGGTGAGAACTTCATCACAGCATCGTCTCATTTCTAAGTAAATCTTAATCGGGCTCACATCTGTTCTATCTGATACTCGCTCTCTTCCTGTCTTCCCCTCAGCTCAATGCTTCGTTGTCAGTCCTCCGAGGTTACAGCCGCTCGTTGCTGAGAAAGAAGTAAGTTCTCGCCATCACCAAACCATTTCATGTCCATTTCATTTCTATGAACGGATGTTTTATCGTCAAAATAACCAAATAATATAATATTGTTTGGCCCTATAGAGAACATATGATACTCATTTTTGTTTTTGTTTTTTAATTTTGGACTCCTGTTGAGCAGCTAGACACAACTGACCAAAGAGTAAAGTCAGTAGATTTTAAGCAAACTGTGACTCACATCCTCTTCCTTGTATTTTCTGCATCCTCTCAAACGGTCTGTGTATGTTCCACCTCCTCCTTTCCCTCATGCGCACCTCAGCATTCTGCTGTACTCACAACCTCTTTACTGACACCAAATAAACACAGCTAGGGCACTGATAAAATGTTATTTACAGCTCGCGCTTCCCACTCTTTGTCACAGCAAAGTAACGTGGGAACAGTGGAAACGTCCTTTAGCAGCAGTTTAGCCGTCCATGCAGCTCATGTGCTCATTGAGGAACAAATCCACAAGAAACAGGAATGCTATCTGGTTCTGTCTGATGCTCGCCTTATCAGGAAAGTTGGAAAAAGTTAACTGTCCTTCATTCGCTGCAGAAAAAAGTAAGAAAGAGTATCTGACATTGTAACATTTATAGGTTAGAAAAGACAGAAAAGTGTAATAGCTCCCCTTTAAGTGTAGCTCTTTCACTTTCTTAAAAACAATTATTTTAAACAAGTAATACAATAAACCTACAACACCAGAGTGTGAAATGTTTGTGATAACAATCTAACTGAAGGAGTCAAAATTTTTGAAAAAGCTGAAAATTTTATATCAAGACTGCGGCACGTTTGAGACGAACTAACCCAACATGGACGTTTTGTCAGTGTAGCTCTCTGCCTCACCTTCTGCTGTCTCTCTCCACAGAGAAGAGGACGGGCTTCATATCTCAGCTGTCAACATGTTTTCCATTTACGCTGATGTGACGAGCGCTGACGTGTACAAAAGCATCCAGATGTCTCTCAGCAACTGCAGCTCCTCGGTGGCCCACTGCCGGATGGTCCTGCACCACCAGCTCGCCTATCAAGGTAAATGTAATAAATATTAATCAAAATAAATGTCTTCGTGTTTAATTTGGTCTTTTAAACCAAGTTTAAGACAGTTTTTGCCATTTGTGGTTAAAAATTAGACTCTTTGAAGTAGCTGTGATTACGTTTAAGGCCACTAGAGGGTGCAGTTTAAATATAAATAGTTCCCTCGAGAAATGTATCATGATACATCATTACATCACTGGAAAACAGACTTTTCCTACAAGGACTGATACATTTGCAAAAGATAAGAGGACAGTAAGTCCACCAAGCAGACGTAGGACTGTTTACATTGTGCAAGTCGTGATCAAATTCATTTGTTGACAAACTGCGTCGACTCTGTGTTCCAGTGGAAAGTCTGTGTGTGGGCCAGAAGATTCAGTGTGATACAGAGCGCTCCACCTGCACGGACAGCAGCGGCACCGCCCACTGCCAGTGTCTGCAAGGGTACTACAAGCACAACCCTGACGACCTGTCCTGCTTAGGTAAGTGTGTGTGTGTGTGTGTGTGTGTGTGTGTGTGTGTGTGTGTGTGTGTGTGTGTGTGTGTGTGTCAGCTGTAACTGCATGTGGTACTTTGCTGATTACCTGAATACAGCAATGACAAAAAAGTATGTGAATAAGCACAGCCGCATACTAACCTGTTTAGAATGGATTAAAGTGATCCACTATGGTTTATATAATCTAAATAATCTGCTAAGCTTTTTACTTCCTGACACAAGACAAAGAGCTGAGGAAAAAGCAATTTTTTCCAAATGTTATTGAAATGAGAGTCACTGAATGTTAGCGTAACAATATTGTCTTTTTATCTCTTAAAAGAGAAGTTAGTTTTTTTGCACATTAAGCCTTATAATAAGGATATGTACGATCACATATGATGTTCTTAAGCATTATTATGACGGACGGTGCAGTCACCACTAGCTGAAAACAACAGAGAAAAAAACGCACTGAAAAACACAAATGCTCGTTTTAAAAGATGTAAAACTCACTGAATGTTCAGTGGTGTCCTCTTACGTTCTGACACGAAAACACGAAGTTAAACAACGGCATTTGACGGCTATTTTAGCTACGAAACAATTACACAGCTGTACCTGAGTATTGCACCACTGTTTAGTTTGTGTTTCGACGCCACTAAACATTTAGTGAGTTTTACACCTTTTATAACAAGCATTTATTGTGTTTGCTGAGTGCACATGCCCTTCGACGATTTTGATTTTTCCTTAATTGTGTTCATCCATTTTCAGTCAGCTTTGACGTCAGCAACGAGCTCCAGCTCGCAGGACTGCAACATTCGTCATAATAACGCTATAGAACATTATATATGATAGCAAATATCCTTATTGTAAGGCTTAAGTGCAAAAAAGTGGACTTCTCCTTTAATACCACACCGTGTAACTGGACTTTTTCCTGAACGAAATGTCTTATTTCAGATTGTGGGGATGGTTACAAGCTGGAAAATGGCACCTGCGTTCCGTAAGTGCAACTCTTTTGTCTTCACTGTATGAATCCAGTTACAATAAAAGATTTGAGACCACATTTTCAATGCAGATTCTGTTTCTAATCCTCAGGTGCATGTTTGGATTTGGGGGATTCAACTGTGGAAACTGTGAGTGGCCCTGAAATCCCTCAGCAGGAAAACTAAAACATATTTAGTTTTTTTTTGTGTGTGTGTGATCTTGATATATTTTCAAACATGTTTTTTCTTGTACTTTGCAGTTTACAAGCTGATTGCGGTCGTGGTGTCACCTGCAGGGGGCGCTCTGCTCCTCATCCTCATTATTGCTCTCATTGTCACCTGTTGCAAGTAAGACTGCTGTTATTGTTTGCACAAAAACAACACATTTCAAATTAAATGACACTTTGTCAATACCGCCATAGACATCTGCCCTGCACCCTTTTTTAATCAGGGTAGCGATTAAAAAATATGTCATCTAAGACTGTAAAACAAATGTAATTATCTGCTGGCTGAATATTCAAAGAGAACCTAAAAGGATCAGTTCAAACAAATAAGAAAGAGAAACAGTTACTTAATTTTGATAGTTTTACTAAAATGGCAAAAGTTTTAATTTTTTTGAAAACTTTTCATCTCCAAGGAAAGACAAGAATGACATCAACAAGATCATCTTTAAGAGTGGAGATCTGCAGATGTCCCCGTACGCAGACTTCCCGAAAAGTAACCGCATAT
The DNA here is from genome assembly GCA_029783665.1 of Naso thynnoides. Taxonomy (NCBI): domain Eukaryota; kingdom Metazoa; phylum Chordata; class Actinopteri; order Acanthuriformes; family Acanthuridae; genus Naso; species Naso thynnoides. Next base: position 17,604,216 of record JAQLOL010000005.1, on the reverse strand, counting down.
CCATGGAGTGGGGCAGGGAGACCATAGAGATGCAAGAGAACGGCAGCACCAAGAACCTGCTGCAGATGACTGACATTTACTACTCTGTAAGGAGACAGACACTTCAGCTTTTAGTTTGTTTTCCTGCTCACCTCATTTGTCTGAGTTAAAGGTCTAGTGTGTAAGATTAAGGAGGATCCATTGGAAGAACATGGCAGAAATAAAATGTAATATTTGTAAGCAGGGGCTGGGCAATAATGCTCCAAATCAGTATCACAATTATTTCAAGCTTCAACCTTGATTACGATTAATAAAAGATTATTAAGTAGATCTGTTTTTTCATGTTGCTGAACTGCTAAGTTTTTTTTTTCTAATGAGGCATAAACAACAGAATTTACAAAATTACACTGAACGCACCACGATGGTGTTACTCTTGCCCAGTCCTCATTTTTACTGAACAGCACTTGAACATTTCGCAGTAGAACTCAAAAACAATCTTCGTCCCAAAGGAAGGAAAGGAACAGAATCACTTATCAAATGCAGTTTACTGGGTCATTTAGTTTAATGCTGAAGTAACGATAAAAGGGGAGCTGACGACAACCTCGCGAAATTCTTTCAATAGGTCTCGGTTGTGCTCTTCTGCAGCATCTCTTGCACGCTCGGGGACGGAGCTTGGGGGAAATAATAATTGAATTAATTGACAAGAGCAAGATCAAGTCAGTTAGGGATTCTTAATGTCTGTTTTTTGGTTATTTTTCGGTTAATTGCCCAGCCCTGTTTATGAGTATTAGGGCCCGACCAATATTTCGCATTTATCTTGGTATCCACAAATGTTCTTCTTTTTAAGATTGAAAAACTACGTGTTAAAGTGTGAACTGTTCGGTGCACTGATGTGTGAAATAAAGTCACCAAGTGCATATCTTTATCACAAGTATTTGATAACCACATTCAGTCGTTTTTATATATATGTAATATCGGCTATGTCATCAGAATATATATATATATTTTATTTTTTTTTTAAATTAGATATTATGAGATATAAGAAATGTTGTGTTTGTTGCAATCTGCTTTCTCACCACTAGATGTTACTAAAACCAACAAACTGGATTTTTAATTTTGTGCGTAGGAATACAACAGATGTTAGACAAGAAGAATCTGTTAATTCGATAAATCTTTATTTTAATTTTTCTCTCTTTTTGCATATTTCCCCTCAGCCTGCGCTGCGTAACTCTGACCTGGAGAGAAATGGCCTGTACCCGTTCACAGGCCTGCCGGGTTCTCGTCACTCGTGCATCTACCCGGCCCAGTGGAACCCCTCCTTCATCAGCGACGACTCACGAAGGAGAGACTACTTCTGACTGCCCCACCTTGAAAACACACACACACACACACTTACACACACACACACACACACACAAAGCTAAAATCTGTTATGCTGACAATTGTGATGTATCATGACGGTTTACACATTGCTAATGTGTTAGCCGCACTGTTTCTTGAGAGCCCATCTGCACTTAGGGTTGCACAAAATGTAAATGTGTGTGTCTGTGTTGTTGTGTGTGTGTGTGTGTGTGTGCGTGTCATGAAAGTGCACACTTTCAGTGTGTTTTTGCAAGTAAAATGTGTCCTGTGAGCGTTCCTGTATGATCGTTTCAGTGTTTCTGCATGTTTTAGCTCATTTACTTCAGCTCACACATCACATTGCTGTTGGTGCGTCAGAAGATGCTTAATGTGTTTTTTCCAGCCCTCCAGGCAGCCGCTGATTGTCATTCACTTCGCTGTGTGATGAAAAACAATTTGCAGACGCTCAACATGTGCGTAAGGGAGTTGATCCATGACAGTAAACATCATATCTGCCATTAGCGTTGTTGCTGCCGGGTTGTGCAGCACAGATTTGCTTGCAAATGCATCATGCATTTATGCAGAACGATAAATAAAAGGAAATATGATGTCTGCTGTGTTCGCTCCCAGAAAAGAATGTGAATTTTAAGTCAGAAATGTGTGAAAAACTCTTTAAAATCAAATAAAAACTTAAAGAAAGTAAAGTGTGATGTGAAGCAAATAGACCTGAAGACGCAAAAACAATGAAATTACCCTTGAAGTGCAAAAATATGAATGAAGTGTGCGCCACTGCTGTGATATGAAAATAATCTTTTTTCATCTTCGATAAGTCTAAACATGACAATAACAAACCACTGAAGGACTCACAAAGTTCCGTTTTTAAGCCTAAAGAAACTAAAGAACAACTTTGAATTCTGATGTTAGCGTTTATTTATTCTCTGTATGTCCGAGGCCTCGACATGTAGCATAAAGGTCATCTCACACACACTGACAGACTGAAGACGGATAAACCTGTGGCTTTAAGTGTGAATTTGTGTTCGTATGAGCGTGACAGAGTGTGTGTATGTGTGTGTGAGTCTTACGTTTCAGTGTTTGAATGGAAAGGCTGTAAAGATGTATCATAATTAGTTTGCCGTTTCGGAACATGAAGTATTATTTTTATGTGACTGTTTTCTATGTATGTGGTTGTATCATCTGTCCATTCTGGCGTTTTAGTCAGACGTGCTTATTTAAATAAAACATTTTTACAGCGATTTTCCTTTGACTCCTTTGTGATGAAATGTATTTTTCTAAGAGTCCTTAAAAAGTTTTGTGATCAATACGATTTAGATCAGTTTTAGATTGTTCAAGTCAAACTCTGCCCATCTACAATACAACAGTAAATAAAATACTTTGTTATTGTGACAAAAGCATTTTACAGGTGGAACAGAGGCGCTTCATGAGTTTGAGTAAGTTTACTCCTGATCATGGAAGAACTGCCAAAAACTCAATTCCACTTTTTTTTGCCTTTTTTTTTTAACTTTAAACTGCATTTTCAAGTTTTCATCCGTGGGTCGAGTTTGCTCATTTTCTACAGAGATGACTTAATCACCTATTTTAGGTATGACATCATGTATGGTATCTAACACATTCCATTTGCTTTGTACACTGATGAAGACCATGCAGTTAGAAGCTTACAAAAAGCTCATGAGGCTGAAAGAAAAGCTGATGAGTAGAGCTTGAGTTAAGGTTTTAGTTTTGTAAAACTAATTGCCACTTTGACTATTAAACTGCACTAAAGTCAGGAGTGCAGAGTACGTTAGGCTAAGACTCACTAGCTGTTACCATCGCAAAACATGATTGCCAACTCTCATACTTGGAGCAGCTTGAATAACAGTTATTCTTATTTATCTTACTTTATACGATTAAATCCAAATTATAGCAGTCAGTACTTACTGTACAAATGCAATTCATACCAGTGTAAACCAATATTTCACCGCAAAGCAGTTTTGTGTATCAATTACTCACTGTTAGATGCCTTGAAATGAAGAATGTACATTTTTTCCCTTTCAGTATTTTTCCACGGTACACAGATTTTTTTTCCAAAAATCTGAGCCACTCACTTTAGCTGCTTTAACTGGCAGTCAATGGAGATACAGTTTAAAAACATCATAACCATCTAAAAAATATCTCTCCAGAACTCTCAAAAGCTTTGTGTGGCAAAAAGAGAGTCTTCTTTATTATGTCGCTGAGTCAATATTTCCAAAACACTATTATTTTGACTAAAATGCTACTAAATCCAACATATCTGTTTTCTAATGCACAATCTTGACCCGGCATGTGACAGAGAGCATTATCCACACCGAATGAGTTGGAATTAGTAGCTTTTTTGCTGAAATAAAAGTGTATGAGGAGTATTGAGCCTACGACATGATAAAGGAGACTTGGATTACACCGCAAAAAGCTTTTGAGATTCTTTTCTTGGATGTTTTTAGATGATTGAATAAGCAGCAGGCAATAAAACTAAAATGTTCTGAGTATTAAAAAAAAAATAAACAGGGATTTTGTGGAACAACATCAGCTGATATTTACATCAACATGCACAGCTGTGATCGCAAGAGAAAAAGGTCCGGCCCTTATCTAAACGTCTCCACCATATTATTTGTTTCTCGGCCATCCTTCTCTCTGATGCTGTGTACACAAAAGGCTGAAACTGAATGTTGTTTATGGCACAGGGAAATATTACAAATCTAGCATAGCAACATCATGGAGTATGCAAAGACATGGCCTCAAATGTAGGAAACACAAGTTTCAAGTCCAAAATAGGGCATGATTTATTTATTTATTGTCTGTATATTAGAAATAAGATCACTGTTAAAAGAAGTAAAGATTTGTAATGATGGAAATGTAAATTATGTGGAATTTCAGTTGAGTGCCAAATTTGTATTGTCTGGACGAAGATATCAGAGATGTTGTTTTAGACAGATCACAAAAACCTTCTGTAATTAGTCCTCAGGGGAACAGGAGGGTCACCTCCGTCTGAGTTACTCCATGTTGCCTGCTGGGAGAAAAACTTTAAATGAGCAATAATTTACCTTTTTAGGTACCTGGGGGGCAACATATAACAACTTGTAAGATAAGAGGACATTCTGAAATGTGACAGGAGGAGAAGTACAGGCGTGGTCCTTAATGATACGTTTAAAGCTGGGGTAGGCAATGTCTGGAAATCAAGCTAGCTGTAGCATGAGACTCCTAAAGAAGCGACTCTGCTGCCCCCTTCCCTCCCTGTTTTCGCTCCATAGCTCCAATCTGCCCGTCTCTAGGCTCATGTTTTATTTCGTCAGTTGTGGATCTCCCTTTTAGACGATTGTCTTGATGCGTACATCTTCTTTTTGAGGGAGTTGCTTCGCCATGTTTGCAATTGTTGCTAAAGCTGGAAGAGCAACTTTTCCTCCAGGCTTGTCCACCATTGTACCGGGCTTTCACTAGCTGAGGGGATGTGAATACGCATCTACTTTTGTACAGCAGCCAATAGGAACAGGCGCTCTCTGAAATGTCCCGTGATCAGGGACGGACTGGCCATTGGGCAATGTGGGCAAATGCCACCGTGGCTGCCAGCCGCGGAGCGTGGCCGCCGTGTAAATAATTAAAAAATAATGCATTGTGTAAATAAAAATAATGCGGTTGGCTGGCGGCCGCGCTCCGCAGTTGCGTAAATTAATAAATAAATACGACAGCCACCTGATGATGTGGCCGCCGAAGCGGCAAGCTGCAAACAATTAAATACATATAATATATTAAAATTAATTAATTAATTTATTTATTTATTAATAATAATAATAATAATAATAATAATAAAGCGGAGTAGCAGGCAGCCACAAAAAAGAGGTAAAAAAAAGCAAGCAAACAAACAAAATGGCCTTTTAAATGCTAAACTAAATAACAATAATGACATGAATTTTTTTTTTTTTTTTCCCCTTATCTGGCCTCTCTCTGTCAAAATTACCAGAGCGTCTTTTTGGAGCCAGTCTGCCACTGCCCGTGATTGACAGAAAAGTGTCCATCATGATCTTCATTTGCTGAAGCCAAGGAGAGGTGCAGAGCAGAAGTCTAGTGTTCCTTCCTGGATTAGAAAATGCTGAAAGGTTATTATAGAATCTCTGTAGGAGTGAAAAGTCTGCAGTAAATATTTGAAAGATGTTTGAGCTTATTTTAAACACATGGGGGAAAGCTCTCTGACAGTAACTTTATCGGCTGTCAGGATGTGTTCCCCCTGCTTTAAAGAGTTAAAACTTAGTAGTATGAAGCTGAAAATCACAAAAAATGTTTCTTGGAGGGTAAAAAGTCTGCAGTATCAATTTGAAAGATGTGTGAGCCTCACTTTATGTTAAATGCGTGGGATTAGTACCTGGCAGTAACTTTGTCAGCTGGCAGGATGTGCTCCCCCTGCTATAAGGACTGAATTTAGTGATATCAGGCTAAAAAAATCACTTGAATTGATTCTTGTGGGGTTTAAAGCCTGCATTATAATTTTAAAACATGTTATTTTCATATTAAACAAATGGGGGAATGTTACCTGGCAGTAACTTTGTCAGCTGTTAGGATGTGCTCCCCCCCTGCTATAAGGACTGAATTTAGAGGTATCAGGCTAAAAATCACAGGACTTGTTTCTTGAAGGATAAAAAGTCTGCAGTATAAATAAGAAAGATGTGTGAGTTTCATTTCATATTAAACAGAGAGGGAACGCCATGTGATGATGTGAACCTCAGCTAGAAAGAGTTAGAGACTATCAGGCTGAAAATCACAGGAATTGTTTCTTTTGGGGGTTAAAAAGGAAAAAGTAAATAAAGCGCAGTATTACTTTGAATAAAATGTGTCCTGGGCTTTGAACTTTGGGGTAATGTAAGTGTACAGCGCAACAAAAAATAGAACAAGCGAATCGATTTTAGAAATTTTAATGTTAAAATGCTACTTATGAGTTTAACAATGCCTTTCTCTCAGATCTACAGTTTCAAAGGTTGTCATGTAAAAGCAGAAGTAGCCTTTTGGGCTTTCGTTGTCAGGTTTTGATATCATTGCTGGATGCAGAGTTAGTAGTATAAACTTATTGTTTACTGTATGAGGTGTAAGTGCTAACATTGTTGACTAAACGTATCTTATTTTAATGTGGGCATCAGTCAAGATCCACTTCAGAAATCCACCAAACGGCAACAAGCTACATTTAAAATGTGATTTACATTAAACAGACGGCTGCCATGAACACGCAGTGCTGTATTGCTCATTGTCAGGTCGAAGCACAGAAACACGGTCTACCCTACATAGATTTCCATTCTTTGTGAGTATGGCTGTTTACATAATGATGTTCTGTTCTGGCTGATGATTGCTTTGGTCCATTTACGTTGGTCTCCCAGTTTCCTATGAGATCTCTTACAGTCAAAGATCACACACACACCTGATCACACACGCAAATGCACAACTTCCTTTTCATTTTGGGGCATTTCTAAAGCACCGATGGATCTATCTTTCACAGATCCGGGTGAGCAGGTTTTCCTCTCAATCGTCGGTCCTCTCATCTTCCTCAACCTCACTGTAAACATCTTTTATTCGTGTTGTTTGATCTACCCGGCGTACGGCAGGCGAACTCTCAAGCGGCCTTTAAAGATTCTGCTGGGATTTCTTGTGTGTCTCTCGATAATGCATTTTGTCTTTTTGCCTATAATGTATGGTGTGTTACATTATGTGCAAAGCGCTGAGGTGTTTGTTGTGTTATTTCTGGCTCTCCTGTACTGCGTGCATAATAGCATGACCTGTTCTGTTTGGCTGAACTTCTACTACTACATCCAGATTGTCCCTTTACAGCGCGCTCTTTTGATCTGGGTGAAGAGGAACATCGAGTCCGTCATCTACACAGCTGTGCTCTTTGATGGGACATTTTTTTCACTCGGTGGCTTTTTGGTTGTTGGAAATGCGATATTTCAATTCAGGCGCAAGCTGCCTGACATAAATGGAACATGGACTGACCAACGCGTTTATTATCCGTCAATTGCAAGCAGAATTGGTTTCTTTATGGTCCAACTGCATACGTTAGTCTATTTATGCATGATGATGGTTTCCAGCTTTTCCACAGTTCACTTCCTGCATTGCCACATAAGACGCATGAGACAGAAAGGCAGCTTCCTCTCTACTGCGAGGCTTCAAGGTCAGACCAGAGTCGGCATCACTGGAATTTTTCAAGGGGTGCTCTTCTGTCTCTATGGTCTCCTGTTTTTGGTGGATTCATTAAATTATATAAACTCCAGGCGCTTTTTCCTCAGCACTCGGGCCTTCCTTACAGTCAACTCGGTGTACTTATCAGGCACCACGGTCATCTTGGGTCTCGGTCAGACGGCATTCAGGCAAAGAGCAGTTGATGTCTGGAAGGCACTCAAAGCACAGTGGGGTGTTAGCACGGTAACCGGTGACGTGAACGTGTCCTCCTGCCATCAGACATCAGGTGAAAGACCTTACACTGTGCATGTCCCAGTGTGATTGTGTGCCTTAGCTGTATAATATGGTATGGTTGCTTGACATACTTTTTGTATGATGTGAGGTTAAATTTGATGAGCTGATATAATTCAAAGAAAAGCGAAACATATGTAAAAAAAAAGTAGCATTTCAGTCGAATGCATAAAAATAACCGATGCATAAGTAAATATTCATAACCTACTTCCACATGATCTCTCAGTAATATGCTTTATTTGCATTCTTTGTAGCATGTGATGCAAATACCTTAGATTGGCTACGTTACAGAGTCTGAGAGTACCTCTCAGGTTTAGTGTGTGAGAGCACTACAGTGGAGGAGGATGCGGAGATGGAAACAAACAAAATGAACATGACACTGTTTTATGGGCATCATCTTGCAATGTGCAGCTGAATCTGGTGTTTCGCTGAACAAATTCCACCATCCTGACAGACAAAAAGCTCTGGACACTGACTGTTCTGTGACTGCAAACAAGCCACTGCTTTTATTTAAGTGTGCTTTCATCAGAGTCAAAAAAAAAAGAGGATGGACTTTCTCACGTGCTGCCTGATTAATGGACCGTTTTTGATTCTCAACATCGCGGCTAATGTTTTTTATGCCTTTTGCATAGTCTGCCCACTTCAAGGAGAAAGGATCAAGCAACCTCTGAAGCTTCTCCTCGGGTCCCTGATTTTCTGTACAATAACTTACCTGATATCAGTCACGTTTCAGCTGTTTTTTTCGAAGTTTGTCAATAACAAATTTGATCTGATAATAGCCTCATATCTGGTGTCCATCTTTAGTTTGTGTACGAGCATTAAGGCCTCCGTTTGGCTGAACTTCTACTACTTCACCCAGATTGTGCCGTCACAGAGAGCCGTCTGCATGTGGATTAAGAAGAACATCAAAGCCGTCATCTGCTGCATTTGGTTTATGGAGAGATCCCTCTCTTTGTTTGAAATTGGTGCCATGAGCAACCACTTTGATTACAATGTCACAATGTATAATGACAGCTTATATCTGAAAATATCGGGGTCTAAATTGCATGCCCCTCTGGGTAAAACTTTGATTGCCATCAGCAGTGCCCACTTCCTTATCTGTCTGTGCGTTAAGGTGATGTCCAGTAGTTGTACTGTGGTCTACCTGTGCAGACATATGCGTCGCATGTGTGCACATGCACAACCTGGACAGCCTGTCGTCAGCCCACGGATCAAAAGTCAGGTGAGGGTCACAGTCACTGGCATCCTTCAGGGAGTCCTGTTTGTGATCTGTGCCGTGTGGATTACGTACTGTTACGTTTCCCCTACGCCCCAAAGCCAATACACCTACTTCACGGTTATCAACCTCTACCTGGCAGGCACCACTCTCAACCTGGGAGCTGGTCAGGCTGTATTCCGGCAGAGGATAGAAGACATCTTGCTAAGGGCAGCTCAGCTGTGCAACACAACCAAAGTTAAACAGTCTGAGCAGCAAGGACGATAAGCCGACACTGCTGAGGTGAACCTGCTGATGCCAGCTGACCCTGAAGCTTGAAATATCATTGTTTGTGTGCAGAGCTAATAACAACTTTCCCGTTTTAAACGTGTAACCATAATGTAAATTTGCTTTATTAACACAATGAATGATTATATGTTCTGGGTAATGTTGGGTAAAAACCAAAACCAAATTAAAAGAACGTGTAATGCAGTGGCTAGTTTTTCTGTAAATGCAAACCATTTGAATGCATTTGTAAGTTGCACTTTTTAGGCAATTCTCTTACATAAAACTTTCTTGCAAGAAAAAAAAAAACGCTTTTCATGGTTTTTGTTCAATGTATTGACGCAACTTCTGTGTTTTTATTTAAAAATGTGTAAAATAAGTCCTACTGATGCATCAGATGTAGGCCTGCACAAGAGATTAAGTTAGCTAGCTGTCAGTTAGGTGCTGACGATTTCTCAGTAAATGTTTTCAGCTCTGTAAATGTTTGATTTATTTTTGCCATATGCATCATTTCAGAATTCAGCTCCAAGATTCCTGTAAGATTCCGCAAACATATTCAAAGGCGGAGTAACCAAACATGTTTGCTCAATCAATTTGCTCCTGATTTCTCAAACAGGTCAAGATGTCTGTGTCCAGCCTACTCTGCATTTGAAAGAACGTGTCACTTCTAATATGTTAAGTTCTTTGTTTATTAAGCCATTATCTGCCCCATAAGAGAAAAAAAAAACTTATCTCTGCAATATCACATTGGCTAAGAATGTAAATAAGAGCCAGTGCAGTGTAAAATTTTCCATTTCCAAAGCTAACCATACATTTGTTGTATATGGTATGAATGGACAGTTCCTATGCTGGTCACAATCACGGCCTGAAACTTGAAAATCATCCTGTATATCAGATCAGAATTCTTTGGTTTCATTAAACATATTATCTGTTATGTAGTTTGTAGGCTCTCTGTCCTTCAAGCCATTTCTCTGTTGATTCAGGCAAAATTTTAATGTAAAATGACAAAACTTTTTCATTTCAGTTTTCAGTTTCATTTTATTTCATGTTTATGTGAAAATCATCTCATGATAAAATCTCAACCTCATATTCACAATAAAACTGGGTTCAACATTTTGTCGCCCGCTAACATTTTTTTTTTTTTTACTCATGAGACCAGTAAAATTAACATCTCAGTTTTGCAAAATAAGAATGTCTCCATGAAATATATTTAAGAAAAAAAAAAAAGCTATACAGGAGCAACAGCCTACTTTCTGAAAATAATTTACAAAAAAATAAAATTTCAATTGCAAATCAGCCTTGTTAAGTATAGGTGAATAAAAATAAATTACTGTTTTAATGTTATGTTATCTAATGAAAAACTGTTTGGGGCAAACATTTATAAACCTGTTTGGAAATGTGGAAAGTTTTATTTTGTGAGCTACTTTTTCTTTTCATTATATAAAGACCAACCTAACTAACTAAATAATACTAACCTAACCCCTAACCCTAACACAACATATGGAAAATTAAATGTCTAAATGTCATAATAATAGCCTACTGCTACTACTACTACTACTACTTATAACAATAATAATAATAATAATAATAATAATAATAATAATAATAATAATATAATGTAAAAATCCACACAATGAGGGCATATAGCCCTAATCAGCTTCTACAGAAAACAGTTCTCTGTAACATGGAAGTGTACGTTGATTTTCTTTTTCGCTGAAAAGTTTAATGTATCCAAGTACAAATTAAATTCAACCATAAAAATATTAAAGTTTGGGAAGTACTTGAAAAATCTTACTTTATTTCATTTCATTTCATTTTTATTCATTTATATTATTTACACAAGAAAAGGTATGTAACTTAAGTGTTTACTCTTGGATACAAATTTAGCAATGTTGTCTTGAGGCACAATTGTTACAGAGTGTTTTGTTATGAACAAACTTTTCCAGCCTGCTCCAAAGTCTGAACGGCTGAGCAGGTCTTGAAGGCATCATGAGTCAGGCCACGCCCCCCTTCGGGCCACGCCCCCTCCCGCAGCCCCTCTCGGTGCAGCTCCTCCTCGCTCAGATGGCTGTTTGGTCCCGTCGGCGGTTGGAGCCGCGTCGGGAAGAGGAGGCGTCATGTCAGCGTGAGGAAGAGGAGATTTCCTCCTGGCATCATCGGTGTCTCGTCGGGCAGGAAGGAGAATCGGATCGGATCGGATTCTCCGAGAGGATCAGAAAAGTAAAATAAAAAAAAAAGATTTCATGTGTTTTACGTCGTAAGTGTCACTGGATCTCACTGAGGTGAATAAACGATGTTCAGTCAACGGTTCGCCTCCTGATCAGGTGAGTAACGTTAACGTTACTCAAGACTTTGCGAAGTGCTGAAAGCGGTTAACGGTAACGTTAATGTCGTTCGCAAACGTCGGCAAGCGACTTAATCTCGTGTTAAAGTTAAAGTAACCAGATGATCGTAACCGGCGGTGTGTGCGGACGCTCTCGTTTCCTGGCTCCGGTGTTTTAACGTTTGTTGTTGTCTTACCGCGTCGCATCGGTCTGCAGTCGTTCTGTAACTTGTCGGGAATCCGCGTTGGAACAGTTGATCCGTTAGTTCGCAACGTGAACTGGTGGCTGGAACACAGGGAGCCACTTGTCCAAACAGAGCAGCAGAGATGAAATCGGGAATATGTTCCCAAATGTGCGTGTCATTACCGAAATATGCGGGAGAGCGGGGGGCGGAGGGGGCGGTTAACGTTGTTAACGTTGGTTTATTGTGTCAAACAACGAGGATCCAGATGGAGCCGTTCAACGGAAGCTGGACTTTTCCTGCCTTTAAATCTTTGTTTGTTTGAGCTTGTGACTTTTATCTTTTTCCACTGGCAGGTTTTTGTTTTTTTTTTACGTTCTAGCCTATTTGTGTGTCTTTAAAGAGTTGTGCTTTAAATGCTGGCAGGTTTGCAGCTCGATTTTAGGATTTGCCATCAGATAGGAACATTTCTAACGTGTCTGTTTGATGTTTTTGCTGTCAGCGTTGGCTCGCCTGTGCAAAGCGTCAGCTGCTCGGAAAGTGGTATGGCCCCAGCCTTGACCAAAATCCTGAAAGATGGCCATGGGATCCACCTGTCCTCCCCTCCTGCCTCTGTCAGGATGGACTCAGATGGGGTGAGATCAGATCAGATGAGATCCACGGATGACGGCGACCTGCAGAAGATGTGGTTGAACCTCCCTCCGTTTGCCTCTCTGGACTCCTGCCTCCCCGTGAAGCCCCCGGCTGCTCCAACCAACCTTGTGCTTTCCCCCCGTCCTCAGGCGTCTGCCAGCCGGGGTCAGGCGGTGCTCTTCCCCAGCCCCGCTTCCCTCCTCGGCCTCCTCTCTTTCAGTAAAAGCCTGAGAGATTCTCATCAGGCGGCGTCCGCCTTCCCAGGTGTGCCAGACATGTTTTTAGTCCCCGTCCCTGAGCACAATAGCCAAGAGGCTTGTCTGCTGCAAGGACGCAGTGCTTCTTCTGAATGTGCGCCAGATGGTGGTGATGTGCATCACTCTCCGCTGGCCTTTACCATTCTTCCTCCTTCATATTCCCACGGGAAGATAAAGCAGCAGGGCTACACTCCCGTCTTTGCCCCCCCACCTGCATTGACTCAGGAGAAAGTGGCTGGGACGGGCCGTCCTCCTCCATCTTCGCTGCAGCCTTGCGGTGGCAGTGTGAACGCGACCCAGCTGGCATCCAGAGTTGCTCTGGAGAAGGCCGTGAAGGAGCAGCTCTCCAGGCAGGCGGGACTTCAGAGCCGAGCTCAGATCCTGAAGAGGAGGCTGCAAATGCTGCTGGGAGAGCACGCCTTGCGGCACTGCAGCCGGCAGCTGGAGGGGCTGCAAAGCCACGATCAGTTCGCAGGGCTGTCTCTTGACGGCACGGACTCGGCACATCCTGGTGTGCTACCTCCACAGGCGGGATGTGACCCCCGTTTTCCCGCAGCCTCGTCCGCGTTGACAGAGCTCGGAGAGTTCAGCCGCTCCAGCCAGGCAGTGCTGAGAGGCCTGCAGGAAGCTCTGGACTCTGAGGCCACGGCCAGCAGCAGCTCCGACGACGACGAGCAAGGGGACGACAAGAGTCACGGCAAGACCAAGACTTCACCTGTGTGAGTATTCAGTAGGCGGAAGCAGTTTGTATGTAGCTGCCTGTTATGTGTGGAAACGTGCACACTGATTAGAGAGGTTCCGATACGGTTTCTTCCTTCCCGAGACCGATTCCAATACCCAAACTTGCATAGCGGCCGATGTCGAGTACTGATCCGATACCGACCCTAAGAATAACAATTCCTTTAAAACCTGAAGTTTATTTAGTATCATAAAAATTTAGAAAAAAATATAAAATATTTAAATGAAACATTACAAAACTGTGGTGCAACAGCAACTTAAAAACTGAAGTCTAATTCCTTACTAACATTCGTCAAAGCTAAATTAGCTAAGTGGGAGGAGCCATTAAGCGACTAATAAATCACATGGTATCGAAACGGTGCGCAGACTGGCGCACTCACTGTTACTGATACCAGCACTTTTGGTGATATCGGAGGCATTTCGTGATACAAGTATTGGTATTGGAACAACTCCAACACTAAGAAACAAAACTCTAGATCACTGAAGGAAATTAGAAGACTGAAAGTGTAATACTGTTCAAAATACAAAAGTGCTGGATGGTATCAAGAGACTGGCTGGTATCGCCCTGTGTTTCTTGAAATAACTGGGCTTTTTGACTCATAAACACAAAATTAGATGCTTATCATTTGAAAAAAAAATAACTTTTCATACTACAGGTATTTTTATTTTATAATTCTAACACGACAAGAAGAAATAAAGCATCTTTTAGTGCTGTAGTCAACAGATTTGGTTGCAAACTGTTCAGACGCTGGCTCGTTTAAATGGGATGTTTCTGTTTGAAAACACATTATCCACACACTTAACATTTTACAAGCGACTTATAAGACCAGTCTCCTTCTGTTTTGAGTTGTGGGCCGCCTTGAAATCCAAGACGGTCTCTTGTTTTGAACATTGGCTCTTCTAGGAGCCACAGTTGTTTATTACAGCTAAATAAACAAGCTGCAAAGGAGAGACTGATGAAATCTTCAGAACCGTGTATTTTTGCGATCGCCAGCGAGTGTTGAAGTAAACAGTAAGAAGACCTTTTGTAATCTTTACTGTGAACTTGCTAAATAAAGATTTGTTGGGCTTTTTAGTTACCAGAAGCCAGCTGTGGCTCCGCTGCTTTTATTTCGACAAGCTGGGGGGGGGGGGGGGGGGGCACATAG
>JAQLOL010000005.1:17573939-17584598 GCA_029783665.1 Naso thynnoides | reverse complement strand
TATAAGCAGTATGGCAGTAATGTCCCCCAAGACCTATTACCTCTATTTTCTGTAGGCTAACGTTACACAGCCATTTGTAACACTACATGAGAAGGTGCAAACTAACAGCTGTAGGCACGTTATTGTCACCGCACAGAACAACAAAATGAAAAGAAAAAAAATCATTTTGTCTGAGTTTGCAGATGGCAAAGAGTCTTTGTTGGTTGCGTTCATGGATGCCTGTGGTTTGGTGATCCTGAGTGAAAGCTCACTCACTGTCCAGGATGTCGCCGAGGTATTTGAAGCTTTCTACCATCTAGACTGGTTGGCTGTTAATGAAAGTGGGGCAATGAGGGGTGGAGTGTTTATTGTGGGTGTCGAATATGAGCTGCTTCGTCTTGGAGACATTAAGGGGGAGGTGATTGTCTGTGCACCACTGAGAGAGGTGAGCAACGGATTGTTGGTAGGTTGTGACTTAGTCTGTAAGGAGGGCGAGTGTGGCTGTATCAGGGTTTTAAAGCCCTTTGACAAAAATGAATAAAATGCTGTAAAACTACAGCTGTACGTGGGTCTCACTGTCCTTCTCTGTCATCCATCACCCTGTCTCTTACCCCAACAGCAGCAGCAGCAGCAGCAGCAGCTGTGAGAGTCGGTGGCTGGAAGAGCGAGCGGAGCTGGGCAGCAGATGGAGCTGGTTGCAGCTGCGTCTGGTCGATCTGGACGGGAGAATACAACAACTGGCGGAGCTCCACAAGCACATCCGCTCCACCAAGGTAAGACAAAAGTCCTTTGCAACCACATCAGTGAAGGAGAATGACATAATATACTAGGGATGCACCGAAAGATCACGAAAAACCACTTTTGGTGTTATGTCGCATAATTTAATATCAAATGAAATGTATAGTCTTCTTTTAACTCAGTGTTTTATGTTAACTTTTCAATATGTAATATTACCTTGAATGTTTCATGCATTATTAACTTATAAATCCTTATTTAAAAAACAAAAAAACAAAAAACATCTTCCTAAAATAAAAGTACAACACCGTCCATGGCTGCCGTCTTTGAAAAAGCACAGAAGTTTGCCAGTGACGGCGCCAAAGCCAAAGGTTGTAACTTTGTAATTCTAAAGTCTAAAGCATATTTATTTATTGTATACAATGGCAAAATAAATGAACAACTATGAAAAAACATGTTGGGTTTCGGTTTTTCGGACACAAATTTTCATCTCGGTTCATCCCTGTAAGATGAAGCGGAGCGGCTTTGTCATCATTCAATGAAAAGTACGACGACATTGAGAGGTTAGAGTGGAGGGTTAGGGATGAGAAGCTGCGACATGTCCGGCTGACCTCATGTGCCAAACATGCGTGTAACAGGGAGCAACTGGGGAGGACATGCAAACTCAACACAGAAAGGCCCCACCACAGCTGGGTATCGAACCCAGCACCCTCTTGATGTTAGATGAGCGGACCTGGATTTGAACCCAGGACTTTTTTGCTGTGAGACAGCAGTGCTAACCTTTAAGCCAACGTGCTGCCCCGGTATACCAGCCTGCAGCCAGGCATTTCCTCAGACCCTGATGCAAGTCAGTTTTGTTTGATCTCAACCTATGTTTGCTGTCTTTTGTAGCAAATGAGCAGCACTTGCGCTAAAGAATCTCATAGCAAGGTTAGCAACCGTTGTAGTCATAACGTAAAAATGCCTAAAGCAATGAAACCAGGTTTCATGGAGTGCTGGCTCTACATGCACATGTAACGTATGTAATTATAGATTGGATGTTTTATTAAACTGTTTGTGGTCATCATAGTCGTCCAAGGTACAATGTATGGCAGTGTACACACTTAAAAGCTTTAGAATGAAGTCTCTCTAACCTTTAGTCATAATCTTGTGAACAATTAATTTGTGAAAGGTCCAAACGTATGGCAAGGGCCCAAAAGAATCATTTCCTGTCTGTGTGTTTTTTCATGGGTCTAAGGGTGCTGTGGTGCTCGCGGAGTCTCAGCCCCTGACAGACAGACAGATTCAGCAGACTCTGCTAAAGGAGATGGTCGGGTTATCCTGCACAGCTGCCGATGCCGACGCCGACACTGAGCCCTGCAGCCCCACGCGCCTCCTGCACAACATAGAGAGACAGGTAGGATGGAGGAACGAGCAAAGTGAAAGTAAACAAACTCACGTGGGGATGAAAAAGCACTCTGATCATTAAAGTTCGCACTTTCTGAAACAGATATGCGTTGCACTTCATTCTCTCAGCTTGTCTGTGTGGAAACACAGAGGTTGTGGATCTGTCTTGTTACATCTTAGTGCCATGCTGAGGATTAAACTAATTAATTATGGAATGCGTGATGTTCCTGTGTGTTATGCTAAATTCCTGCTGCTTTATGAAGCCTGTGGGTATTTAATCAACTCCGAGGGAAAGACCTCATTCATCTCTGCAGCTGTGGAGGGTGAGGTGATACGTCTGTTAATCTAACACAGCGCAGACAGTCAGATGCTTTTTAGTCTGTTGTCCGTTGAATGTAGTTTGTCTGATTTTAAGCAGCAGGTTAAAAAATAACCAGAATAACCCTCTGGTGCAGCACCAGGCAAGAAGCAGCATGAATAGCAGAACGGAATGAAAAAAATGAGCTCGTTTTATTACTCACGCTTACCCGCTCGCCGCCGCCAGGTGGTTTGTTTTCACACACCAAAGTTTGATTTATTTTTTTGTGAAATGCATCATATGGATGTTGTCGTCACTGCAGAGTGCTCAGCTTAGCCAGATTGTCAACAGCCTGATGCCTCCTCTCAGCTTTTCGCCGCTATCAAAACAGCCTCACACCTGCAAAGGAAAGAGGGCCTTCACGAGGTAGAGAACACACACACACACACACACACACACACACTTAAATCTAAATCCAGTTTGTTTCATTCATGAGTTGCAGTGAAAACATATAGATTAAGATGGATGCAGCTGTTTGCAATTACTCAAAACATTCATCTTGTATAAAATTGAAAACAGAGAAACGTGTAGTGTACTGAAAAAGGTTTACTGGTTGTCTCGTTTACGCTCAGACTAAAGGCTCAGGTATCGAGGTTGAAAGCATGCTCCCTGTTTGTAATGTTACCCACCATCTGGCCTGCTTGAATCATCCCTTCATGTCTTTTCTTCCTGCTGCCTTTTTAACTCCCTCCGTCTGGCGGTGAAGATAAAAGCCATGTGATTTAAAAAAAAAAAAAAAAAAAGGAGTCATTCTGCTTGTTCATGCACGTAACAAGGGGTTATAATCAGATGACACCAGCAACACCTTAACACCTCAAAGACCAGATTTTTTTTCAACACGTGAGCTTAGCACGACTCGTGTCTCTGACATTTCAATGACCTCGTCGGATCTTTTTCCCCGCAGCGGTCGGACGGGAGACGAGGCCGTGGTGCCCGGATGCTCTAAGAGAAGGAGACAGTCGACCAGGAGGCTCTTCAAAGCCGATGTGTCATGCGTGTGTGCCCGGACCCGACCTCTGGTCACCTACCACAAACCCAAACTGTTCACTCTCAGCACTCGCGGCCCCAGCAGTCCACAGGTAGGCCACATGAAGCTCTGCATCGCCAGGTCCTTTGAACACTTTAGACACACAGGCCCCAAGACACACACGCACACGGTATGAAATGCACCTGTAAATGTGATCATGTCTGTAGATAATAATGCTTACCTGAACACAGTTCTAAAGGTTTGTCTTTTTCGTAAGTAGAATTAGGGCCCGACCGAAATATAGGTTTGCCAACAGTATCAGCCGATATTGGCCTATCGCAGATGTATCGATACGTAAGTTTTCTGATATGTGCTAATGTTAGCCCCTTTTACACAGCCTTTTCAAGGCAGCTTCTGTGCGCCTTTTCCCCACCTCGCGATCTCTATAAAAGTTTCAGAGGCAGCTTGGTCGGTCAGTTTCAGTCCGCCTCTGATTTCGCCTTCGGAGGTAGTAACAAAGCGGCATCAGAAGCGAGCCGGCGTTTTCATTAAAGGGTAAGCCTGCATGCCGGGTCAGGGGCATTTATCTTAACAGAGGAGAGATAAATGCAAAGGAAATCAACTTTATTATGACAGGATGGACATTTATGACTGTTTTACATTATTGTCGGAGTTTATCTCCAGTTTTTACGCAATATAATCACATATTCAACTGTCGTTAGCGCATGTCGGGCATTTTTCTTAACAGAGGAGACTGATGCTGTTAGACGTGACAGTGTTCATGTCTTTTTTGAATCTGCGACCCCCACTACCAGTGTAAAAATGCACTGCTTGGTTTTGTGTAAATAACATTAAATCAACAGCAGATGGATTATTGGTGAGCCTTCAGCACTGAGGCGACTTCTCTGTGTAAAGAGAGTTACTAAAACTGTTCTTTCGGGATGGGAAAAGTCCTCGCGGTAAAGTGCCCTCTCGGCTGCCCTGCCCTCCCTTGTTAGGTATTTAAAAATGTGTAATTCTGTAGTTTGTCCAGTAGAGGTCAGTTCATTATTTAATGACTCATAAATGTTTACTGTTCAGTGCTGTGATGCTTGGAAATAAAGTTAGCTAAAAAGAAAGATCTCTTGCTCCGTTTACATATCTTTGTCAAAATTTTTAAACCACATTCAGCCGATATTATAGAAGTATTTTATCGACCGATATGTGGGAAATCGGGATTCGGCCTCCAAAAGTCCCATATCGGTCGGGCCCTAATTAAAATGGTTCGAGTGCACATGTGCCCATTCCTTTCAGTTAAGGAAGTTTGTCCCTGAACGTGCTATGCGTTTAGCTCGGAGCTTATTTCCTGGTTTATTTCTAATGCTTCCAGTATTATTTGCAATTTATCCAGTTATTGTAATTACTTATTTACGCCTCAATTTTACCATAATCTTTCTTTGTGCTTATGAAATTTCCCCACTGGGATGCATTTGTGTCTCTTCGTTAGTGCCTCTCGTGTCCCTGCACAGTGTAAGCGGTGTTGATAATGGATAGATGCTTAAATGCAGGGAAGAGGAAAAATGTAAATGCAGCATTGAGGACATAACAGGAGAGACCGTAAAGCACTTTGTCTGATTAGTGTAATACTGACCAAATTTACTTCATTATGATGCACCACTCATAAATCTCAACGTCAGACCCATTTTGGGTTTAATTACAAAGTTTGAAAGCCGGTGAAAAGTTTAGAAGTTTAAACACGTTCATCGGTGGATTTAATTAAGATGATTCACATATTCATTTTAGATCCAGCTTCAGAGCAGGTGCTCTTGGTCGGCTTCAGGAGCGGCATGTTATATCACTAAAATAGTTGCTCAAATTAAACTGGAATTAATGTTTAAAACCGGACACCTGCCTTTAATTCAGCGCCTCTTGGATTTGCCTCGAATAAACAAATGTGCTCATTTTAAATCTCCAGCCTTTAGTTTGCCAGGAAACATTACACAGTGCCTTGTTCACACTGCCAGTAAAATCACAGGGTAGTCATAGTTTGTGTGTCAAGTGTTTAATGACGTCCTGCTTAGCTTCGCACAGTTTCATTATAAAATTCTATACACTGTCGTGCACAGTTACTTACAGTTATTTCAGTTAAAGCTTCATTAATCTATTTTCTGTGTAGGCCGAATATCACTTATGTCAAACTAACATTCTCAACCAGTTCTGCGATGCCAAGATGATCTGCAGGAAGCTACAGCTCTTTAAAGTGGAAAAACTCCCGACTGCAACAATGCGGCCAGAATACTGAAGCAGCTTTAATATAGGATATTGTCTTCCACTGGTGGACTCAGGGTGTTTAAGGGGCAAGGGGCGAAAATAGTAAAAAGGGCCCCTGTTGTGTGCAGTGGGGCACCCAAGAGGGCATTTCACCACATTTTTTTCATTGGCGGAGCACCTGGGGGCACTTGACCGCATTTTGTCTGCTGGAAGGGCACCCGAGAAGACACTTCATCATGTTCTCTCAACCATAGAGGCTCTACCCATTGACTAAAAAAGGACTGGCAACCTCCTCGACCTCCTGTCAAAAGTGGAGCCAAAACATTTCCATCACCCCCTGGTGTTTGGTTACATTACGATCATGAAATCCTGTTGTTGGGGGACAAGAAATGGGCGAAACTGAAACATCATAAGAAATGTTAAATTTACTTTTCCCAAAGATGGTTTTTGTGTTTTTTAGGTAGTGGTGGTGCATATCAAAGTGTTTATTTTCCCAATAAGTTTGTTTTTGTTTAGTTATTTGATGCTATAAACAGGGATGCACCATGTTTGACAGCTAGCACTAACCTGACGTTGGAGCAATCACTAGAGGAGTGTACTTGTATGTGTGTTGTTGTTTTTGTTGTGATGGAGACGTTAAGTGAATGTTTTGAATCAATGATATCTAATTGAACATTATCCTGTGGAACCCATAATAACTGGAGTATTCCCTAATCTCTGCAGCAGATCTTCTTTAGCTCTTAGAAAAGCATGAGAACTGAGTATAAATTTCTCTTCTCATATATAATTCCAACATTTTGAATTGTCGACATACCATTAAGGTTTTGTCATGTAGCTGAACACTTGTGTTGTAGCGTAGAGCTCAGAGTGATTGTAGCCATTGTACTGTATTAAAAAGAAACCACCGTTACGATGTTGCCAGATGGCAAAGAAAAAACCCTCTAACAACTTAATGACTTTAATTAGAGGGATTAAGCAGGGAGCAGCTTTTTTAAACCTTCATGAGTCACTCTAACAAAACACAGAGAGAAAGCCAAGTTATTCTGTAGTTAAAGAAA
Source organism: Naso thynnoides (assembly GCA_029783665.1). Taxonomy (NCBI): domain Eukaryota; kingdom Metazoa; phylum Chordata; class Actinopteri; order Acanthuriformes; family Acanthuridae; genus Naso; species Naso thynnoides. The sequence continues at coordinate 17,577,865 of JAQLOL010000005.1, read as the reverse complement.
CTCAATTGAGCATGCAGCATCATGAGAAAAGTAACTTTCTCTCTTTGCCTCTTTCTCCTTCGCTTCAGGACTCGGGGAAATCCATGTCCACCCTCTTCTCCTCGCTCTGCTCGTCTTCCTGTTCTTGTTGCTCATCTTGTGATCCTGTGGTCCTGTGCTCTGACCCTGACTGCAGCTCCAGCAGGACCCTCTCCTCCAGAGCCTCCAGCTCCACGCCTCACCCTGCATCCTGTCTTTCACTTGGTAGGGAAACACTGACAAAGCTATATGACACATATAACTAGTGTGAAAAGTCTGAAATACAGTCTAAATCACGTAGGCAGATTAGTGATTTTGAGTACACACTGTAGGGCCGGCAATGTGGCCTAAAAATAAAATCCCAGATTTTTTGATACCATGTTCATAAAATCAAAAAGTAAAATATGTTATTTTTTATTTTAAACAAACGTGAATCTCCTTATCGGGAATAAAGTGCAAACTTAATTTTAACCAAGGTAAACCTTTTTTTTAAATAAACGTTTGATCAAACAAAGATGAATCCCCCAAAAAGTGCCAGACTAACTTTCACCAAACTTCACTCATAAAAATAAGAGCCCAGAGCTGAGAGAGAGTCGTAGGCTACCGTATTTACCCTAGTTACAGGGAAGACTGTTTTTCTCAATTTTCACTTTTTAACATTGTCCAAACAAATTAATTTGAATTTCGATTTAAAATCAATTTATTTATAAGACCTAACTTAAAGCCATTTTTTCTTTGGGAAGAAAATTTTTATTATTATTTCATCCATTGTGTCATTTCTTTGCTTCATATTTCACAGTATAAATAGTTTGAAGTGCAACATAAGCTGGCCATTAGCCCCGACCGATGGGGGATTTTTGGGGTTGATGCTGGTACCGATATCGGGGAGCAAGAAAATCCAATAACCAAAATACTGGCAAATATTTATATATAATATCAACTGAATGTGGTTATCCAAAACTTGTGACAAAGATACGTCAACGAAGGTAGGATATCATACGTTAAACCAAACTTTTCAGTGCACAAATACTGGACTGCCCTCTGCTGGACAAACTTTGTGACAACACCATTGCAATCACTAGCCCAAGCATTTGTTTTGGCCCCAAAAAACAGTTTTATTATCACTGCATCACAGAGAACATTTGCCGATTAAAAATATCTGCGAGAGGCTGATATTGGCCGATAATATCAGCAAACTGTTTTATCAGTTGAGCTCTACTGGCCATGTTGAATCATTTGCCAGGAACACACCAGAGGTGCCACACAGATGTAGTTGGAGGGATTTACTAGCCCAGGGAGCAAATGTGATAAATTTTCGAGAGCGCTGAATGCTGATGACAGTGGGGGGGAATAGAACAGTCGTGTGTTTTTATCTTATTTTAGAAGAAGATGCATCCAGTGGTACCTAGCATGCCAGATACCCCACAAGGTCTGTTGTGTTAAAAACAAATCGGACAAGAACTGATGTTGCAGAAGCAGAGAAAGAGTAACAGAGGAGACGCAAAGGAGCAGATTGGAAACTGATGAAGACTTCACTCAACAACCACTCTGTCGATTTCCTGCCAGCTTGAATGATCTTTCTCTCCTTTTGTCAATAGCAGAAGAGGACAGTCTTCGAGCAGACGTCACTTTAAATAACAGCCTGACACACGGAAACAAAAGCTCTTATCATAGCTGGTCGTCACTGAAATAGAATGAGATTACATGAACAGACAAAGCAAGCGGGAGATGGAGAAAATGGATGAATGACACTGAGAATAAAGACTAATGATGTAGTTGTATAAATAGTTAACTATTGTAGGTCTGTGCAGTATTAAGAAAGAGAGCACTGACACTAGAACACAATTGTTCTACTGCATATTGACATGAAGAGTGGATCCCATCTGTGTGTCGATTCCTGTGTGTCGCTCCTTTTTTAACTCGGCCTCTGTCCAACTTCTGTGTATCCTGACAGTTTATCCTCACGTGATGTGTTTGCATCGAGAAACTCTCAGCGTGAGGCAGCAGATGTGGGTGCTCTGACTGCTGGTGTGTGCTGACCTTAACAGCATGCCTGCATTTGTGTGTGTGTGTGTGTGTGTGTGTGTGTGACGTGCTAAGTAACCGATAAAAAAAAACTGTTCATTGCTGCATTGACCACATGCTTAAAAACTGTGTCCTCCTCCTCCTCCAGACGCCTCTCTGTCCCACCGCTTAAAGAAGGACCCGGCCAGAGAAGAATGGTCCCAGAGGCCTTTGTTTATCAACGTGACACCATCCTGTCCTGCGCACTACGACAGGCACAGCTCCACGCCGCTGCACAACAGTAAGATCCCGCCCTTTAACAGTATTGATTGCATACCCTGCTCTGTCGCCTGCCTCTCTCTTCTCATACATTCTGTTAAGCCGGGGCTGTTTTTGCTCCGAATGTACACAGCGTAGGCCATTTTGTGTGCCATGTAGCACCTCACTGAGCCAGCATGTGGAGGTGCTGCTTCTAAGCAAAGACTGTAGCCTGCTGTGTTAATGTCCGACTCCACCGACAGCAGAGGTGCTTTTTAAAAGACTGCACCTGCATTCTTGCTGTTGTTGAGCCTCACCGGCTTTTGATGCCATTGTCTTTGCTGTGCAGAAGCTCACATAAGGTCTGTTTTTGAAGTCAGTGCTATTTTAATGTTAATGCAAAGTCAAATTACACCCTGCTTTTCATATAACAATTTATTAGAATTACTTAGCTGCATTAGCGCTGGTGCTGTTGTCCCAATGTATAAAGGTTTTTAGCAAAATTATGATTTTTCTTTTCCATTTAAAGGTCTTATTGAGATAAAATTTGTTAAAAAATGTAAATTTATATATAATTATGATAACATAGCTTTTAAATGTTAATAGATTTACAGTAAAAGACTTTGTAGTTGTACAGTAAGAGACAATTCATCTTGTTTAGACAATTCTCCCATCTGGTTTAATGCGGTGAAAGGAACCATTACTCTTGGGAATAAAAAAGGCCTCCTGCTTCAGATTTAACTGCTGTGTCTGCCTGTAATCTTCATGTTACCGTCAGGAGTGTGAGGAAAAGATGCAGCGAAAGACTACGTGGTGGAGGAGACGGTTTGGAAACAGATGAAGACGTCATTCGCCGGCCGCTCTGTGAATTTCCTGTTTGCTTGAATGATTTTTTTTCTCCTTCCGTCATAAGCAGAAGGAGACGGTCTAACAAGCAGACGTAACCTGAATTAATAGCTTGACACATAGCAGCAAAGCCTCTAATCGGAGCCGGTCGTAGCTGAAATAGAATGAGATTACGTAAACCGTCAAAGCAAGCAGGAAATGGAAATATTTGCACATGACATGGGGAATAATGACAAATGACGGAAGGTAATAGTTAACTACGGTAGTTGGTAAAATGTAAGAACAGAGATTATTTAATACTGCATTGTAGAAATTAAAGTCAAAGATTTTTTCTAAGCCCAGTTCAGACCAAATGACTCTCAACACAACGAGACGTTTTTTTTTTAATGTTGCAGCAGTGCGAACTGAACGTTGCACCGCGGCTGATGACGATGCAAAGAGTCTCCAAAGATTGAACATGTCGCATCGCCAGGTCCAGTTTTAGAGCACAGTGCATGTAATCAATGAGTTCTGCTGCATGGTTTGTAATTTCACTGCTGCTGCTCTGCTCCGCTCGCATCCACAGCTCAAATGCACCTCTCGCTCTCTCTCACTCTCTCCTTTCTCTCTCTCTCTGTCTCTCTCTCTCACATTAATTCAGCCACTTGCCAGCTTTGGGATGCACACACACACTTTGTTTTTGCCGTTTCATAATGAGGCCCTACACCTGTAAGTAACTCACTGTCACTGCGCTCATTTATAGCTCGGGGCCCCAAAATTTCCGGCTCAGAACGTAAATTGTGTTGGCTGTTTCTGTTGTG
>JAQLOL010000005.1:17561762-17573839 GCA_029783665.1 Naso thynnoides | reverse complement strand
TGATGAAAAGAGATTGCATGTGCAAGTGTGACGCTGTCCTATAAAAAAAAAAAAAAAAAGAAGAGTGGGGATTGAGTGATAGACAGGCGGACAGACAGACAGACAGATCATGTCACTGAGTTTGGTTTCTAAGCCCAGTTTTGTGGCTGTTCATCTGCTGTGAGTGGACAAGAAAGTGAAGAGACAGAGGCAGCGAGGAGGAGGAGATGTTTTGCTCGAAACAGTTGAGTTTTGTTCGGTTTTAACTACAAGCCCCCGTGTTGTCTAGTGTGCTTCGCCAGTAACTGTAGATTTTTGACGCGTTCTGCGCCTTTCTTATGTGTTCTTCCAACGTTCTCATTTAGGAATGAAGCACTGATCACGCTACAAAAAAGCCGGCGGTGGAAACAAAAACATACAGACAGTCCTTTGAGTTGAAAGACACAGTCTCATCCGATTGCATCGCTGTGACCTGACAGGTTTCAGAACGTCGCAGTCTGGCTCGTTGCACGCAGTTGCAAATTCCAAGTCGTGTTGTCATGAATCTTTGGTCTGAACTGGGCTGTAGGTTTTACTCATGATACCTTTTTAATAAAGCTGCTGATGTGATGTGAACAGGGAACAGGAAGCTGAGAGTCTGTCACCTGCCTTAATGGTAGGACTAATAATTAAAGATTAGCTTTAGCACACTTTAACCAAAGTGCCAAATTACTGAACAGCTGAAGGGCTGATCTGAACGGGAGGAAATTCCTCAATGTATTAACTCAGTTGGCATGCGTGCTTGTGTGTGTGTGCCATTATAGGTCACAAATACAAGCAGCGTGCAAGGCGTCATAAGAGCCAAGTTATGGGTCTGTCACCAATCAGGATGGCAGGCTCAGCGGGGAGTCAACACAGGAGAGCCAATCAGAAGACAAGAAAGAGAAGACACACCCACAGGCTAATAGAAGGTGTGTTTACACAAGAGTGTGTTCACCCATTATTTCAAGTTTACACTGAATCTGTGATCAAATGGCTGCAGTGACCCCTGATTCTGAAGTAAATCATGTATGTGCTGAACAAAGATGAGGAAGATGTTCTGTACCAGCTCTGTGACACAGAGGACAGCTCAGATGAAGTGCTGGAGGAGACATACAGACCAGTTACATGCAAGCCGGCCTCACAGGTAACACACACACACACACACACACATACACAGAGTACTGGACTTGTACAGTATACTTGTGAGAACCTTTATTGATTTACGGTAATGCCCAAACCAACTGTAATCCCTAACCTAAATGAACCTACAGCTAACTCTAATCTGTACCTTATCGCAGTGAATCTTCACATGTCGTATCCTGACCCATGTATCATGACACCTATCTGATCATGAAATCCTCGCCAATACCCCCCCCCCCATACCCCATAATTTACGCCTATAACCAGGCGTGATTGTTGAAAACCGAGGCTGGTTTTGAATGCCTCACATCCAGACTGCAGACATGCAAATGTGTTACATGTGAAAAAAAAAAAAAAAAACTAGTGAGTCTGCAGAAAAAAAAACTTGACTGCATAATCACTGAACACTGAATAATTGGTGTGAGCTGCCACGTTGCCATTAGCTCAACTTAGCCGTGTTTCCTTTTAGGGGTTTGTTCGCAAACGGCAGGGAGAGAGTGTGTACAACATTAACAACATCGTCATCCCCGTGTCAGCGGCTAAAGTGGAAAAGCTGCAGTACAAAGACATCCTGACCCCCAGGTATGAAACAAAGCTGCCTGTGAGGGAGACGAATAGAGTTCCTCAGGTTCTGGTTTTGCGCAGTATGTTGGTCCACGAGTTTCTGACAAACCGAACGGCCTCATAATCAACCTAACTGATTGAAACAGCACATGACATTCTGTCTCTAAATCATTATTCATAACATAAAAACTAGAAGTCAGTTTTTTGTGTGCAAGAAAAGGAATGTTACAACATGAGCTGCAAAATTGTAAAACAGGAAAAGAGTTATTGGACACAAATCAGCTTGCAAAAAGTCAAATTGCCACTTGAAGTCGGTGCAGCCAGTTTGGATTCTGCAAAATGTGTAAATGTATTCAAAGTGTTTGTAATTATTGTGGCTGTAAGTGTTTTACACTTTGTTAGAATAAGTGTTAAATAGCTATACGTTCTGTCAGCCATCACTGAAATGAGTTTGGTCAGTAATGTGGGTCTCCCAGTCTCTGCGTTCTGCAGGAAACAGAAAATACATGTCTGGAATCCTCTCTGCTGATTGGGCGAGAGTGGAAGCGGGACACCAGAAAATGTCTTTACTGCTTAACACTTAACTGAAAGTTTTGGGGCCAAAATGTAAACACCACCTACGGCACCTTAAATTACATTCTGTTAGAAGCTTGATGCTTGATTTTTGTCTATGCACTAAAATTTTGGCATGTTAGATGCTCATCTGTTACATTATAATAAAGATTAAAGTTGACACACTTCTTATATGTGACAAAAAATTGTAATAGAAAGAAACTGCGCAGCGTGTCCACCATTTTTGTCTGTGGCCTCACAAAGCGTGTCTGTCTTTGCAGTTGGCGGCTGGTCGACACGTCTCCTCTGATGAACACAGAGAAGGTGCAGGACAGTGAAGGAGGGCAGGTAGTGCCTCGTCCCTGTTTGCATGAGCCCTTTATTGGGATTTGTGAGGGAAATATCATCCTTACTTGTGTGTGTGTGTGTGTGTTTCAGGTGGAGGATCTTGCTGATGAAGCGTTCGCTCAGAGACACCTGGCCTTAGAGCAGAGAGAGAAATTGCGCTGGGGCTCCTGGGGGAAGAGAAAATGTTGCAGGCATCCTAAAAGGTGGAAACACACAAACACGCGCATACGCGCACAAAAAATAAAAGACACACACACAGGCTCACAAATGCAGCTGTTTCATCTAAACAGTTTTAAAACAGGTGGCAGCAAAATTCAAGTTGAGCTACGTGCATCCGGTGGGATGTTTCCAACATGATAAAGGTCCGGCAGGGTTTGACATATTTCATGCTTTTTACAAACGAGAATCTGAAAACAAAGAGATTAATTCAACAACTGGATTAACTCATGAACTCACTGTCTGTGTTGGCCGTGTGCGCAGCGCAGCTATTGCTGACTCGTGTGCTGTAAATGTACCCCGTGTGAAAGCGGAGTGTTGAATCATTTCTCATGGGGTATGTTTGTTTTCTCTCTCCAAATCTGGCAGCAGGTTGTCGGGCGGCAGGGGCAGGATGTGCACATCAGGAGAGGAGAGCTCTGTGGAGCTGAGCTGTGCTCAGCTGGATACTGATGAACAGCAAAGCCCAGAGGAGCGGCTGGTAAGATCAAAAGCACCACAGCTGAAACTCAAAGTCCCTCAGACGCCCACTGAATATCTGAGCGGGATGATCCAGGTGTCATACCAGGAAACTCGGCTGTTATATTTTACGTGTGTCTCAAATATAGTGCTCGCATGTATGTCGTGTCTGGTATGATCATTTTAAGCACTTTATTTAAAAAAGAGCAACAAATAAAGGTAACACTTTACACACATTCAACTGACTGCCAGTTGACTATAAAGTGCATTTCAACTGGTCTACAGATTTGAGAAGGGTCCAGCCGAAGAATCAGACAACATATTACCACAAACCAAACCAAACACTAAACACTTCACTTATTACCAATTAAATAAGGGACCACCCTCTGATGGACAAATTATGTCATTACACTATTTTAAATCACTAGTCCAAGCATTTTTTTCAGCCTTAAAGTACAATTTTAATATCAGCATTTATCAGAGAACAAATATGCTGATACCCATATATATATACCAATATATCTGCAATAGGCTCATATCAACCGATAATATCAGTAAACCGACGTATCAGTTGGCCCTAGTTGACATCACACTGTTGATTCTCAGCTGACATTGGTCAATAGTCAACTTAGGAGATGTTGACACAATGCACAGATAGTTGAATGTCAGTTAATAACCTGTTGTAACAAAACATATTGACAGTCAACAAGCATTTTCGTTGAATATGAATAACTGAATATCTACTAATAACTTGTAGAGTGTCAGCAGACGGACTATTAAAATAAAGTGTTACCCAAATGTAAAGTAACATCAGTGAGAAACTTCTTAAAAGGCTGTGTGTCCAGCAATTTAACACAATTTGAGTTTTAACACTGATGTCAGCTGGAGGCTCGTGAAACAGAAAACTTTGTCCCACTGGACTGCCATCACACAGACAAAGAAAAATCAACATAAAGAAATTCAGTTCTTTGCGGACAGGCAGACAGACAAAATGATGAAAAATGGCCAGAAAGGGGAAAATGAGTCGACTAAAAAGTGAAATGTGCTTTTAAATCACTGTCGAGAGGAAACTGAGAATTATGTTGCCTATAAATGGTCACTTCTCAGCCCTGCTAGGATATTTTCTGTAACATTCCATTCAAAGATAAGGCTGCTATTTGTGTTTCAGAAGAGCGAGGATGAGTATAGAGTGGCAAAAATGGGTTGCCGACGAATCAGTACCCTTTCCCCCGTCCTATTGTGTGAGTTATAGAGCCTAGACGGATCCTCGAGAGCCTCTGCAGACACTTGTCTCCACTCGGCTCTAGTTGCATGATTGCTCTGTGCCACTTTGCTTTGATTGGAGAAGGAATGAGTTGCCACTGAAGCAGACTGTCCTAATCAACCTTCTGTACGTCGCAAATATCCCCTGCTTCGCTCTTTTGCACTTGTTATGCACTTCAGCATTCATACAAACCCTGATTGAAGCACAATCTGTAATATTTTTTTAAAATTTATTTATTTTTTAAACGGGCATTAGAGTCACGCACACTTATGATACAGCCTTCAGAGTCTAAACTCAGTAAGAGGACTGATAGGTGAAGAACAGTTAATTGGATTTTAGAAGACATTGTATATTTTAAATAGTGGTGCACCTTACAAGGTTATTAAATTTTAAGGAAATGCAAGACTCATTACATAATTGATTTATTGATAAATGTGGTGTGCTGTCATCTGTCTTCCCATAGAAAGTCGTGTGTACTTTGGTGATGTGAACTGAACTAGGCTTGTACCGGTTATCAGCGATTATTGGATGGATGGATAACAATTGTTTTTTCCAAAGACAATAAGATCGCCTGCTCAGGCACCTTTAACTGTCATAAGATGTAATGAAAAATAATCTCCATAATTTGCACCCTAGCCCGTGCGTTTAGAGATGTTCTGCACTGTGCAGAGCAGCTAGCAAGTAGTTTGAGGTGTGTGCTCCATATGAATAGGCCTATAATGTTGTTAATATGATTTTAGTTGTGATTTTAAATACAACACAAGATAGTGTTAAACATAACATGCTGTGATGTCACGCTGGGTTGAAGTGCCCCTCGCGCAGAAAAGACACAGACACACTCCAACACACAAATGTTTGTCTTCATGAGTGACCTCACCCAGAACCGAAAGTAGGTAATGTGGGACTATTTGCTTAAATCAAGCCTGTCTCGCATAGCATACAGTGCAGTTCTGCAGCAGAGAATGAGAGACAGGTGAGCTGGGTGTGCTAGACTGACTCTTTTTTTCTTTTCTTTTTTTTTAAAGATATATTTTTGGGGCTTTTTGTGCCTTTATTTCTCAGACAGGACAGCTGAAGAGTAGACAGGGAACAGAGAGAGGGAATGTCATGCCGCAAAGGGCCACAGGTGGAATCGAACCTGTGGCTGCTGCGACGAGGACAAAGCCTCTGCTCTACCAACTGAGCCGCCGGGCGCCCTTTAGACTGACTTTTTACAAGAGGGAGAGCGCAATGCGCTACGCTGTCAATTTATACATTTGTCTCAACAGAAGCGGTCTGTGCCTTCAAGGCATTGAAGACACAAAAATCAGGCAGGAATTATTTTCAGCTTTATGTCCGTTAGTGTTTTTGTAAGTTGGCCCAGCCAAAAAATAAACCCTGACGCCGCGCCTGCTGCACGCCGCCGCGTTTCATCACGGGTGCGGCAGTAAAATCCTCTTTCTTCACCTGCACAAAACACTGATTTAAAGTTCTCCCTGCCGTGCAGTGATGTCACTCCTCCTATCCCCTCGCAGATTCGACGATCTTTGTTAAGCATGACTGGACGATCTAAAAGTAGAGCCGATTGTCCAACCCTGAACTGAACTTTTTTTGCAAACATTATTGCATCTTACACATATTGACTTTTTTAAAAAGGAAAAGAGGAGTAAACACTTTTTACAGACCGACAGGTCACTTGTTGATTGGACAGTTTTGATGATTGACATCGGCCATTTTCAAGCCATCATAAAGATTATTGAAGTCTTATTGTTATTATTTGACTCCATGTTGGAGGTTGATGCAGCAAAATGGAAAACAGGCGTCTTTAGACAAGTTTGTTGTCACACACTGACAAAATGTATGTTAGTGGGATCCAAGCACGGCAGTTTTTACATTTTATGATCTATTAATCAAATGAATTCCCCTCCCTGACATACATAGCCCACTTGTTGCCATGGCAGCCAAATGATTTGCATAAATATATGCATGGCTTATAGAGATCAATTTTGAGATCACCTCCGGAATGTACTTCACAATCAGTGGATGGATTTATTAGCACTTAAGCTTTCGAAACGGTGCTCAAATCACTGATCTGCTCTCATGAAATGCTGTGGTTAGTTTGTTTGCTTTCACAACACAAACTGTGCAGAGTCTGCTTGGAGTGGACTGAGACCGAAAAGGTGGGTTTCAGTCCGATGATTTGGTCTAAAAGCACCTTTAAACATGCGGTTTTGGTCAAAAGTGCTGTACAGATAAAGCTTATTAAATATATCATCTGATAGAAGTGTGCAACTTGTAAATTCCCTCGGTTACGTCATATCTCCTCTGTCCAGCAGCCTCAGGCGCCCTGGGAGCGACGAGTGTTTCCTTTGGATGAGGAAGACGAGGCCTCCCTGCTCTCTGATAACCATGAAAAAGTCCCATCAGAGGGGTCAGACTGCTGCAGCTCCACTTTAAAGAACTACAACTCCCATCTCTCCCCAGCTCGGTCCCCTTGTGCTACACTGTCGCCTGGTGGACAAAGCTGCAGTACTGCACCCAATGGCAGCTGAGAGAGCAGTGCCTTATTTTTTAATATGTAAGTCGGGAAATAAAGTGAACTCTATTTAGAAGTGCGTTCATATGTAGTGCTTAGAAATGCACACTGTGTTAAAAAAATACCATTGAAATTAATTCCATCATATTTTTTTTTCTAAATCGCTCAGTTTCTTCTTTTAAAAATAGTTAAATAAGTCAGTCGTTTATGTTTATGAACAAGACAGTTATTTGGTTGTGTGCTCTACAGTGAGTTGGTTATTAAATAAGATTTTCATTCATTCATTTAGTCGTTTATTGAATTATCTGTCATTAATCTGTCTGGCCAATAAGTAATTTCTAGAACATTTTTATTAATGTGTTAGTTGATCTCTGTTGATTTTATGTTGATTCATTAATTGATGCAGTAATCATGAACAAATTCAACATTAATTCATTCACTTACTCATTCAATCATTCCATTTATTTTAAGTCAAATAGGTGTTCAGTCCGGAGGAAAGACTGGAGATCTTAAACATTTCGAGCCCCTGAGTGTTTTTTAAAAGTTACTCAAATGGTTTTAATGGTCGATTAGGCTAAATCAATTAACAATTGTCGTTCTGTATTTATGTCTTCTCCAGAATTCCTCACGTGTGGGACCACGAGGAGAAAACATGCCCCAGGAACTGTTACTGGGAAACTTAATGCATTCCGTGACTGCGGTGACCTGATGTCACGCGTAATGCTTTAAAGTGTTTATATAGTGAGTCTTATAACGTTTCACAATAGTTTGAACTGACTACTGTTGCTTCTTCTACACTTTCAGGTTTTATTTAGGTACTGTATGTAAAGAAATATGTGCAGCACGACTCCATCGTAGCCGCAGCTTTGTGTGCTGGTTTTAGATGTCACATGCTATTTATTTCCACAGTTGTTTTGAAAGGTCTGTATCTGTATAAAAAGACTTTAGTACACACACGTGTATATATATAATTTATCACTTTGATCTGATTTACTCGTGCTTTTGATTATTTGTTCGTGTATGTTCATGTCTTTTTGGTATGTTTTTTATGAAGAAAGAAAACTTGTTAGTAAACATTAGAAAACATAATTTGGTGGTGGTTGTCGTACTTTGCCTGATGGAACGTTTTCTCAAGACTTGTGACAATGAATTCAAATGCAAAGAGGCACAAGGCACATGGCGGAGCAAACATTCAAAGCTGATATCCCGTCCCCTACTGTTGCACTGAGGCCACTGCAACTCACAGCACAGGGATTCTCTCTCATTTCAAACTAAACAGAGGAATCTCTGCTACGTCTCGCGGCAGGTTGAGTGCGGAGAAAGTTGGTAATTTTATCTTAAAGCAGGAATGCAAGAATGAAAAAGGGGAAATATTGGAATGCGTTGCGCTTGTAAGAACGTAGGTCAATACGCAGAAAATCTAAAACTAAAATAGCTCCTAATAATTTTACTTTCTGTTCCTTCAGAAACGAAGAGCGTATGAAAATGCACACTTGATGTAAGGGTGGCACAATAATTTGAATTTAATCACAAATCGCAACACGAACCACTGCAGTATTCAAGCACTGTGGTGATGCAGAGTTGTCCTGGACTGCATCATGTTCCACATACCTGCGGAAACATCTTTGTTTGGTTTAGGTCCCTGCAAACCGCTCCAAAGTGATTTTAATGTGTGTTAAACAGCGACGGAACGGAGCGCACAAACGATGAAAACCTGTTCAGCTGCATGTTTAAAGCAACTTACAAAGACGGCAACAACATTTGCATCAATTATCATCGATATGTCGGGGTTAACTCAAGCAGCCTATTCTACATAACGTTTATATTTTCTGCATTCTGTATCCTGTTCATGTGTTTCCTTGTTTTTGGTGCGTCTTAATCGAGTGGCATGTTATGGATAATACCTTGTATTTTTGAAATTTTCATCTCGTTTTCTCAGTGACTGCTCATATTTACACTCATTGTTTACAAAGCTGACGAAGGCTATTGGCTGATACGCATTTGTTGCCGGTGCTGCTGCATCTGCTCGCTCAGCTTAAATATGAAAATATGTTTTTCAATGAAAATGAGAATTATGATTTAAAAAAATCATTCCCTTTGATATCAAAAACCAAATCACAATATCATTCCCAATAACTGCAATTAGATATTTTTTTCAAAATGGTGCAACCCTACATTAAGTGGTCATCAGTCAGAAGTTCTATGGCTTTTATTTCGGTCGTGTGAAAAAATCTGCAAATTCAACCGCGTGTGCTTAACTTCTCGGTAAAGGCGGCTGACACTGGAAGGACAAACTAATACGAGGTCATTTCAGTCGTTTGAATGATTAACATTCATGGAGGTCACGGCTTTTAGAGTCTTAATCCCACTGAAACAGTTCACAGCTAGCAGGAAGTCTGATGGGCAGGTGGTCAAGGTCATCCCTGTCATTCACGTGTATGTATGTGCGTCAGCTGCTTTATGCCAGATATGAGAGACACGGTGTCCAGAATTAGAAACTCTATCACATGAAATTAATTTACAGATGGCAATTATCTGATTCCAGGTTGGCAGAGGTGAATAGGATTTTGCTGTTTGATGAGTTTTCCATTTCCTCTGCTTCAGATGTCTGCTGAGGCAAATCTTTGTTTTGATTCTTTTTTTTTTTTAAACAAGATCCCCTCTCTGGCGATATTACATGTATCTCCTGGGTTACTTGAAAGCAGATTTTTTTTAATAAAAATATGTGTATATGAAAGTAAAATGCACAATATCACAGGACTGCCAACATATTTATGAACACAAGGATTCTTCCACCTCTTTCATTAGGACTGATACAAAAAGCTGTGTGCTATTTTTCCACTTACACTTTAAGCTAGTTGCTTTTTTTTGGTCAGGTGCTTTTACCAAGAGACCTCTTTGTCTTTAATTTTAAAAATGAAGCAAGGCTAACGGTCACAGCTCCTGCAGGATGTGTGACTCTGCACAGAAATATCTGTCATCCTGGTAAACGACATTCAAGCTGTGCCTCTGGTGGCCACATGGGGGCCATGTTGCTCTGTAGAGGCCAGCGTCAGTCGCTGAAGAAGAATCCCTCCAGCAACTTTTATTCAATAATTCAGGAAAGAAGTCTTCCTTCGAAACAGACCAAGAATACACAGTGTAGGTGTTACAGACACAGTGCAGTATTTTGTTGAATTGTATTTTTATGTGGTTGTAACTGCAGCAGTTGCGCTCTGGAGGGCGCTCAAACATGTTCAAGAACATCCTGAACATCCATACATGAGATGTAATATAAAGTAATGCAACATAATAACTGATATATTGCTCTGTAAACACTGAATAATAATTGAACTGTGAAGTGCTGGGATTTTGACATGTGAATGTGTGATTTTGCACGTCTTTGTTCATAACCTGCACGTAACAATATAAAGAATGAAGAAAATCTTGTTTTTTTCAGCACTGAAATGAAAACTGTTGGCTGAGGAAGGTCTTCTGGTAAGACAGGCTGCTGCTGCTTTTAAAAACAAACAAAACAAACAAACAAAAACTCTGAGAGCCTTTGAATACAAGTTATACAGCAGCCTAGCATTAGCTTCCCAGAGGTAGCAAAAGAAAATCTAATAGACATAAACTAAAACTTTTACAACTGGTTATTTAGATGAAAACATGTTTTGGGGGTTTGCACCTGTGTTTTTGCAGAGGCCGGGAGGGGCACCATTCACTGCAAAGATAGTCGACAACTCAACTGGTACATTTAAATCCTGGTTACTTTTTGCAGCAACTTAAATGATTTTATCTAAAAGAAAGGGTGGAGCTGGGTGGAGCTTTTAATGCTTGCAACAGGTCAGATTATGACATTATTAATAGAGACAAAAGTTAAATGCCTGTGAAGAAAGTGGTATCAGATTTATCCACAGCAGTTCACTGTTGATAACCACAAAGAAGCAGTGACAACATTCTGATCATTTTGATTCAGTGATTAGGTGGAGAATGAGGCTAAAGATCAGGTTTGAGATAACATCAGCTCTGCTGTAAGCATAAATGGTACATCTCTGTTCTTAAACCCTCGTTTGGGTAAGAAGGAACCACCAAACCCAGACGTGTGTGAAAAATTTTTTTTTAATTAAATTCTCTCAAAATTTAAATAAATCTAAAACAAACTTTTGTAGTTCTTCCTCTAAATTCAGCCTAATCCCTCAAAAACAGGTTGAGCGCAACACCGCACGTTGCACAGCGCACTGTGACATTTCCATGGTTTCGACTATTACCGTCATTACGGTAAAAGCAGGCTGCGCAGCCTGTGAGTCCGGCGGACCGGGAGTTGCACTGAGAGACGCTGCGCCGAACAGGTAAAGAAAAACCTTCTTTATTCCCGTAACGGTGTGAAAATACATGTAACGAATGTGTTTGTACGGCGATGAGGCAACCGCAGCTCGCTGCTACCGGCGGTCAGAGGGAGAATTTTGCACGGCGGTGAATTAGCGTTTCAACAAGCACTGGAGCAGAAATGATGAGGTGCCCCTGTCTGTGTGGATGGAGAAAGGACGCATTGTTCGCCGTACAGGAGAACTGGGTCTGGGTTCTCATCCGTCCGTGCCGTCTCATCTCGGTGTCCGGCCAGGTTTCAAAGAGCGGCGTTGCGGAATTAACGTTAGTCTGATGAGAAATCACAGCTGAGCAACAGATCAGGCAGCCGAGTCTCTCAGATAGGTGAGCCGTAGCCTTACTAATTGCCCGAGCCGCTGGTCCAATTAGGCAGTCAAATGCTTGTTTTTTGCCGGCTTGAAAGGATAATGTCTGCATTGTGCCACATAAAAGGCTCGACCTATTGCGGTCACTGCGGGAACTTGCCTTGCTGCGGTGGCAACGCACGGTCACTAGGCTATGGCAAGCTCCAACATGAGGTCACTGTGAAAAAAAATAAAAATACTGGGAATAAAATCCCGTGGAGGCGTAATGGTGGTTAGAATCCGAGCTACACTGACTAATGAGAGAAAAAGAGAGAAGGGTGCAAAATACAGGTGCTGAGTCATTTTG
>JAQLOL010000005.1:17550646-17560769 GCA_029783665.1 Naso thynnoides | reverse complement strand
TTGACTGACATTACATACCTAAAGTCAGTTCTTCTCTGCTGCTCTGAAACGGTTCACAGAAAGTTGTGCTGCACTGCGCTGTGTCTATTTTTAAGATGAGTGAAAAAGAACGGAGAGAGTCGACGGAGCTGGCAAAATGTCCACATTTGGCAAGTTTCTTTCACCAGACAGTCCCACCCACCAGTAAAAAGGAAGGCAAGGAATTAGATTTCCCTCGATTTTTGTTTGTAAATTGATGTTCCACTACTGTTTTATTTAAATCTGTTTACTAAATTATGATTACACTTTAAACTTTAAAGAAATTATTCATCTATGCACTGCATTATACACAAGTTTGGGTATTGGAATTGGTATCAGGAAGTTGAAGGAAGGAAGAAAATTGACAAACTAAAGAACAAAATAACAAAAAGACAAGAAGTACAGTCTCAATACAGAAAAATTTCTCTGAGTTGTCACAAAAAGGCAACTAGGAGCAGTGACTGAGCAGAAAAAGGAGAAATGGAGGTGGAATTAAGACAGAAGAGCTTAGAAAAAGGAAAAAAAAAGTCTGAAAATGTGTATTTACTTTAAAAGAAAACAATTCAGTTGATTATTTTACTGCTAACAAGCAAAGAGAGACTAGTGCTAGAGATTAAATGAACCTCATTTGTGCCATTTAAAATCCTGGTTGCCCTAATTTTAGACCCCCAGGGAGACGGGCCGACTCCCACAGACACAAAGCTACAAAAAATCACGACAGACAGACAGACAGTAAATTGCAACTGTTTTTTTGATCTCCACCTCCAATAGTAAGTATTATATAAACGTTTCAGTGGACCTACTGTAGGATGGAAACATCTGAGACTGAAGACATTTCACATTACCTGCTTTAGAAATCTGCATGTAAATTTTGGGCTGGATTGGAAGACAGTTTCAACACAAAGGCATAAAAAAGAGAAAAAGACAGTGAACATCCATGTTGTTGCAGTATCAGATATAATTGTCCATTGAACTGAAGATCTAGTGGATATAGACCCTGGATAAGAAGATCTGAGAAGATTATTTGGATAATCAGGTTGAACTGAGGGTACTACGTTGGCTCTTCACCTGTTAATTTCCTTAA
The DNA here is from genome assembly GCA_029783665.1 of Naso thynnoides. Lineage (NCBI taxonomy): Eukaryota > Metazoa > Chordata > Actinopteri > Acanthuriformes > Acanthuridae > Naso > Naso thynnoides. The sequence goes on along the minus strand of JAQLOL010000005.1, from coordinate 17,559,667 downwards.
TGGTTTCCATTGTACTCTAATGTTATGTCTAATCTCTTTAGACTTTATCTCACATTTACAGAATGTGTAGAATTGGTAGGATTTAACTGGTAACGACCCAGACTGTAATAAGAAGTTCCTTTAAGACCAGTTAAATATTACTGCTCCAGCATGTAAAGGAAACATTCACTGAATTGACTGTTTTCCGTGCGTTGAACACAGTTGACTGTGCCAGCATTGGGAGCGCAGCTGCAGGCCGGTTCACACTCATGTGGTGCCACTTACTGTTGGTCAGATTTACATAAACCAATTTTGTCAGTGAGACAGCCTAATCCTGATGCCTACAAAGATACTTAGTCAGCTGGGTACACACACACACACGCGCACACACACACTCAGTCCTCATTTGTCACATTCAACAACTGACGCAGTAGTGTGTGTGTGTGTGTGTGTTTGTTTGTGTGAGACAGAGAATGTGGGAAGGCTCTTTGTACAAAGAACACACACACTACACCGGCATGTCTGCCAGTTAGCTGCCAATCTCGCGGCCTCTCTCTCCGCCTAAGTGAAGTTCTTAAGGTGTTTTGGGAGATTAGCTGTTGGTCAACCTGCTTTGATTATAAAGTGGTGAGAAGACGATCCTACGCTCTTTGCCACTGCTCAGCCAGGACTAGTATATTTATTTTCGTTATTGATTGTCGTCTTGAGCCGTTGTTTTAGTCTCCAAAAATGTCTAAATGAAATACACCACATTCAGTTTTCTGAAATCTTTGAATTTCTGTTCTTTTTTTTTTGCTCCTAGAAACAACAATCCTAAACTCAAAGATATTCAGTTTACTGTCGCATAAGACAAGGAATAAAAGAAGCAGATCCTAATTCGTTACATTGGAATTAGGCAATGTTTGACTTTTCTTCTTGAAAAATTAATTTAGATTAGAAATTTTGTTACTATTTGAAATTTTTAAAACCAGTCTCTCATGGAGGAAACCTGCTTGGAGTCGGGGAGGGATTCAGAATTGAGATGCCATACTTTTGAACAGAAAACACTAAAAATGCCATCTGCATCATCAGTTTTCTTGCAAAGGTGTTGTTGGCTTTCCCAAGTCTTTCTTTCCAGGTGCCATTTTCTTTAATAAAATGTTGGGGAAAAATCAAAGCCAAAATAAAACTAGTCACTCACGCAGAACTGTCAGTTTTGCTGTGGCACATAGCTCATACAGTCAGGTTTATTTTGATATTGGGTGAGAAAGGGGGAAGTAGCAAATGTCTAGTACAAAAATAAAGGCTCAACCCACCAATACATGGTAAAAAAAACAAGCTTTTTATTGATGTGATGACAGCGCTGAATTGCCATCCTGCTCTCTTATCTTTGCTCTTGAAGTTGACCTCTGGTCTTCTTGAGGGTGCATAGAAAAAGAAATAGCACCTGGAATTCAGGGTACATAAACTGCTAGCATGTCATTGATAAAGTCCTTGGCATTGTACATTAGATGGATGCTTTTATTTAGCTTTACAGTGAAGGACAGCGGGCCAAGGATACCTACATGAGCTGTGTAATAGTAAACAGGTATTGACAGCTCTTTTTTTCTGGTCAGGGTTTGTTACTGTGGGCAAACGTTGGCAGGGTCAGTGTCTGCCTCCAGGGTTTTACAGCAGATGGAAAAATAAAATACCACCATCACCAGAACACCACAGCAGGCTGCCGCAGTGAAATCCATACTTTGTTGTTTTCCACCAAATGTAGTCACTTTTTGATAATTTGGATGGTTCATAAAAGATTAAATGTCAGAAAAGACAAGACCATTGAATCTGTTTTAGTTAGTGGTGGTAGTGCAGGCGTGGTCAATGGCCCACCTTCCTGATAGGTCGCCAGCCTCAGCTTGTCAAATACTTACGTTTTATCATGTCCATTGACGCTGCATCTTTAACAGGCTTTCAACAAAGTCCAATTTGAATGCAACCATGTAATAATAAGCACTCACAGCAACTGCTTCACTCTGAATTGTCGTTCAGGGTAACAGAGTTTGAGACCTCTGCGAAACCGAAAACAAAACCTAGGGTGTCAATCCAACCATCTTTTCCTAAACCTAACCAAGTACTTTTTGTGTGTAAATCTAACCAAACTGCCGCCTTTATTCAGTGTAAACCTTATGTTAGGAAAGGCTCTGTGGGAGATAGACTCCGCGTGTCGGACTCTAAAGATACCTTGAGTGTTGGTGCCAGCAGGCATGACAAAACGGTTAGGGCTCATATTTTACGAGATTGGCAGTTGTAGGGGTTGCCATACTTAAGTTCGGCAAGTTTGAGATGCACAGAACTAGGGTACTGTTTTGGTTTTTTTTTTCTTCAATCCAGGACGTCCGTTGAATATATTTCCTGGAGTTATATTGTGTTTTATGTAGATTAGTGTTTATGTGCTGATAGACTGCGGGATGTATCGTGAGCTGTTGTGGATTGGACAGTCCTGTCAGGAAATGTGCCGTCTCAAAGTTCAGGGTTGGTGTGGCTGACCTCACTGACCTGCAGCTAAAGGACACCGCTTTGTTCCTACCTGCTATATCTGTTCTTCAACTTTGATTTCTTTTTTCCGCTGAGGGACACTTTTGGTTCAAGCTAGCAGACCTTTAGTCCGTGGGAGGCCGAGATCAGTCAAAGCCACAAGGGTCTGTCCCAACACCCAGACTCTATCTGTCTTCCTGACAGCTCTGAGTTCAGGATAGACCACTGCTGTTTGTAGCATACTGAGCCTCCCTAAGTGTGGAACTACTGTGCACTCTCAAGCACTGTAGGTTTTAAGCAAAAAAGCTTTTAGTGCTTACTATCTTGAAGCCTTAGTCATATGTTTGCAATTATTCCAGATTTTCTGTTAAAGTTTCTGATGATCTTTAAAACGAATGCAGACTAATACATTTAGAAAAGGACTTTTTGCAGGAGTACATAAGTTTTTTTAAGCTAGGTGTACCTAAATCTCTAGTGACAGAGTGGATTTTTAGGCATGTAGGTTTTTTGTGCTTTTGACAATAACCTGTGCGCTCAGGTGGAAACTCAGGCTTAAGATCCAGCATGAATGGGACTGGATTCGTCTGCACACACATATAGAAGATGCAGCTCAATAACTTCTTTTTTATGCAAAATCCAGCCTATTTGGGGCACATTGTTCCCTTCAGGACCACAAAAACATTGCGCCTTCAGTAAAAAAAAACTCGACTGAAAAGGTAGCAGGCTGACAGAGACAACAGGCCAGCTGCCATTGCTTGAGGTGTTGGTGGAGTCTTTTTTCCAAAGCCCAAGTTGATCCTTGCAAATTTTTAGACAGGGCTTTGTTTGCATGTATTCCTGCTGCATATCCCGCAAAGAAAAGCAGCAAATTTATAAATAAAAAAAAAAAAGATGCAACTAGACTTTTGAATGGGGAATTTATTTTAGGCATCTGTCTGAAGTTTATGGGATGTAACTATTTCTATAGAGCCATATTCTCTTCACACAGCAGTACGTAACAGAGCAGATAGCTGATAGAGAAACGTGTGGGCTGAAGCTGGAGAAACATAAGGGTGAGTCACAGCTCACCTAACTATTTAGTGTTGTCTCTCTGCAAGGAAAGTATGTGTGTGTGTTGCATCTGGTTGATAATTCATTGGTGTGTTGGTGTGTGTGCATCACTGTTCATGTATGGTATCACTCAGTCTGTGTGTGGGGGTGTATGCTTGTGTGTGGGTATCATTTACAGCTCTATGTGCTGGTGTTGAGGGAAAAATCACCCTCTGTGTATTCTGTTTATCTCACTGGTGCATTTGTGATGCTTAGTGCATCTCAGGCTTTGTTTTTTTGACATAATGCTGTAATTTAGGTACTTTCAACCTGCTTTGTCCTATTGAATCACACTGAGTGGTTTCCCGCATTTTGCAAAAATGCCTTAAAACAAGCTCCACAGAGGAGTGTGTGGGCAAAGAGGTACAGCTAAATGGATTGTCAGTTAGAGAAAACTCAGGTTCATTTGTGTTTTGCTATAATAAAACACTGTTTACTTGAGTCTTTGTATGACAAATAAGCCCCTTCCTTTGCATCATGTCATATTGTGCCTCTTACTGGCAGCTGGATAACACAGTACACCAGTAAAATCACACAATTGTTGGCCTGATACAACATGGTTTATGAGGAAAGTAATAGAGAATCGGACAAACCCTCCATGGTGTCACTGAGTGTAGGACCCAACTGATGTGGGATTTTTGGGGCTGATGCTGACATCGGTATTAGGGAGCAAGAAAATTCAGATTTCCAATTGTCAGCTGCTGAATGTGGTTAGCAAATACTTTTAACAAAGGTATGAAATGCGGTCTGGATATCTTATATTTTAACAAACTATTCCAAACATTAGAGCACCGAACAGTAAACTCTTCACTTAGTAGTAGTTATATGATGGACAGTAGAGGCGCTCCGATCAATCTGCCACCGATTTAAATCACCCGATTTTCACTCCAAATGACTCAATCAGTCGTCGCCAAATTACCCGATCTTTTATGAGCGAGCTGCGCAGTTTATGTCCAAATTAATGTGCAATTTTAACAAGGAATTGCTCTGCATTGTGGGACACTCCATGCTAACCTTACAACATGGAACCTGTGTGGAACATAAACAAGAAGCACATGTCCCGTCATGTTGTCTGTTTGGCAGTTTAATACTTTAGATACTTTGGATCCCAAAAAATGCAGTTTGCATTCTGATAAGGGACAGATGGTACAGATACTGTAGAAGCAAAGGGTAAACATTTTCTTCTTTTTTAAAAATCTGTATCAGAATCAGCTGATCCTGAAGGAAAAAATCGGGGATCGTGCCCAAAAATCCAGATCGGAGCGCCCCAAATGGGCAAACAATGCAATTACATCATTTTCAATTACTAGTCCAAGCATTTTTTCAGGCCTTAGAAAACCGTTTTAATATCGACTCATTTCAGAGAACATGTATGCCGATACTGGCCGATAATATCTGTGCTCTGATAATATCTGTGCTCTGATATATCAGTCAGGCCCTGATTGAACGCCGCATAAACAGGTACTCACCTTGCACATTACCAGAGAGCCAAAACCCTCGAGATAATCGATAGATGATCGAAAACCAGTGCTCTTCCCACCCATTCCCCATCAAACTCCCACCTCCCACCACCTTCTCGTTCACAAGGGTTTAAAAATGAAGGAAACACAAGTCACATATCATGAATATCTCTGGGCGCTCCGTACGTTTTCCTCTTTCATCTCCCCCATCAGGAATTGTTCATGCGCTGATGACAGGCCTAACGATGTGACAGGAGAGTACAGCTGTCATCTGAGAGCTCCTGTCAATCATGGTGCAATAATCTATGACAGAGCTTCACAGAAAAGACGTTCTTCAAGGAGGTTCAGGTGGTCAACTGCAGAATTACATGGAAAATGTTTTAAGCCTTTACGTATTGTCTGATATTTCATTTCTTACGTATGCTGTCAAAATCTGCCTTTACAGTGTCAAAATTTCACTACATCTGTTATATAATGTCTGGACAGTTTTTCAATCCCTCTCCGAACAAGATGAAACAGTCTAAACGTGCTGTACACCTAGACACCAAACACTAACACAAGCTTGTTTTACAGCCCTCGCTTGTATATTACTTCTTACATTACCACCTTGAAATGCTTTGATATATTCCTGCTCAGTCCTCGTCCTTCTCCTCGTAATGGTTTGTCTTGATGAAGCACAGAGGTTGATGTTGACGCCCCCTGAGGTCTGCGACACAGACCACACGCAGGAGCAGCTGAATGACAGACAGCACTGCAGAGAAATAAAAGTCCTTGTTTTTCTCTCTCACCTGAATGAGGAAAACAGGCGGAGAGCACTCAAGTGAATGTCACATTTTGACCGCCTCTCCACCCGCATTAATATGTGTTGGATAATGGCTTTGCATTCAAAAAGCAAAAACACGTCCATTTCAGGTACAAATGCACCTACGATATATTTGAAGCAGAGCCTGACTGATGTGTCAGTGGATTGATATTTATTCTAAATCTAAATCGGTGTCGACATATATGTTTCCTGAGATCAAAACTTTTTTAGTAGATCATTCAGTGCAAAAAAAATTAGTTATTTATAATTTTTATTGTCTTTTTAAATAGTTAACAATTGACTGATACTGATGTTTTTGCTGTTTTGGTTTTTTAAAATTCTTTTATTAGTGTTTATTTCTCCAATTGGTTGATTGGTTGTTTTTTTTTTTCTTTTTTTCCCTAAAGCAGCCTTTTGAGGTTTTTTTTTTTGCATAGTCATACTGGTGCAAAATCCACATATACTGTAAAAAAAGGTTCTTTTTTTCATTCCAGCTCAAAAATTCAATGTGCCGGCCACCATATCGATAATAGGTGACATTTTCTCCTCTGAAATCCTGTGTTTGTCAGGCTGTTAACAGTTAATTCACTCACAGCGGGGTTAGTCAGATACATTATTCACATGAACTACAACTGTGAGTAAATGAAATGTATATACAAACCATGTTGGTAAGAATATTGGGCTTCATGTAGATGTGATACAAGCAACATAGGGATTACATTAAGGGTGGACATTAACAGAGAAAGTGATGCATGTGTGGTAGTCTGCATTTTGATAGAGGAAAAAAAATGTAATTCTAATGCTAGAGATGCCATGAATGTAAGTTAAACCAAGCTAAATTAATTCATTATCTTTTTCAACGCAGTTAGGGTCACAAAATGGACCAAACGCTGAGTCAGCGTTTGGCCACAGCTGATGCCGGAGTTTTGTACTCATCGCCTGGCGCGCTGGCTTTCCCCGTTTTCCCACCATATTGCTGCAAGTGTCACCAGACGCTTTGTAAAGTGTGTGTGATCCGCTGCTCTGAACTTGTTGCAGTTCTGTGGGAATTCAGAGCGTTACAGCTTACAAGTCAGCCGCAAGTAAGGAACATGAATGTTTCCCTCATTGTGCTGAAGGGCTGCGTTTCATGTTGTCAGCGGCAGTTCTTCTTTTGGGAGGGAAGTCGTCCCTCTTTTTTTTTGTTATGTAATAAACACTCATGCCTACACGCATGCAGACCCACACAGAACAAATGCAGACATTCACACAAACTGTACGCAAACACACAAACATCCCATGTCAGTCAATTAGAAGGGATCACTAGAGGATGTTTCTGGCTGTTTCTGAACCTTTCTGGAAGCTGTGTGTCATCGTATGTGTTACATTAGAGATTTCTCTTCCTGACAGACCAATCCTGTCAAAAACCCTCTGCACGACTGTCACCAAATCCTACTCAGAGCAGGATTCTCACCAACCTGAATACCACAGTTTGAGTGTGTGCTCCCTCCTCTAAGGCTTGACTCCTCAGGGGGGGGGGAGGGGAAGCAGCTCCCTTCTTTTACGCTTTAATCTTTGGCCATCTGCTCCAGCCAAACTCTATTTGGATCACACTTACCTCACACACCGCACTGCACCTGATTGTAAGTTCCTGTTCGGTTCAGCGAATTAATGCAAAGTGCACAATGTGGACTTACATGTCGGTCAACACACACTGAAGACATTTAAGTGAAACTGTTTTTTGTCACACCACCAAAAAAAAGAGAAATTTTTGCTCAGCCTTGAAATGTGATGTTGCTTTGATTTGTGTTTTTCTAAATAATATGTACCCAAAAATAATAAGCTGGTAAAAACAAACAAATTACTGCAGTTTAATGATGAAAAGAAAAAATATTTTTGTGTTCAGCAAAGCAGTGCAACTCTTGTAATAACGTATTTTCCCTCAAAAACACATATTCCTCTTAACTGAACAGGAAATTGACTACTTTATTTGATCAAAAGAAATGGCCTGATAACATCCCTGGTTGTACAAAAACAACTGGTGCTGTCAAAGTTAATGCGTGATTAACGTCTTAATGCTAATTTATTTTGACGCCGATAATTCTTTTTAATGTGCGATTAACATGCACACGTTCTGGCGTTCTGGGACACTATTATAGTGTGGTCCGACTCCCAAATGTAGGGTTAGGGTTTAATATGACACTTAAGACTAACCATCAATAAGACACGGGAGACGAGACTGAAGTAGCTAGCAACAACAACAACAGACATGAGCAAACGAGCGCTGATCACAGCAGACTAAACTTAGCAGAGCACAGAGTGCTCAATCAAAATATATATCCCAGTATTTTTCATTGTTTTGGATTGCTGTCATAATAACAAACAAAAATTTGCTTAGAACAAGCATGTTTGTCCACTCTCGTGTTGACAAGAGTATTAAAAACTTGAAAAAAAATCCCTTTAAGGTACATTTAGAACTGAATAAAAAGATGATTAATCGCTAGTAACTATGGAAATTTTTAGATTTATCATGATTAAATATTTGAATCGATTGACAGCACTATTAAAAATGTGCCAATCAGCCAGTGGAGGTGGCATCCAAGAGCATGCCTCCTCCAAATGAAAATCGATTTTTAGGTTTTTTTAGTCAGATATGTGTTGCTCTTATTCTTGCCTATATGACAATATGTGGCCCAACAAAACGGCAAAATGTAGTTTTTCATTTTTGATTAATTTTATTTTACAGTTAAGCATTTCCTGGAAAATGCTTGAAAAGTATTGATGACTCATCCTGCACTTGGAGTCGATATTAACTTTGCGTCCAATAAAGTTCTTCCTCGAATACCCCCTCCCCCAATCATATAAATGCTGTCAGTTATTTCCCATCGTACAGGACCACACGTCACAGGGACGAGCCGGCTCTCTTTCTCTCTCTCTCTCTCTCTGCCGGTTCAGCAGCACTGCCGGCTGTAGAGAGCAGCTCGAACACGTACGGTCTCACTCACCTAGCTCTTCTTCCTCCCTTGATTACCGTCTGACTCCATGTTCATGCTGCTAGCTGCTGTCAAATTAAAATTTCACGAGGGTGAAACACACATTCAGCGCGATTGACTACTCTAAACGCCAATCATTATCTGCAACACGTCCCACCCTAGCTTATTGTTTTTACGGGAAAATACGTAAATTCACAGGAGTAAATGTCACTCTGACATC